>JBAMMX010000004.1:22407812-22777812 GCA_037126225.1 Dillenia turbinata
ATTTCTTCTATGTTATACTAAATTAAAAAATACTTAGAGTATCAGATGAGCCCTCTATTTATTTATATTTAGTATGATTTTCTATCTGACCCACCATGTAATTTGTCGAGAGGTGGGGATTCAATAGAAAGAAAGAGAGAAATGAAACTAAAACTTGGTTTTTTCAAGTAAAGAAATAAAAATTTTATTATTCAATTTCTATTTTTCTTTACTGGCTTCTACTCTGACGTATATATATATATATGGAGGGAGCAGGTAGCTGGAAAGAAATGGAAAATCAAACGTAAGACCTCTCCATTTCAAAGTGTTTGCCAGTCTTTGAGTTATATGAATTATTTATTAGGGACTGTTAACCATTTTAAGTATTTTATTGGCATATTCCTATTTATATGATCACTAATTTTATTTTATAATTCTATCGTACCAAGTAAAAATAAACATATTTTTATTTTTCTCAACAAAAAGTAGCTAGTAGCCATGACAAAATAAAATATATATATGTACAAATATTAAAATTTACATAAATTACATAACACTATTTTTTTTAACTTTTTCCTTTTTTGTTTAATAAAAATGCCTAGTTGCATGCACAAAGCCTCTCATGAACGTTGCAACTGAGCATAAATCCTCTCGGACTGATCCAAAGGTTTCCTGTCTTCAACTTTAATAATTTTTTTTATCAACTAAATTATTAACTAAAACTTGTCTCCTAGGTAAGAAACAAGTTATTGTTCGTGGGTGGCAAAGGCTGCGGTATATCCAACCAATCGGAAAATCACTCCCCCCCTCTCTCTCTCTCTCTCTCTCTCTTATAAACCATCGCATCCATCCACTAATCACGTCGAGAATTCCAATAAATTTTGCTTAAATTTGGTTAGACTCTCAAAACATAAAGTACACTCGATTTTTATTTTATTTAATATATATACAAAATTTAAAATTAAAATCTTATTAAATAAAAATCAATATCTAATCAGAATCAAGTCCGCAACATATTCTCAAAAAATATTAAGTGTAGTCAAACAAAAGTTGGATTCATGCCATGGAATTCTCTATACATATAATATTAAACTTAATTGTAATTACAGTATTATTAATTAAAATAAAATATAAATCAAAATAAAATATAAATCGTAAACTAAAACTACACCTATATAGATCCTTCTTCTCACATTAAGTTTTATATCAACTATATATTTCAATATTTAAAATATAATATATATAAAAATAAAAAATTTTAATTCGGGGTTCTTCTTTCATTTAGGGTTTCAGTCACTTTCTTGATAATTAGAATTTGTGTTGTTTTTAAGATTGTCCCTCTCCCCCATTATTTGCTTGATATGGGGGACAGAAAGTGTTACTTTCTATGGATCTGGTCATTGTTTTTCTTCTCGGACACCCTAATTATCGCCTTCTCGATGGATAAGAGACCAGCCACAAGTCAAACGTTTTGTGCATTTCATTGCTTCATAAATTAATTTTGCAAAAACTAAAACTTCAAATTTTAAAACTAAATTTATTAAAACTACGTTAACTGAAAAAAAAAAAAAAAAATTACAAAAGTGGGCAAAGCAGTTTTAAGATAGCGGATTGCTCAACAATAAATCTGATAATCACGGGACAAAAATTTTTATTACTCGGTCAAAATAAGATATGATCCATCCTAATAGATCCATGAAAAAGATAAAATGTGTAATAACTTTCGTTCAATTAATTAAACCCAAAGTCCAGAATCACAAGTTTTGAATTAAATTAATTAAAACAGAGGTAATATACATCAAAAAGAAATTGGAAAAGAAAAATTGATACAAATACAATTCCATTCTCCAATTTTGTAGCATTTTGCTCAATTAAGTAAACTCTCTCTCTCTGTCTCTCTCTCTGGGCTTGAAGCAATCTGTGGGGTTCTTTTCTGATCCTATTCTGTGAGTTCTTCAATGTTGTCATGTTCTATCTAATGCTCCTGCCTTAATTAATGCTGTAGAATGCAGAGTCTGAACTAGTTTGGGTAACCTTAAGATTTAAGGTTAAATTCAATTTTGGGTAACCTTAAGATTTTGGAGCTGCTCGCCTTTCAATCTCATTAGATTTGAAGTTCTTGCATTTGCTTCTTTGGGATGTCTTGAGGCCTTGTCTTTTTGTTTAATTAGATGGGATATCAAGTAACATCTTTTTTTTTCCCCTTCCCCCACAACAACTAAATTTTAGCTTTTCTTCGTACACTTTTGGGGGAGTTTTTATTCTTTTCATGGCCTTGTCTCTATAATCTTAACTAAAAATTGGTGACCCACTTGTAAAATACCTAGTTTATTTGCTCATAATTTGATTATATGAAAGGTGATGCAATTTTTAATTTCTGGGTGTTCTTCCTTTCATGATTTTTAAATCTTTGAATGCTGATCTTCAGAGTGGTTACGCACCCTCATCATTATCTTCAATCCCACATTTATTGTGAATATTTATCGCATACCCTTTTTTCCTCAAACCAACCAGAAGGATTTGAAGTTGATGTTTTGAATCCCTTGAAATATTTGAAAGCCATTTGTGTTGAGATTTATGTATGCAAACTTGACCTTTCCACGGTACAAGAGCTAAAGAAGCTCTTCTTTGGAGCTACCATTTTAGTTCATTACTCTGTCTCGGAGCAGGCCTCTAATTCTGATCGATACAAAATTTTGTATTTCATTGTGAGGGCAATTTGGAGAAAAGCAATGGCAAGGCTTTCCATCTTGGTGATGGGGCTTTTGCTCTTTGGTTTCTGGACGGCTATTGGAGAAGAAGATTACAAAAAGTATAAAGATCCGAAACAGCCCATTAATGTCCGAATTAATGAGTTATTGAGTCGAATGACCCTCGAGGAAAAGATTGGGCAAAATACACAGATTGAACGCAGTGTTGCTTAAGCTGAAGTAATGAAGAAATATTACATAGGTAAATTAATTTGGTACTTTTTCTGATTTGTAGAGAAAGATTTGTACTCAACAGAATGATGAAATATGCATCTTTTTCATTTAGGGAGAGTTCCAGCTCAAAAAGCTTTTGGCGAGACTTGGATTGATATGGTGAATGATTTTCAGAAGGGAGCTCCATCCACCCATTTTGCGATTCCCACGTTATATGGCATTGATGCTGTTCATGGACACAACAATATTTACAAGGCAACTATTTTTCCTCACAATGTTGGGTTGGGAGCTACCAGGCAGGTGGCCGATGCGAACCTCACTGAATTAAGTTTTATTCAAGTCTTCTAAGATTATTCTTCAACATGAATTAAGATTGTGTTCTTAAACGTGAATTTGCACTAGAAGTGCTCCTATCAGCACTATGGATGGTGATACCTTTCACATTTTTTATGGGGGGTGGGGATCAGGGACCCTGAACTTGTTCAGAAGATTGGAGCAGGAACTGCCCTTGAAGTTAGGGCTACAGGCATTCTACATGTTTTTGCACCATGCATCACGGTAACTACAAGCATTTAGTAAGCTCTTATCCACTTGTTTGTTTTCCACGGGTCTTGCTGACGACGTAAAAACAGGTCTGCAGAGATCCAAGTTGGGGATGGTGTTATGAAAGCTACAAAGAAGATCCCAAAATTGTTCAAGCAATGACAAAAATTATACCAGGATTGAAAGGAGTGATACCTCCTGATTCACCAAAAGGCATTTCCTATGTTGCTGGAAAGTAAGACATTCGCAATCTCCAATCCTTTTTTTCCTTTTTCTTTTTAATTTCTCAAGATGTTTTAGTTCAATCTACATTGATTGGTTGCTTCAGCCCTTTTTTCTTGGGGGGGGGGGGATATTCCTATATCAGAGTTGGTGGTTCAGTGTCGTGTAGGGTATGAACATGTGTTTCCCTCCAGTCTTGACTGATTGCTTAAGATTTGAGCTTTATCATGAACTATTAATGTCAATTTTTGCTACCTCTGGATGATGGGACTAGATTTTGAGGAGCTATCACAAAGATGAGAAAAAGCTTTTGCTACTTGCAGCTTGCAAGTGACTGCTTTGGATGTCTGCATTAGGAAATATGTAGGACCATTTTAGTGGCTCTGTCACTCTCATGTCTTGATCTTGAGTCTGGTTATTTTCTAAGGCTTTGATTTTTCTTCTGGTCGATAGGAAAAAAGTAGCCGCTTGTGCTAAGCACTATGTGGGTGATGGTGGAACAACAGACGGAATCAATGAGGACAACACAGTGATAAGCTGGCATGGATTGCTAAGCATCCATGAGCCAGGGTACCACGACGCGATCATCAATGGTGTTTCAACTGTCATGATCTCATACTCAAGCTGGAATGGGAATAAAATGCATGCCAACCACACTCTCATCACCGCGTTTCTCAAAAACACCCTTAAATTCAGGGTACAATATAGTATATACACAGGCATTATAAGATTCATACATGTATACGAGGATATATAACCTCTTACATTGTCACAGGGATTTGTCATCTCAGATTGGCAAGGAATTGATAGGATCACCTCTCCGCCCCATGCTAACCACTCATATTCCATTCAAGCTGGAATAAGTGCAGGCATTGACATGGTTTGTGACTGAATTTTCGTGTTTTTGGTAGTTGGTAGTTGGAATCCATATTGCAGCTATGTAACTGAACATGGTTTTGATGCAGATTATGGTACCATACACCTACACAGAGTTCATTGATGATCTAACATCACAAGAACAACATCATCCCCATGAGCAGAATCGATGATGCAGTGAAGAGGATTTTGCGTGTAAAATTCACAATGGGGCCTTTTGAGAATCCGTTAGCTGATCATAGCCTGGTGGATAAGCTAGGGAGTCGGGAGCATAGAAAATAGCAAGGGAAGCAGTTAGGAAATCACTTGTGCTGTTGAAGAATGGTGAATCTGCTGATGAGCCACTGGTCCCACTTGCTAAGAAAGCACCCAAAATTCTTGTTGCTGGAATACTTCCTGACAATCTTGGCTATCAATGTGGTGGATGGACAATTGAATGGCAAGGATTTGGGGGCAATAACCTCACAAAAGGTATGTTATTAGAACACCTCTTTATCTACTTGGAGACTAGACCTGGGCATGAGCTAGACCGGGCGGCTGACCTGACCCAATGGTCATAAAAGGAGTTGGGTTAAGCTGGACCCTTTTTTGAAAAAAAGTGGACACCGACTATGTCAAGTCCAACAAGTTCTCCTACGCCATGGTTGTGGTAGGAGAGCAGCCATATGCAGAGACCCATGGCGATAGCTTGAATCTGACCCACCCTGACCCTGGCCTGAGCACTATTACTAATGTATGCGGAGCTGTGAAATGCGTGGTTATTATAATCTCTGGTCGTCCCCTTGTCATCCAACCGTATGTTCCCCTAATGGATGTCCTAGTTGCAGCTTGGCTTCCGGGGACTGAAGGCCAAGAAGTTGCTGATGTTTTATTTGGTGGCTATGGTTTTACTAGGAAGCTACCTCATACTTGGTTCAAGACAGTAGATCAACTTCCTATGAATGTTGGGGATAAACATTACGACCCACTTTTCCCATATGGGCATGGACTTACCACAAAACCTACAAAGGCCAACTAAAATGGCCCCACGAGAGAAACTGTTTTAAGCCCAAAAAAAAAAAGTAATGTGTCATTTTTTTGTTAGTACAATAAACCGACTCCCACTCCAGATTTTGGCTAATGGTTAAATTAATTAGACAAAGAATAATTCAACAAATTTGCACTTGTCAAAATTCAGCAAATTCTCCCATATCTTGGAGCCAGTCAAAATCAGCTGTCAAAATACATATAATGGAAATTATGGAATTTCATTTCAAAGTCACATAACATTCATACTTAATGGTAATGGGGGTTTGGCTCTACCACAGTCGTCGTTCATGTCAAAGCAGTAATATTATTCATGTCAGTTCAAAGCAAAGCATTTGATTTCTTACAGAAATTTCATTGCTGAAAAACTCTACGACCTTACAGCATAATAAGGGGAGAATGAAACAAATTATTCCTCTTTGACAGTAGCGTCTTCTAAAGCTTGAGGCTTCTCGGCAACTCCGTTGCCTTCGCCCTCGGCTTCTTTTATCTGCAACAAAATGTCCGCTTTTTTCTCCAAGAGAGCTTCAATCTTGGCATTGACTTTTTCCAACTTTGCTCTGAGCTTATCAAAATCCCTGCACTTGTCCTTCTTTTCTTTCTGTTTTTTGTCTTTCTTCTCCTTTTTCTCTTCCTTCTCTGCCTTCTCCCTTTTCTTGGATTCTTTCTTCAATTCTCCTTCGGACTGCCCCTCTCCATGTTCCTTCTCATTATCTTTCTTCTTCTTCTTCTTCTCCTCCTTTTTCTCTTCTTTCTCTTCCTTCTCATTTTTATTTGATTTTTCCTTTAATTCTCCTTCAGACTGCCCCTGTCCATCTTCAGCTATTTGTTCTCTCTCTTTTTTCTCTTTCTTCTTTTTGTCATCTTTTTTATCCTTCTCCTTCACCTCAACTTTCTCCTTATGATCTTTATCCTCCTTCTCTTTACACACTGAATGTTTTTCCTCTTCCTTTAAATCTTCATCCTTCTCTTTCTTCTTCTTGCTCTCTTTCCCTTCTTCCTCTTCCTCTTCTAGGTCCTCACTTTTATCTTTCTTCTTCTCCTTCTTGACATCATCTTTCTTCTTCTTTTCTTCTTTTCCCTTCTTCTCTTTCTTCTTCTTGCTCTCTTTAACTTCCTCCTCTTCCTCACTTTTATCTTTCTTCTTCTCCTTCTTGTCATCATCTTTCTTGTTCTTTTCTTCTTTTCCCCCCTCTTTCTTGTCCTTCTTTTCTTTCTCCTTGCATTTTCCGGATTCATCATCCTCTTTTAGCTCAATTTCTTCCTCTGCCTTATTTTTCTTCTTCTTTTTGTCCTCGTCTTTCTCTCTCTCTTTCTCCTGTTCATAAACTTTATCCTTCTTCTTCTTCTCTTTCTCCTTCTTGGTGCCATCATCTTTCTTCTCATGTTTCTCCTTCTCATCTTTATCTTTTGGTATATCTTTTGTCACTGTTTTGGTCTCCAGTTCAAATCCCACCTCAGTTTTCTCATTCTTTGCTTCTTTGGGCTCTTTATCCTTGCTTTTAACTTTGAGATGCAGCTCCTCTTCAAATTTCTCTTCTTTGGCAACAAACTCGGTCTTGTCTTCCATTATTAAACCTTATCTCTCCGAGCTTAAAAGCACTTCCTTTTCAATAAGAATAACCAATTTCCCTGCAAGTTTAAATCAAAAGGGAATAATTAGTACACCCACAAAATAGCACTTTCAATGCCAGAAGTGTGCACTCCATGGGAAGTATAAATTAAACGTGGTGGAATTTGAATGCCTACATTTTCAAGGAAATGAATATTTTATTTCTCATAAGTCCGTTTAAACATACACATACAAATAAAATCAGATAATTTCATTTTAAGGGACAAAAGGACACATATTTAGGGAATTTCTGAGAATTCCAACAAATGCAGACAACCCTATTTGTACCCAAGTCAAGATGAGAAATTGTAGTTATGGTGGCCCACTAGCTATGGAAGAATAGGAATTGGAAATTCCAAATTGTAAATCTGAAATACAGTCTCCAAGAAAAGGAAGAATCCAAAATCAAACATTATAGAGACATTCAAAATCATAACGTGAACCATACCGCATAGTCATTACATTTAATAAAAGATTAACAATGATAATTCCAAAAAAAAAAAAAGGGAAAGAAACACCGATTCTTCTTGATGCCTAAGATGAGAATCTTATGTAAAAAGGGATCAGGGTGAAGTAGGGTCCAATTTAAACAAACTGGTTAAAGAATAACAGCGAAAAGAGAGATCGATTTAAGGAAGCAATCCATATAATAAGCAGGCAATCCATATGATAACAAAATTCAGATAAACGGGATCCACTAAATTAAAATCGCAATCCTGTTCATCTTCATACCAAACAGAAACTTTGATCATCGTTTTCAAAATCCCCGCGCAAATCATCATCACAGTAAACAAAACGAAATCGATGAAAGAGTAAATAGCTAACAATCCATACAAAATTAACAATCGCAGAATAAAGTAATTCAGGAAAAGTGAAAGAAGATGAACCAGCGGAATCGATTGATCGAGAGATCGAGATCGAGATCGAGAGAGGGGTGGGAATTGAGCCAAGGTGATAATATTAGCTGAGAGCTAAGCGAGCATTTATAGCAGAGTGAAAGAAACTCATGGGAATTCCTAGACCTTTGCCTTTGGTTCTTTTTAGGTGATGTCCCATCTGCTGGACTTCTTATTTTGATGTGATAGTCCTTCAATGGCACCTACGTGGCAGACTACACATCGTATGACTTCTGGCAATGGAGGCGGACGCGGTTTGCCCTAGGTAGTCTATCTGAAACATTTGATACTAAGCTTCTGTCGGTACATGTCATTATCAATGTTTGTCGTATTTATGACTTTCTTTTTTATGTTTTTTTATTTTAAATTTAAAAAAAAAAATTATTATTTAATTTATTTATCCAGTTTGGGGCAAACCTTCAACGGAAGGAAAATAACCTCATCACTGGTGTTTATATGAAATTGATAAATATATAAAAATAATATAAATATGAGATATATATGAATTTGATATCTTGCTCGGGACAGAGAGTAATACGATAATATGAAACCTAATATTTAATTGTATTATTGAATTATTATAATATTTTAGATTTGTATAAAAATTAAATATATAAATAGTTATTATAAATATAAAAATAAAGATGAAATTTTATTAATTAAACAGAGTTTTTTTGCCGACATTAGGGGGTGGATGCACAACTGGGGTCAGTCTCCATCTCCATCCAAACAGACCTCCCCCTCCCCTCTTCAATATTCCATCACCCGGATGGAATTGATCTTCAACATTTTTTGATATTTTAATAAGTCAGCAACAAACGGACCTCCCTCCCTTGTTGCCCCCTTTGAGTGATATCATGACATCTTTTTAGGTTGTCCATATGAAATATTTGATTCTATGATACATATCATATCAATGTTTGTCATGATTATGACTTTCTTTTTTATGTTTATTTATTTTAAATTTAATTTATTTATTTAGTTGGATTACAACAAGGGCAAACCCTAAAAGGAAGGAAAATAACCTCATCACTAATATTTATGGTGTTTATATGAAATTGATAAATATATAAAAATAATATGAATATGAGAGAGATATGAATGTGATATCACGTTAGAGACGAAAGTAATATAATAATATAAAATTTAATGCTTAAGTGTATCATTTGATTATTATAATATATGATTTATATAAAAATTTTATTATTATAAATATAAAAATATAAAAGTAAAGATGAGGACTTGGTGTGTGGGTCACTTGGGAATGTGCTTCCCGAACGAATTTTTTATTGGAATAAAGTTTTATTAATTAAACACTGTTTTGCTGCTGACCTTTGGTCGTGGGTGGTGGATGCACAACTGGGGCCGGTCTCCATCTCCATCCAATCAGAAACCCACACCTCCCCTCTCCCCCCCCCCCCCAAAAAAAATCCATAACCTGGATGGAATTGATCTTCAATGTGTTATTAAAAAATTCGACACCCTATGCGAAGAATATTTTTTTGCTTACCTAATTTATTTATTATTAATTGATATTTAAATTTTATCTGATTAATTTAATTTAAATATTATTTTTTTAAAATTTTATTTTTTTAATTTTATAAATTAAACCCGAGATTTATAATTAAATGGGTACAGGCCGCATTGTTAATTTTGTCTTATTCGAGGAATACTGCTAATGTAATTTTGTGATGTTCAAGTGGGCCCAGTCGGGGTGGGTAATTATTTGGGAAGCTAATGGCCAGTGAATTTCAACCATTTTTTCTGTTTATATAATTCCCTTCGATAGATGCTACTGTATAAAAAAAAAAAAAAAAAAAAATTTGATACTTTCCGATGATTATCTCTTTATTTTTTTATCATAATTTTTTTTTATTTAGATTTTTTTCTTTTTATTTTTTTTGACTCATTTCAAAATAAATATCTCTATAATAGGAAAATACAAAACCACTTTACTATTCACCACAATTTTTTACGGAAGTGATCATCCACGTTTTTTTTACCACAATTCCTTTTTTTTTTCATTCAAATATTTTCTCTCGTTTTTTTTTTTTTTCGTCCAAGTTATTGACCTTTTTTTGGCTCAAGATTTTTCCGTCTTCTTTTTTAGCCCACTTATCGACGGTTACCATTGCACCAATTTTGATACCCTCGAATGGTTCTCTTTTTATTTTTAAATTATAATTTTTTATTTTTTTATTCAAATTCATCCTCTTTTTCTTTTTTGATCTAATTTTATTGACCTATTTTAAAATAAATATCTCTATAATAGTAAAGTGCGGAACCGCCTTACCATTCACCACATTTTATGACGCTATGAAGTGATCTTCCACTTTTTTTTTTTATCACAATTCCTTTTTTTTTATTCAAATATTTTTTCTTTTTTTTTCCAGATTTTTTTTTCGCCCAAGTTCTTGGTCTTTCTTTCCCGAAATTTTTCCCTCTTCTTTTTTAACCCCACTTGTCAATGGTTACTGTTGCACCTCTACAATTGTTTCCTGTAACTGCTATTGGCCGTCCACTTTTTTTGGTGCTTTGATATGTGGTAATTTTCATTTTATTTGTCTGTTAAATCAATTGTTGTTGTATCAATTTTTCATTCATATTTACTATGATAAAGTATAAAAATGTAAATATAAGATATACAATTCATCTGTTCATAATATATGGCATATATAATTCATGTATATATAATATATGATGTTGTGACATTATACAGTGTAGATATAATTTATATTATTCTGTTTAATTTTTTTTTTAAATATTCTGTTTTAACTCCATGTAGATGTGACTAAATCTGGAAAAAAAAAACGCACAACCACTGAACCACAAGTTGTTGGTGTTTGAATATCTTATAATTTATATTTATTTATATTTTTATAATGACGTCATACAGATTTTTTATCCAGTCCAACTGGGTTAACCCAGTAACCTATTGACCCTTGGTGCGACTGGTTTGTATTCCGGTTTGGATTTTAAAACACTGTATAAAACGACTTATTTAAGGAGTATTTTGGTCCATAGAGTAAAAAAATGATAGTTGTAAATAGATACAACTCATTTCCTATTTTCACATAATTTACAATCTATTTACAACTGTCTCTCACAATCTCTCTACAATTATCTCTCACAATCTTTCTATAATTTACATCATTACCATATTTTATTCTCCACCTACAATGTGCAACTCTCATCTTTTTTTTTTATACCAACAACTTACATTTCAACATCACCTATAATTTACAACATCCAACCATTTTATTTTCGACCTACAATATATATCACAATTTTCTTTTCTATAACATCACAAATTTTTTTCTTCTCAACATCTCAACGGATTTGGCAAGATTTAGAGGTTGGAATCTCAACTTAATCAAAAGTTGGAGACAAACAACCATAATCTATGTCAAATCGATACCATTTATTTTATTGCATCTTTAATTTGTTTTACAAATTTAATTCATTGTCTCTAATTTTTTCACATTAAGTTTTTCTTAAAAAAAATGGTCAATACACATCCATTGCAATCTTCTCATCAGTCTTCTCTACCCCCATTATTTTTTAAAAAAAATATTCCCGAATAAATTAATATAGATTTAAAGGTATAAGAAAATCAATTTAGTCAAGCACAATCTAATATCACACATACTATAAAAGATGATTTTAATGCATGAGATTTTTTTTTGTTAAAGATTACGAGAAACAAATGGTCACTTGCAAAATTTGTGAATAAAAGTATAAATTTTTAAACCGTTGGGGAGTAAGCACTCTTAAAAGATATATTATAAAAGATCACCCGAATAGGTTACCACAAACAAAGCAAACACAAATAGTCATTACGGAGGAAAATGTCACGGGTACATTTAAGTATAATGCAGAGACCGAAAAAATAGGTCAAATTAAATGGATAGCCCGTAAAAAATTATCACTTAATATTGTTGAATGTAAAATTTTGAAGAATATATTCAAAAATATTCACAACTAGGTTATAAAAGAACCTCTAGGAAATCGGGAAGGAAGAGGTCAATTAATCGGTTTCAAAACTTAAAAAGTAATATTATAGCAAAATTTAGTACTATTTCAAGTAGAGTTTCATTAATTTCGGCTATTTGGAAAGTTAAAAAATGTGAATTTTTTATAGTGATTACATGTTATTGGATAAGTGAATTTTGGGTTTTAGAAAAAAAAATTAGTTTTTTAAAAATAGGAACACTCACGTTCGAGTGCACATATTGTTAGGATAATAACTAATGTTTATCGTGAATTTGAAATAATTGATAGAATTTTTTATTTGTCTGTAGATAATATTTCAGTCAATATTTGTGTTGTTAATTCGTTAAAAAAATATTTTAAAAATAGTATTAGATAGAATATTTTTCCATAATAAGTGTGCATATCACGTATTAAAGTTATGTATAAAAGATAGATTAAAAATCACAGAAATAATTTTACAACATATTTGTGACCTAATTTATCAAATTAGATATTTCTTGGTTAAAATATAATAATTTAAATATTTATATCAATTAAATAATATAAAATATAAAAAAATTTAAAGCGGAAATTGATGTTAAGTGGAACTCCACATATAATATGTTACAAGATGTTTTACCATTTAAAAATATTGTAATAGAATTTGTAAATTTTAATTATGATTATAGTTTTATCGAAGAAATTGCTTTTAATTTTACAAAAGCATTAATTGATTTATTAGAAATTTTTGTATACTTGTATAAATTTATTTTTCGGTGTATATTAACCCATAATTCATTTAATTTTACCTAGTTTATGTAAAATTTATTATATATTTATTCAACTTGAAAATGTATAAAGATTTATGGAAATAGTTGAATTAATGAAAATTAAATATTTAAAATATTATGAAAAAAATCCTATCATATTTGATAGCTACTGTTTTAGATGCTAACGTAAAAGTTGAAGGAATAAAAACTTTAATTGATTGTTTTGTATAAAGTTTTCCTATGAAAATATGTATTAGTGATCCACATTTAAAAAATATGACTTCTCTTAACTTACAAAATCTATTTACATTATATAAAAATGAACAAAATAGTACACCTACCGGTGATGTAGGTGGTAATTCTAATAGTTCACTATTAGCACGTTCATCTATTTCTACATTTAATCATTTACATATGTTAGAAAAGAAATAAAAAATATCATCATCATTATTTAGTTCGTTTATCATCAACAAATATTAAAGTTAAAAAATTTTAATGATGATGATCAATTTGATATTTTAGGCTAGTGGAGAAATAATTCTAATTATGTCTCAATTATAGTCAAAATGGTAAAAAATATATTAATCATTCCGGTGCTCACAGTATCATCGAAAAGTGTTTTTAGTGTAAGTGGACGAATTTTAATATCGAAGCGATCAAAATTGATGAACAACATTTTAGAATCTTAAATTTGCATAAAAGATTGGTTAGATGCGGAAAAAAGACAACAAGACATGAACATGAGCTCGGCGGAAGAGGAAAAAGATGAAAAATAAATTTTTAGTGTAACAAAAATTGTAAATATGTATTTGAAAAAAATAATTCATGTAAAAATATCAAGTGTAACTATATTAAATTAGTGAATTTAAAAATTTAAGTAAAAATTTAATAGTGAACGTATATCAAATTTGATAGAATCATTCTAAAAATTTCTAGTGTTTTTTTTTCATATTTTTAGTTCATTAAAAATTTTCTTTTTAAAAAATCCAACTAAAAAACCCACAAAAAAAAATCAAGTAAACAAAAAAAACCCATCAACCCTTTAAAAACACCCAAGTATACAAAAATATATATATATATATATATATATATAAAAAATTAAAAATTAAAAAAAATAACAACCCAAAAAAACCAAAAAAAGGAACCGTGCAACCCGCCCGGCCTGAAACGGTTCAATTAGGTTGGTTCACTTGGTTAGGTCGGTTCCAAGAAAAATTTTTTTGGACCTGGCCTAGCCCGAAACCTGTTGCCCTTTGAACTGGGCCGAATCGTCCTGCAGTTCCAGGAACTACCTGAAATAGGATCGAAAATCAGCCCAGTCTAACCCAATCTCACCACTAATTTGAACCTAAGATGAAAGAAGCGATTGCGATTACTGTACTGTCATTTTGAGAACTGTTCCCCCTTCTATATCAAAAAGAAAAAATAATTAAAGACAGTTGTGGCCAACCAATTTTTCTCTGTTGCATTAAAAGGTTATTTGTAATTTGCACCCTTATATTACAAATTTATGCCATCAGCCTGAGCTCACAAGTCACAAGAAAAACAAATTCTTTAAGAATGTGTTTTTTCCGTAATAAATTGCAAATTTGAGTATTTAAATTTCATAATTTTGAAAATTTTGTATTATTTTGGAGATAAGATTTTGAGTTTTAGTTTATATTAACATTTCGACATATATTCTCTATTTAATAATTCATAATACCCACATTTTAAATTTAAATTATTAACACTCAAAACATTTTAAATTGACAAACGAGAAAGACATGGGATTGATTCTATTGTTTTGTGATATTTGACAGACCCCATAAGATTTGAGATCAAGATAATGGAAGATTTTAAACAAATTTCAAAATTTAAAATTTTCCACAAAATATTTTAAAAAGAATATTCTAATTTTTTTTGAAAAAATTAATAATTTAATCCTCTCTATGCAATATCTTAAAATTTTTATTCCTTAATTATACTTGCGCGTAGAATCGCCAGCAAATCTTTGTTGTCCATATTATTTTACTTAAAAGTTAAGAAAAGACATGTTGAGCATTATTATTAATATAGTATACAAATAAATCAAGAGTTCCGCATTTCTTTCCCCTATTAACAGTAAATTCCTCAGTCACACGTTTCCGAGTAAGTGAGGCTCCACCAAACAGCTCGACAGCAACCAATGTTTCATACACAGTTTGGTTTCAAAATTATTAAAAAAATTAATAAACTTAGCTGAAGAATTAATAAATGAAATCAAAGCCTTGCATCATATGCGACCCCACAAATTGATCGATCTAATAAATAAAAATATTAAATTTTTTAATCAAATTTTACATACAAAACTTAAGAATGAAAACTATTATATTAGAAACTCCTCCATAAATTGAATCCGACAATACTGAATTGAATTAATCCAAATATGATTCTGAATATCGATTGAGATTTGAACTATGAATATCATACCCAACTTTAATATGGTATTAATCGGAGTCATCTTTATCACCCATAGTTTTTTTTTTTTTTTGGGTAGAATTTATCACCCATAGTTATTAACTTCTATGATTTGAATAAAGAAAAATACTAAAATTTCAGCCAAATCTAGAAAAGAAGACTATTCTTTGAACATTTAACCTCAATTATTTGTCTTTTGGTGTTCAATTTTCAAAGAGTCATTTACTTACCCTGTAAGAGCCTATAATTGGGAAGTGAATATCATAATCTGGATGGGCATGTCCAGATAAATCTCGATTCCCTACAATTTATTTTTATTTTATTTTAATTATAATATTTTTTAATTAAGAGAAAATAATTTTTATAAAAATATGGAATTTTACAAATAAAAGTGAAAATTATGTATAAAAAAATAAACTAAAAATTATCATTGTAATAATAATTTTTTGTATTAAAAATGTTATCTAATCCCAATCAATTTTAACTTCTACATTTCCATCATCATTCTATTCTTACAAACTTGATTTGGTAGTTTTCTTTTTTAATATAGATATTTGAATTTGAGATTTTCAGATTGGAGTAGGGAGATTGTGATCATTGAGTTATCTCATCGGGTATTGATTTGGTAGTATTTGATTGCTAAGACATGGGATATATTTGAGATATCACAATTTTGCTTATTTTATCTTTTTATACTTTTAATATAAACAAAAAATTGTTAATGGAAAAAACAGAGTCTAGCAAATAGAAATCAAATTTTTATAAAAGAACTTATATATAATTATTTTATGAAAAATGTCTAATTTATTTATTTTTTCAAACACTATAGGACCTGTTTTTCAAGATTTGGTATTAATTTTGGAGTTTATGAACCAAATTAAAAATATTTGATTTAAGAATTATTCTTTCTTAAGAGTCTGTTCACATTATTATTTTGTTAATACAAGTATATATTTAATTTTTGTATTCCATTTTTGGATAATATTAAGTCTTGTTTTGGATTTGTGCAAAGTGAAAGCTAAAAATCAAATGTTCATGTCCTCACACCTCCTTTGGATTACTTTTGAATAGTAGGTTGGGTTTGGGGAAAAAAAAAACCACCTTATCTTAATTTATTTTATTTAGTTTTATTTAGGATGGTCCGATTAAAATAGTATAGATATTTACATAGCGACCGATAGAGGTTTCAATTAAAATTATAATAAGTACTCGTAAGGGAGATTTAAGAATATTTAAATAATAACAATAAAATATGTTAAATACAATATAAATGATGACTAATATTATAGAAGAATCCATATAACGGATCTCACTTAATAGAATAAAGTTTTGGTTGAGAATTATTATTGTTATTATAGTTTTATTTAATATCTATTATATTTCAATTAAAAATTACTTACAAAAATAAAAGATTATATAAGATTTAAATTATTATATTAATAATTTCTGTGTTAAAAATTATTTTGAATCTTTATTAGAGTACTACCATTAATGAAATTTACAAAGAATGTGGGCTTTAATTATTATAGAAGAATGAAAATCCATTGGATAGTTAAAGATTTTAATTTTATTGATTAATTATTATATTATATTATTTTTCCGTTTAATATTAAATAATAACTTGAGGTGCAGATTTAGGTTATTTTTCCCTTCTTTGAAAATACATCTAAAAACCTTCTAAATTAACAATTAAATTTTTTTTCAAAAAATTGGAAATTCTTTAGTAGAAAAAAAGAAGAAGAAGCCTGTAATTCCAATTTCCAAGTATTCTTTATAAATAATTCAAAAAAGTGATAATAATGAAATGATCGTTAGACTCAGAGAATAAAAAAATAGCAACATTATTGTTATACGAGAAAATACAAAAAGCGGTGATGATTTGAATGGGCAGTCTACTCCTTTTTCCTCTCTCTCTCTCTCTCTCTCTCTCTGTGAGAAACCCCGTGGACCTGGCTTTTTCTCCTTTTAGAACCAGGTCCAAACCCTAATCAGCTCTCTGGGCAAGATACCATCTTTGGATCTCCGTACAATTCAGCTTCCTCACAGCTCCTCCTTTCAAGATGAACGATCTTCTATCGGTGATTTTTCGCTTTAATTTTTTAAATATATTAATAATCTTTAACTTGGGGAATATTTTTGATTTGTCCGGGCTTGTCTGGATCTTTTGGTATTTAACGTTTGTTCTTAAGGTCTAGATCTCACGTTGTTGATAGCTACAGTGCCGAATCAGATCGTGATTGAATTTTTTGTCATAATTTCAAAATTTACCCCCAAATGGTTTTGTTTGTTTCGTACCCTCTGTTCTTGCCTGTTGCATATAATTAATTGTTCTTCACATTGAGAAAGATGCGTTCAATTCAATAGGTTAGAAATGAATTCACTCTTTTGTGATGGTGTTTACTTTTGGAAGATCAGTGTTGAAAGACTTATGGACTCTTTCTGAGTTTTGGGGCACAAGTAAAGTCGAGAACGAGTTCCTTCTATAGAGTTGCTTGATTTATTTTGTTTATGGGCTTGGAATGTGGACCCAAGTTACCCGGATTATGGTTTGGCACAATATGGATTTAGGAAAATTTAAGAAAAAAGATTATATATATAAATGGAGAAATTATCACCCCGCCCCCAAAATTATAACCCTAAATGCATCTTGTAACCCAACCTTTGATATAAATTTCTGGCTTTGGCGCTGGATTTTGGGTTTGTGAATGCAGTACTATAGCTTGTCTAGAATGCGGTATGTGGGGGTAGGATTAGTTAGATGCTCGGGCTGATATTTCAGGTAGCAATTTGTATTTCTTGTCCTTCACATGATTTGTGTGTGGTAGGATTATTAGTAGGTCTTTGCAATGTAGGACTTTAACTAATCTTTTAACAAATGAACAAAAGGAAAACAAATTGTTTTTTCTTTTTTTTTGGGGGGGTGAACCTCTCTTTTTATGAGGTTTGTCTTCCAATGACATTGAATGGACAATACTCTTTCTAAGCTTTAGATTTTAGACTTCAGGAGATTCCAGATATAAAGTTAAAATTGAGAATTGTGAGGAAACATCATTTTTTGTATGGATTAGCTGGCTCATTTACTTTGTACAAAGTCATGGAGCATGGACTAGACTAGCAACTTGGATTTGGTTCTTTATGATTTTCTATATTGGGGTAAATGAATCTTAAGTGAATTTTAATATTCATCATCATCATGGAAGAAATCTAGTATGTTATTGAAGCAAGCACCTAATTGCAAATAGAAGACAAAAAAATTCATAAATGAAGTAGTGAACCATTTTGAAAATTGTTGACCTATTTTTTTGGGATAAATATAGTTAACGAAAGTTAAGGTTTCTGATTTTGAGATAATAAAAAATTATATTTGAATACTAATAGTATGCTATTTGTACTCATAACATGCATATTAGTGACTGCACTTTAAAATGAAAGAGAATTGATCTAGAGAGAGCACCCGGTATGATCTAAGTAATTGTACAAACTAGAAAGAGAGAGAGAGGCCTTTTTTATTCTTATTACCGTTGAAGTAGAAGACCCCTTAATTGCATTTTGTTATAGTTTGCAACCTATTGCAAAATGGAGTGTGACACACATTAAAGACGGTCAAAAGGGGGACTCCTTGTGATTGTTATTGCTCCTATTGCTTCTTCTGAGATAATGTATTTAAACATGATCTTTTGCAGGATTCTTTTGAGCTACCTCGAGACCAAAGCTCAGGAGGTAGAGACATTGAATTAGGACAAATGAATTCGGGAGAATTGGGCTTGCAAAATTTCTTTAAGCAGGTTTATGCTCATTTTCATAGCATTCTTATTAGTTGCATATGGTTCAAATTGTCTTATTTTTCTCTTTTTTTTTTTTTTTTTTGTTAAAAATTTTTGGGTGAAAAAAAAAACATTGTTGTTTTTTGTAGAAAAGAAGCGTTTTTTTTTTTTACCAAAGTTTCTTGCAAATTACTGAGGTGCATCTTGAAATCTTTGTGCTGTAGGTTCAAGAGATAGACAAACAATATGATAAGCTCAATAAACTGCTGAAGAAACTCCAGGTTTGGGCTTTTTTCCCCATTAATTCTGTTCACTTCGTAGTTCACTTTAATAAGAAGATTTTGTCCACAGGCCAATTACATAAGACAACAAGGGAATACATCACTTTTAAGCCTTCTGATTTTTCTTTTCTTTCCTTTGTGAATTACTTTTTGTTGCATTAAACATGTAATGGAAAACGCCAAGCTGCCGGTTTCTTTTTAATTCAAGTTTAGGAAGCTGTGTTTGGTGTCTTGAACAATAGCATATGAAATTCCATCTTGGTGAATATCTATAACATGAATGCAGCTATTAAGCATAAAGACCAATGGATTGAATTGTGAACTTTTGTCGGTTCACAAATAAGACAGGTAACACGAGCTTAATGGCCCTTGATACTGAGTGGATGGGCTTGGCTTCTTAAGTAAGTCAATTGTTGAACTACAGTTGATTGGCAACCGCTGTTGCATAAATGGTGCTACACTAACTCTGGAGTCCAGAGCCTCGCATTTAGGAGAAGGAAACTTCTCTCTCCGTTGTTATGAGCCTGGATTGTTTAACATGATATACCAGACCCGAGGAATCGCTGGAAGTCTGAAATGCTTCAATTCAGAATCCAGCCATTAAAAGGCGTATCAGTTAATAGGATATTTTGGGCTTTCAAAATTGCTGTGTTTCAATAATCAATATGGAGCAGAAATTCAGGATTTAAAAGCTTCTGTTTTGTTGCAAAAAATTCTGCAGGATGCACATGAAGAGTCAAAAGCTGTAACCAAAGCTGCTGCCATGAAAGGTAACTTGCTTATACTTGCATTTCTATGAACATATTCTTGCATTCAGGTTGTACATTTTTGGATACATATGTTTCCCATCTTTATTCAATTTTTTTGGTCATTCCCTTGAAATAGTAAGCGAAGGTGTGAGCTAGTAATACCAGATATTAAACGATAATTTTGCAGTGCCTGGTTTCCTTGAACAACCAAGAGGTTGGGGTTTTCTGTCTCCCCTCACCCCCTTTATAAAACTGAGAAAAAATAAATTAATAAATGATAGGGGTTTGCCATGGTTTTGATATGTGGAAAACCCATTTGTTAGCTGTTCCCGCTAATTTTGAGGTGGTTAATCTTCTTAGTTAATACGTGTGCTCCCATGACCTTTTCCACTTGTCTTTTGTTCAGGTGTCTCATTATTGTCCCCTTGCCCGCTTACTCCCCCCACCGTAGTGGGACTACAATTTTCGTTATATATTACAATTACAATTGTTATGTGATTGTTCTCATTATCATTATGTTTTGATTTGTGCTACTGTTGTCATATGTGGTAACACATTTTGGTGAGATAAAATAAAATATTGTCAAACTGTGACCACATCGCACTTTAACTCCAGAATTTGGATGTTTTGTACCCTAGAGAACAATTTCAGATAAATTATCAATGCTGTCTCATTTGAACTGGATTTAAATGGCAATGTTTTGGGTTCCTAATTTTGGGGGATTACTGGGATTTTAGCAGATGCATTATTGTGGAGTTTATCGTCATATGCCCCTTCAAAATGTATAATTGTCTCATCACCTGAGAGTTCTAACTTCTGCTTTGTTTTATTTTATTTTGTTTTTTGTGCAATGCCTCCTATTGTTTTACTTTTTCCTGCTAAAGACATTTTTCTGTGTATATATAGACACTTATCCTTCTTGGGGCTGAGGTGGGGAATGCGTAAACTGAGCCTCATTCTCATTATGTCATTGAATATTAACAGATTAACTTCTTTCAAATGCTAATAATTTATTTTGAAAGCAAAGGTCAAGATAGTCTTTCCAGCACAATTTTGGATCATTTGATCTCAACATTCTTGTTTCAAATCATGTAGCAATCAAGCAGCGAATGGAGAAAGATGTTGACGAAGTCAAAAAAGTTGCATACTTTATCAAGTCAAAAATTGAAGAACTTGATAAAGAGGTGACATCATCCTCACTAACCTGATCTAAGCGGAGTCCTTGTTGCACCTGAATGAATATTAATGCCTTTTGTCTTGCATCAGAATTTGGCCAGCAGGCAGAAGCCTGGATGCGGAAAAGGGTCTAGTGTGGATAGATCGAGATCGGCAACGACACTGTAATCTAATGCTTTATACAACTCGCATTGTTTTTTCTCTTTTACTTGAAATTATTTAAATGTTGATTTGAGTTATGGAAACATTATTGCTAGTATGAAGTATCTATTTTGCTCTGGCATATAATCCAGTTGCACTGTCATTAGTAACCGTTCTTTTTTTTTTTGTATGTATCATGAGAGGAGCATAGCCAATCAACTTTTGGGTCATAGAAAGGCCAAGAAAAATGCTTGAATCCCTTTCAAAGCTTGGCCAGAGAGAAAAGTAAATGCATGCAAGCAGCCATTCATTGGCAATAGATGTTGATAGATAAGCCACTTCTAGAATATCCACAGTCCATTTTTGCATGTTTAATATATCAAATTATGTTTGTTAATGTCCCCTATCCTAATTTTGATTTCTTGTTTGTAAGTTATGTGCATTGAGCAAATTTTCTAAGCTAGAGGTTGAGCTGAGTTAGTTTTCAAATGCTTCAAACTCAACTGTGGATCATCTAAAGCTTAAACACTAAAAATTCTTGATCATATGATACAGGTTCTGTTGGCTCTACTAGATATCAGTTTTGGTGATTACGATATGTCTTCTATTTCAGTTAACTTCATGGTGTTAATTTCGCACAAATCTTTCGACATTTACAAGTACTAAATAATCTCTCATGATTTTGATTGTGCACTTAAATGAAACTCACACACTATTGATAGTTTGCATTGGTTGGATTCATATGCGAATCATTTATCATTATTATGTTTGTGCATATTTATTTACTTATTTGTGTCACATGTCAGGAATAACACCAACTAGTACAGCTTGAAGAGCATTGTGGTCAAACATGTTAGTCCATAATGTCATCAATATTAGAACAATCAAAATTCAGGTTTTGGGAATATCGGCTGCACATTTTCAAATGTACTGTGAAATAAACAAAACACAGACACTTGCAGCCTTGCTTGCAATATGGAGATATTGTAACAATGGGATGAAATAAAGTATTCTTTTACTCTGTACTCTTTGTAGTTCATAATGTGTTTTGCTGGGTGAGGCTTTATCAACTTAGTGTTGTTGGATTCTCATACGAGTTCCTTAGTTTGTATTGTCATGCTTAACTGGTAAACTGAATTTATTTCTCTAACCTAGCAGTGCTTTGAAGAAGAAGTTGAAAGACAAGATGTCTGAGTTTCAGGTACTGTATCCTTTTGTTTCATGCATCATAGAGGACATATTTTACTGGTTTAAGTTTATTTCACTGAATATTACCTTACCTAATTGTCTGCAGGCTTTGAGAGAAAGCATCCATCAAGAGTATCGGGAGGTTGTAGAAAGGCGTGTTTACACAGGTTTAAATTCTCAATTTCTGGGCTATAGATTCTGCAATATACTGCATGATTCAGAACATATAGAGCTAATTATCCGTCTTTTCTTGTTTCTTTGATTAGTAACGGGTCAAAGAGCAGATGAAGAGGTGAACCTTGTTGAGCTTTATTGTTCCATTTAGTTTCATAATATTTTGATTTTGTGGTCCTCATGCTTACTTCATTTCTATAGACAATTGATCAATTGATTGAGACTGGAGATAGCGAGCAAATTTTCCAGAAAGCAATTCAGGAACAGGGGCGAGGACAGGTTTGTCGTTATGACCTCAATTTACTTTGGTGGTTGTACTACCTTTGTTGTTTTTCTTTTAGGTTAAAAAACTAAGGCATTTGGCATCAGTCTTATTGAGTTAGTTCAGTCAATGCATTTTTTGGGGTGGTCCCACAAAAAATTGTAGTTATTGAATGCTTAATTTCTTCCTCGTCTTTGAAGCTGCTACCAGTATTTTATTACTTGTTCTTGGCCTGGAAATTCATTAGTTAGGTTAATTAGGTCTTCTTGGAACATACTGCAGGTGGAATGCCTGTCAAGTGATAGTATTTGGAATCCTTTTCTCATGGAAATTTGTAATGTTTGCAGATAATGGACACACTTGCAGAAATTCAGGAACGCCATGATGCTGTTAGAGAGGTGGAGAGAAAGCTCATGGAATTACAGCAGGTATTCACACGTCTTCATTCCATTAAATATACTTTCTACACTGAAGTGCAAAGTGCTCTCTTTTTGTCAGAAATTTTCTAATTTTACTATAGCTGGGTACCCCATGAATGTCATGGAAGCATAGAATCAATATTGGATAACCAACATCAGTCTGCGCAAATTTCTCTCTGCAGTTATGTTACTTCTAGATGCAAATGCATGCCATAAATTGCACTCGTCTTGCCGTATTTGATGATTCAACATTTCTTCTCCTCCCAAATTTAAGAATTTAGATAAATATGGGAGAACTCTGAAAGTGATTCCAGCGACTAGCAGCAACCTTGTTGCATTTGTGTAGATTGCTTTAGAAAAGTTGTTGAAGCTTCTTTCTCTATATGGCTTTGCACGAACTCTCTAATTCCAATTGTTTTGATCTTTTCAATTCTAGAATTTTATGGACAAATTTAACTTTTATAATATTTCTTATGAGTAATTACTGATTCTTTCTCTCTTCTTGATGATTCTGAATCGTAATATTTTCAAGGAATGATACTTCAATAGTGTTGCAGAGAGCTCTGTAATTTAATTAGTAGTTTATTATGGGGGAAGAGAGTTTTTGTTCTGTATCTCACATTTTTACATTCTCTTTGTTGTACACAGATCTTCCTGGATATGGCAGTCTTGGTGGAGGCACAAGGGGATATGCTTGACAATATTGAATCACATGTATCAACATCTTTGGCTCTATAATGCTTTTATCTATCTATTTATTTTTTATTTTTATTATTATTGTTATTTTGAAAAAGGAAATTAGTATAGCTATGGACCAATGGCGGCATGGAAGGATATGATCACTTTGGTTAACCTTCTTGCACTGGTTTCCGACCTTGCACTTTCCAGGTCTCAAGTGCGGTGGACCACGTGCAGCAGGGGAATACTGCCCTTCAAAAGGCCAAGACGCTGCAAAAGAACTCCAGGAAATGGATGTGCATAGCTATCATCATCCTTCTTATAATTGTTGCAGTCATAGTCGTGGGTGTGATTAAGCCATGGAGCCATGCTTAACTTTGCTGCATCACATTGTACCATATTTGTCTGAGAAACTCAATGCGAGTCTTTTGGAGTTCTTGATTATATGATTTGATTTAGTGTTCTCGTCCTGATTTCTTTCTTTCTGAAACTGGTTTTCAGCTCTGATGATTTTTCTGTAACAGTTTGGTGTGCACCATTTATGAGTATCCATATTTTATATAAATACATAGTAATATTCTTTGAACTTTCTTGATATTAATATTTTTGTTGTAGTTTTGTAGATAATGTGTTACGGCATATTTCATCAGTGATTCTACTGTCCTGTTGAGCAGAAGGATGCTAGTTTCCCTATTTGCCTTCTTCTGTGGTGTTTTTTTTTTTTTTTTGGGGGGGGGGGGGGGGGATTGATGATGCGATTGAGCCGCAGATGGAGATTGGCTTTTTCTTTTTCTTTTTTTTTTTTTCTTCTTGTATAGTGGTAGTTCGAACTCAAGATCTTAACGGATTAAACTGTAGCTCATTGGGGATTGGCTTTTCCCTCTGCCCATGAATTACTCCCTACTCAATTACCGGCATGGTGGGATATGAATCCAGGTCTTGTTAGTGCCCGCCTAAAAGGTGTTTACCTGTTGAACTCCATGATGCTGCGGGCGTAATCATAAAAATTAGTCTAAACTAATTTAATCAATGCATGTTTGTACATTTTATGTAGCTTTCTTTTTGTAAAAAAAAGATAATAATAATAAATAAATAAATAAATTCTTCAGTAGATAAAATTCCAAGGTTTGAACATTGAGTTGCGAAAGGTGACCTGCATTCTCCAAGTATAAAGCATTAAAATTTACCACATCTTCCAGATAGTTTCCCACACTAATATTTCGAGTAATTTGATTAAATACAAATCATAATACTAAAGGTACAGAAGACAAGCACTCCCCCCTTTTGGTTTGGTTCAAAATTATGAATCTTTCAGTGGGTTCTCACAATCTGATTCTGCTTCTAAATGGAACAGCTTTAGGTCTACGCTACTAGAATCATATGGATATCAAACGTACCACAGCGTAACATCGGCAGCATAAATTTGAGTAGAATACATTATATCAGGTCTATTCAATTTTGCTTTGATATTTTTAATTATTTTATATAATTTTTTTAAATCTTCTTATCTAATAACTTTTAATATAGTAAAGATAACTAAATTAAAAACTTTACTACTATTATTACCGTCGGATGTGCTTAAAGTTTGGAACCATATTTACGATAATTGAGTTATAATTCAAAATGTTGACAAGTAATTTGCCCTTTAGTTTTTTTTTTTTTTTTTAATATGGTATATAAATATATTGATCATATTAGTTTATAATCAAATGAGGATTAAAAAACAAGAGTGGTGCATTCAGGTAATTAAACTTTTCAAAATGTGCATGTGCATGTTTTTAGAATGCAAAAGATAGTCTTGCTTTGTATGGTCCAAGACTTGATGGCCTAACTTTAATATTAAAAAAAAAATTATTTTTTTCAACGAAATTTCAAACCAGAAAATTTCTTGGCCAGGGGCGGAGGGCTGCTTGTCATCAAATCGAACCAACTTATATGATAAATGGGATTTAACACTTTACTAAATATTAATTTTGACGCCAATAACTTATAATTTAACTGACTATTATTTCTCATCTTTATCTTAAATTTGATTTCTATTATAACAAAAAAATATATATATACATGCGGATATAACTTTAAATTAGCTAATGCATCCTATACATGTATATGCGCGCGCGCACATATATATAAAACAGTGTGCAACATTTTTTTTTGAGTATTATTAAACATGACTTTTTGTTTAATTTCTTTTTTTTTTTTTAAATACCTTGGACTTGATCCATTATCCAAAGTTTCGCTCTAATTAATCTGAATTGAGTTACTATCGGGTCCCAATCAAGAGATAACTCTCCCAACATGATTTTTTTCGTTCCCAAAATAGTTTGAACACGATTATTTGGTTAAGGGATCGTAACGTCCTTCCTGCTACGCCAACCAAGTTAGTGTTTAATTTCTTTAATATTGCAGAACTTACTCTTGATGATATTTTCCCATTTAACGCTTCATCTAAATTCATGGAGTAGGAATTAGGATGTAATAGTAAGTCAAAATTAAAAGTTTTTTCTTAATAATTCTTGGACGTCATATAACACATTCCAACAATGGAGGGAATAGTGTTAACTTTTTCCTCTTGGGTACCAACAGTGACCCAGCGTAGAAAAAATGTTTATCTGGGGAAGTTGGAGTGGATAAACCAAATTCTCTTAAATTCAGACCTACTTAGTACAATGGAACCAATTGAGATACATTGTCTAAGCGGTGTAATATTCCCCACACAATAGAAATATCAAAATTTGAATTAAGAAAAAGAAAAACAAAGATATACACCACGCTACCAGGATCAAAGCTTTATTGCATTTGCTAAAAGTAGGTAAGTTCTAACAAAGCATTAAATAGGAAAAAGTAAAAGTGCAGTTCAAAACAAATTAGGAAAAAAAATGAATTGAAATTAAAAAAAAAAATACAGGAGAGAGGGAGAGGGATGATCCCTCCAAAAAAGAATGTTGTATAGATTTTTCATAGTGTACTTACAGTATGATGTTTTGAAAACTCAAGAAACTATATTCGTGACGTCTCAACAGCAGTGTGAAAGTCTCCCGGTGGTGTGTTCAGCATTGGCTGCAACAACTAGCCCTTACTGCATCAACCAAGCCCGGATTCGTGATGTTTCTTGAAAAGAAACAAGACAAATGAAAAGACAAAAATTTCCTTTCTTTCTACTTGGCAGTTTACCCTAGTCTAACCACAGAGAATGAATTTTGATCGCTTTTTCCCCTAGAATTACAAAATTGAAATCCTGACAAGGAATGAAGCATGTTACCTTCCGTCGACAAAACTTTATACGGCAAAATTATGCAGTAAACTCAAGGTCACAGTGCCACCTTTGAAAACAAAAACCGGAAATTGGATTAGTCTTCATCTCTAAATTTAGTCGTTAGGGTCCATTTCCTCGTCCTGATCCCAAGATGATGAATTTGTTCTGCCACTTTCAAACGACTCTTCATTGTGTTCAAGTAAACTAGTGTCATACTCTGACAACTCAGTTTCATCAACTTTGTCAACTTCTGCACCCCCTGCCTTGAGAGTAACTGCTTCTATACCGTGTCGCATCCAGTCAGGGCACTCATCTTCACCTCCAAATAGAATCCGGCCATCACTGTCCTTAGCTTGTGGAACTTCAGATGAAGTTATTCTGCAGGAGCATTCAGGAAGTGGGTGTGAAAGGAAAGAGTTTGGCTTCGACAAGAGGGACTCCCTGATGAGTCCATGCTCCCCCAAACTTCTATTTAGATGCTCCTGGACAGAAAGAGTCCAATTGAGCTTTGGATGGTACATATTATCTAGGGTGCTATTGAAAAGTTCTGCAATGAGCTTCCTGCAAAAAGAAGACGAGAATGAGAAACCCATTGCATTTTACATTAGGGCTGTAAGAATAATAAGCAACACACTTGATGGACCACACTGAAAGGTACTCTTACAACACATCACAAGTAAGAATGCGTGAGCAACCTCCATACATATAAGCAAAATAAGTGGCAACTTGGTGTAGACAGAGAGTGCCCTGGCCTCTCTAAAAGTCAATACAAGAAAAGCACCTCAGATAGCACACCACAAAAGCTGTAAAGCAGCATTTATGGAAGCATTTTGATTATGAGAGAAAGGAAACATGTAATGGCCAAGGCCTTTGGTGGCCACAAAGGACTCAAATTGATTATTGTCAACAGCCTTGTAGTTTCCTAGCATTCCCAAAGAATAATCAAAAGGAATAATGCATTTTTATTTCTCAGCACACCAAAGAAAAGAGATCCTGAATTTCACCCACTACAGAAGGAATCACTGATTCTTTGTCTCTCCCACATCACAGTCAACTGAACACCAGCAGCTTCAAATCCCCCCCCCCCAAAAAAGGACTTGATATAAGAATAAAAAATTTTCATTTTTCAGCACACTGAAGTTTTCCCTCAGACCCACCACCCCAAGCCAAAAAAAAAAAAAAAAAACCCTTTCTCAAGCAAAAGCTGTATGCCTGTTAGGCATCTCTTACTTTTGTGTGCGGTAAATAAAGGCACATTAGAGAATGAATCAAAAGAATCACAACCCAAGAACATGATTTATTTTTTATTGAAAATGCAGTGCCACTATCATTAGAATTCTCTTTTCCCTCTGTAAGGGATTATATCCATGTCCTTTTGCATTCCATGCAAACACAATTTTGTAGAAAGTACAGAAAGTCCACTTCCAAGGATATTCCAAAAGACCCTCAATTACTTCAAAGTAAAGTCAAATTTACCTGTCAGGTCTATATGTCCTCAAAGAAGCAGCTTCATACAGCCTCTGGCCCATAACCAAGCTTGAAAAATCTGGCCACCTGCTGCCATCATTATTGAAACCTGGAAAAAATGCATCCGCCTCAACAGAGACGATATAATCAAGAGCATTCCATAGCAACTTGTGAGCTTGCATCCTTAAATCCATAGGTGAAGGGTCTGGTTCTGTGTCATTCTCTGTGATCCAACCATACCATCCTTCTTTCTCATGCCGATAAATGGGTCGGCTCGGAGGTGGAGGAAGAGGCCGCGGTCGTGGACCAGCCCAAGCCCATTCCTCCTTAAGCTGTTTTTCACTTTTGGCAGGGGGAAATTGATAGAGATCTAATGGAAGAGGTGCTTCAGGTCCAACCACATCAGCTAGCTCCTGCTTGCTGCACAAAGATGTTCGATCTACTACATTGGAAAACATGGCTCGTAGAGGGATTAGAACACGCTGACCACCAAATGTTTCGGAACCTGCCAAGAATAAAATGGTTCTAGGAGGATAGCCCATTGATCGAAGGAGAATTCCAACCTGCAGAAGGTACAATGCATTTATCGAAGTTAGGGCAAAGTCAAACTATGAAACAATCTGTTATGAGAGAAAACTAAGTTCAATTAACTACTGAGAGAATCTTAAGCAGATATAGATGATTTCATCATCAACCCTTGTGCTCTCGGGTTTACAATGAACTATTCAAGCAAAGCACCCTGTCCAATCCTTACAAAAGGATAAAAGAGATACCAATTCAATGTCAAACAGTCACATCATGTTGTCAAAAAGAACATATAAATAAATCAACTTTACAGTCCTTATTCCTAACATTATAGGGGTGTACAGATGGACTGTAAAACCAACAAAACCAGATCAACAAAAGAAAAATAGTTCTGCCGTGTTGGTATTTTGACCAAAAAAAAATCAGGATGACTTTCAGGCATCAAGTAGACAACAATGTCATTGTCACATGCTTAGGCCAATGCAAGAGAGGCTTGCACCCACAAACATGTGGAAACATACAGCAAACTTCAATAAATAAACAAGATATATCTACTATGAACAATTAATGGAGATATATATCAGTATGGAAACATAACTATACCTCTTCAGGCATAAGAGGACATGAGCCGTTTCTTTTACGCAGGTGAGAGTCTACACTGAGTTCCTCCTTTACTCTCCCTTGCTTTATCAATTGAGCTCTTTGATATTGTATAAGTTCAGTGTGGACATCCTATAAACACAAAGGAACATGAATTAAAAAAGAAATGCTTTCAAGTGATTTGACAGTGCATCAAATGATGAAACAATACATCTCAATTAAGCCTTGCATCCCAAACTAGTCGAGGAGGTGTGGACTGGTAGTGAAATTAAGAGTAAAACATATTATGTCTTATTACTTCTCCCAAAATTTTCTAGGCTCCCAATTTTGTACTTGAAATAACTTCAATTTTTATGCAGTAAATTAGGATATCTTTTTGTATCTTTTTGTACATGACCTACCATCTTTTTTGTTTTGGTTACCACCGTGACTGTTCCACCTCAATCTCTCATTTCACACTAAATTGGCACAAGCTTTTCCTTAATACACTATTTCTGAATTCCTAAATTCCATGTCACATCAACCTTGAACATTTTCAACTCTTAAACATTTTTTTGTTGTATATGTTTTGGATACTATCCATAATGTTTCCATATGTTTGATTGTTTTTCAAGCACAATTTACTTGAGGGAAGCTTCACTGAAACCTTTTTATGACAACAATGTTCATTGATAACACACTTAGAATTATTTACCTACTCATTGTTGATACAATGTTTGAATAAAGAAACAAAATATTTATTCCTAATAGTCATATCTTATCAGCACTTGCTCTCAAAATATCTAAGTAATGAATTTTCTTAGTTAAACTTATATTTATAAGTAAAAACTATCAAGAAAGAAACAACTTTTTATCACTGTAAATAAATTAATTCGTCATTATGAAATTGAATAATTGCCATATCATGCCTTTTTTTTCCGTATCATTCTATCAATATCATGTTGAGTCCATGATTCATATGTATATCAGTACTTCACAGTCCTTAATGATGTCAAACAACAAAAAGCATAACCTATGGGCACCTCTTGTTCTTTGATTCTCACTTCAACTTCATCTAGTACGTTACCTTTACAAAATTCATCTATATATACTGTTCCAGGTTTAGTCATCCTAAAACATTTTGATTTCACTTACTCTATTTCTTTTAGTTTCCCCAAATGATGGGCCAGGTTAGTGTGGAACACCTACCCACAAAGAATTATAATGCTTAATTATGCCTTAAAACTGAAACATGTATTTTAAATCCTTGTAATAGGCCCAGCAAAAAATAAAAAGGAAAAAAAAATAAATCTTGTGAATAGAGTTTTTGTGGGAAATACCACTTTGAAATGTGAAAATAAAACCTGAAAAAAATTGGCGAAGCTGGCATGGAGAGGTAAGGATCTTGTCTATGAGCAAGTATAAATTTCATAGGCATAAGATCACACCACTCCAGCACCTCACCTAACACATCAATTGTACAGCTGACCTAGAGGTTATAAGAAAAGAAGGTAACCAAAAAAGCAATGATCCAAGCACTGAAGCCAAAAATTAGAACTGTTCAAATTTAGTAAAGTTGAAAGCAATGCTTCACACAATTTCCAAAAGGACAATCTCCAAAAAGACCCCCCCCAGCCACACCAAGTGGACCAAGTTCTTGAGTTCAGTGTGCAAAAGTTCAGAAAACTGCATAGTATAATCTTCATAAACTAGGAAAAGATTTGTATCTGAAGTGAAAATTTTTTATTTCCACCACAAATTTAAATTGTGCTCTTTTAAAAGTAGTCACTCAACGAAAACTGGCATTGCAGATGGCAAAAAAATTCTATTCGAGGAACCAAATTAAAACTCAATATAACACCAACTCAACCCCATTAAAGCCAAAAAGACAGGGGAGATCAAATTTGATATTTTACCTAGTACTCTGGAATGCGAACAAAGAATGATTTTTCAAAATTTTAAATGTATAATTGGATTTTGCTTTTAAACTTAAGATTGGTTCTTCTAATGGCCATGAAAGTGCTTTTAAGTAGAGGAAACTTGAGAGAATGGAGAAAGGGGGGAAAAGAAAGAAAAGCATCTTTGAAGGCGCTCAATAGCCGCTGCAGCCTACAAAGGCCAACACCACTGTCAAAGCCCATAGCCACTGCTACAGTAGGGAATCCCATCATGACATGTTACAGGCCCAATACGATTTCATAACCACAGTTACACATCAAAATCTGAATCATTGTCACTTGTAAGTGTGTTAATAATATTACAATGAGGCACCCTTAGTTATTCTCCATACCTGTTGACAACAAGCATGTACCCACACTATAAATCAAATTGAAATAGTAAAAACTTTCTCCCATCTCATCCAAGCATAGGTTGGACTCTCTACGGAGCCTCACAAATGCAGAATACCAGAACCTATTCAGACATCTAAGTTGTTACCTAGATTTGTTCACACAGTGCCAGGGTAATGCTCAGTATTCACTTGCAGATAATTGAATACTCAAGTTGTGCTGCACAAAATGATGTCTTAGGCTCTACCTATACTCACCAGCTAAATCCCAGTAACTAATCAAACAAGACAAAAGGGACTAAATCCCAGTAACTAATCAAACAAGACAAAAAGGACATTGAAAACCGGGAAATGAACATAAAAGTTTTTCTTATTCGCAGAACAAAGAAAGAAAGGATTCAAAAGGTAACCTGAAAGAGTTCTGCACAGCCATGATAGGCCAGAGTTTTTCTTACTAAGCCAGGATGAAAAGCTAAGAAAGGTCGGCCCCATGCCCTTAACCTGTGACAAACATATAATTATCAGAATATTCAAACTAGATGTTTAATACAATGATAGACGGGAAATTCTCACCTCTCCACCATTCGAAGCCCAAGTTCCTTTATTTCTGGACGAAATTGGAGTGCATGGAAGGCAACTCTGCATCTAAGTCTCTGATATTCAGACATGCTAGGTGGTAGAATCGACTGCCAAAAAAAGAAGAAGCTGAAATGCCATTTGCAACATAAAGTTTCAGAATCATATAATTTCCACAAAGCTGTGTGGGGCAGCTAAACTAAGATGAACACATGAAAGTAGTTTGATCTTATGAAATTCAAATAAAACAGATGTATGCTACATTTAGTAGGATCAGCCCACCAAATCCAAACAATTACAGTGCACCACCAGTATGAACAGGTAGAACATACATCTATTAATGAATACATGACAGATAGTACCCAAAATGTTTAAAGTTCCTGTTACAAGATATTATGAATAATGGTGGCACTACAATTCAGTTATTTGTAAACTTACTGAAATAGATTATCATATTCCTAGTCCTACCCGAGAATATGGTTGAAAACAACTATATGAACATAATAAACAGCACCAGTCAGGTTTGTAGAGGCTACCACCCCCACAAACCTAAGCCAAGCATACATACACAACTGCAAGAGATTCTAAGCTTCAAAGGTGAAGTTCCATTAGGGTCACTTGATAGATTTTATGACAGCTGTCAAGTTTCTCCAGTAAGGTCACTTTATAAACATAAGAACAGTTCAATTACATGTCACAAATGAATTGGAACTAACAAAAGAATCGTGAAATTCAGCTGATTGTCAAGAGTAGATGTTAGACAATCCAGAACTTGGTTCGGTTCCCAGAAGGGCCCTTGTCAAAGTATATTCTTATGTTGACACAGAGTCAATTCAAGAAGTCAATATTTGTCTGGCTAGACTGACATAACATAGCACACCAAAAATGGTAGCATAGTGAGGTTTGAATCATTTCCTCAGAAAAGGGGGATACGCATACACTTCATTGGATGACAACTCTAAATCCAACATGCAGAGTAAGAATAGGTTTGACGATTGGCCATCCGTATATATGGTGTTTAGAGGACAACCACTATCCTAATGCTGAACAATGGGCTCCGTGCATATTAAGGGGCAAGAAATAGTGAATGAATCAAACATTCTCATCCAAAAATATCTAGTCAAAGAAGAAAAACTCAAATTAATAATTTTATGAGTTAGTTACCTGCAGGCATCCACCATCAGTAACAATGAACCCAAGAACCTTGTGTTTCTTCAGTCTTGGAAGAATCTCTTTGATGTAAAAACCGGGAGAAGCAGATTTTTTGGGCCTGTAAAGAGGCAATTCATTTCTTTTCCTAGCTGCTTTGAAAGATTCAGGGAAGTTTTTGACAACAATTACATCATTCGTGAGTGATGCGATGAACTGCTCCTCATTGTAAAGATAGGAAAAACTCTTGAATTTTGAGCTGCACCACACAAAGAAAAGCAAAATGCAAAGCTCGGTAAGATTTACCAGCATTTAAGGATAACCATTTGATTTTGGCAAATAAAAAAAGAGAAACCTGATGCCTTTTGAGCGAAGACTTTGTTGAATCTCAGGAATAACCAGAGTAGCATTGAGAAGCCTGGATATGGTGACAAGATCACATATCTAGAAATTAAACAGAAATGTTATGAACTCCCAATAAAATATTAACCAAATGAAATTTCCTAAATGCTGAAATTTATACCGATGTTCTTATGTCCTCAAATCCACCAAATATTTTAGCATATATGAAACCATTGTTCTCCTGATTTGGAGCTGCAAATTAGAAGCAGAAAAATTAAATAAGATAGTATATGCAATTGAAGGCTTGCTTATCACTTTAATAAGCTGTTGAATCACATCAAATTCAGAACGCTTGCAGAAGGAAAAAGAAACAAACACTAGAAAAAGATTGCTTTCAACAAGCAGCATGCCTTTAAAGTTATTACAATTGTGATATTCATTTCTTCGCTCCCCATCCAAGACAAACTACAAATCCAACTCTCAGCATAATAAGAAGAAAATGAAAAAGCATATCAGCTTAGCACTATGGCATTCTACTGGAAATTATCCATACATCCAATTCCTTTGAGGCATTCCACCGAACATGTAGACATTACAAATTTGAGAAACAAGTGCCATGCATTGTCAAAACAAACCTCTGGATTCCTGTTCTTTTTCTTTTATATTTTGGTGGATGGAGAAAGAGAGACATCATTAGACAACAGAAGGAGAGAGAATGGAGAAAAGCTAATCTATACCCTGGGCACTGCAAGAAAAATGAAAAAGAAATAAGGATATTATTTTGACTGAAAAAGCAACAAGAAATTATGTTGATTCCTCTTCTATTTACAATTTCTTATCACTTTCTAGCTTTCTCATAATTCCTCCTATATAACTATCTCTCATGTATTCCTCTTAAGTTTCTCGATAACCACATCTCACTTTTACCCACAACTCCACCTGGCAATTTACTTTGGTTTATTTAAAAACACATGAACCAAGACCTCAAAATGCAAAATCTAATCCCTGCCAATCTTTTAATCCATTATGGCAGCAAAAAGAGTTCATCTCTATTTTAAAAGAAGCCAGACCATAAAAGTATTACATAGTCATATAGTTGTTTAAATCTAAATTCTACCCATACCATTCTGCGATTTGATTCAAATTTTATTAGAATCACTACATAATTCTATTATTCCACCCTTGAAACTGATAAAGTGGAATCCCAATTTTAACTGTCATCGAACTCCACACTACAGCATTGCACTGTTAAATATTTTATAAAACAAATTAATTACGTACTAAATTCCAAAACAATCATAACAAAATTCATGAGCCGGAAAACAATGCAAACAAAAATGCAGAAAATAGAGGTTAGAAATAGGAAAATTTAACAAATTACCAGGATAAGCGGTTCTTGGATTGGCATAAGGTTGCAAAGACTCCAAAGGCTTCACAGTTCCCCATATCCTTTTATATCCAGCACTCTATAACAAATACACAAAATCAAAATCCAAATTCAATCCAACAAACGACGAATCCAATTGAAATGAGAGAGAGAAAGAAGGAATGGACCTGACGATTGAGAGTAGAAGCAAAATCTAGACTGAAATCGGGCAATGCGGTGTAGCGGGAAAAACCGACATTGGAGAATTTGGCGAGAAGAAGATGAACGAGTAGAGAAACCAAAGACAGGACCAATCCGATCAAAGCGGCCCATTTTATTCTGGATCTGAGCATCTTCTCGCTCTCGCATCGAGATTAAACTTTTTATCGTTGAAACAAATCGAACCAAATCATCGAAATTGAATAAATCTACCAAGAAAAATAGATACGGTTCTTAGAGAGAGAGAGAGAGAGAGACGGTAGAATATATTTAGGGTTTTGGAAGAGAGCGAAAGTGAACTGAAAGGAACATCAGAATCGAAGTCTTCCTATCCTTCACTCCCTACGAAGCTCATTTTTCTTTTTCCTTTTTTTTTTTAATTGATTGAATAAAAATTTGGTGGTGAAGCGTGAATTGACCGGAAGTGGAAAGAAATCCAAATCCCCACCCCCCAGCCAGACACCCAACAAGATTGTTTTTTGCGTTAATATATATAACTATGAGGTATATGTCACGCTTGGCACGGTGTAATATTTAAAATTTGTAATGTGAATGATTTTGTTAATTAAATATAATTAAATATTAAAAAAACATCTAAAATCCAAGAAATAAATAGTGATAAATGATAAATGTAATGGAGAATTATTGATATATTTTAGATGATGTAATCTTAATTTTTTTGTGGAATTTTTTTTGAATTGTATTTTTTTTCCTTAAATTTAAACATTGACTAAGATTTTTTGTTTCTTTTTTATTGTTATTATTTTTTTTCCTTTGGCTATATTTTTTCTCTCTCTCTATCTTTCACATTTAAAAATTAAAAAAAAAAAAAACACAATGCATTAGTCGACTAAGGAATTTTTTCCTCTTTTTTATTTTTGATTTTTTTTACTATCTTTCTCTTTAAAAAATTTTAAAAAATTTAAAACTTTTTTTTTAAATCAATGATATTTTTATAAAAAATATCAAAAAATATAAATAAAAAATTTTTTAAATTCTCCAATTAAAATATTAAATTATCAAAATATTAAAAAATATTCTTTAAAACAATTTTTTTTTAAATATCTATAATACTTTCTTAAAAATATCACAAAATATAAATAAAAATATTTTTGTAAATATTTTAAAATTTTTTAAAAAATAACGATTTCTTAAAAATATTAATTCTTTAAATCTATTTTTATTAATTAACATATATCATCTCCCTCTCTCTCTTAAAAAAAAAAAGAAAAAAGGAATTATTTTTAAAAAAAAAAAATATTTAAAAAAATTTAAAAAAAAAAAAAAAAAAAAAAAAAAAAAAAATTTTAAAATTTTAAAAAATAATGTTTCTTAAAAATATTACATTTTTTAAAAAACTATTTTTGACCTTTCACCTTTTTTTTAATTTTTTTGGGTTTCTTTTTTTTTTTTTACCTTTTTTCTCCTCCTTAGTCGACTAAGCCTTTTTTTTTCTTTTTTCTTTTTAAATATGACCTCTTTTTCTTTTTTAATTAAAAACAAATATAAATAAAAATATTTTTTACATTTTTTAAAAATAATATTTCTTAAAAATATTAATTTTTTTAAAAACTATTTTTACCCTTCACCCTTTTTTAACTTTTTTTTTTTTGGTTTCTTTTTTTTTTCACAATTTACCCTTCTCATTCTCTCTCTCCTCATCAAATGATACTTTTATTATAAAATTTTTTTAGTCGGCTAATGAACTTTTAGTTGACTAAAATAAATCCTTTAATCGACTGACTAAACAAGTTTTTAGTCGACTAAAACAAATTATTTTGTCGACTAAGCAAATTTTTAATCAACTAAACATTTTAGTCGACTAAATTATGTTTTAGTCAACTAATCGATTTTTAGTAGACTAAACATTATCTTAGTCCACAAAAGAACTTTTTTTCCACCGATAAAACAACTAAGAATGTGAAAACTCATCAGTAAAAAACTCCTTGATACATGAAAACTCCCCGATACATGAATGTTCATCGGTACACAATACCTTCCTTTCTCTAATCTCCTTGATAAAAAACTTCTTGGTAAAAAAACTAAAAATGTGAAATCTTCTCGTAAAAATCTCTCCGGCGCATGAAAACTCCTTGGTACACAACACTTTTCTCTCTCAAAACTCTCCGAAAAAAAAACTAAGAAAGTGAAAGTTTATCGGTAAAAAACTTCTCGGTACATGAAAACTCCCCTGATACATGAAAACTTCTCGGTACACAACACATTACTCTCTCAAAACTTTTCAGTAAAAAGCTCTCCGATAAAAAAACTAAGAATATGAAAATTTATCGATAAAAAGCCCCTCGGTACATGAAATCTCCCCTGTACACAACACGTTCCTCTATCAAAACTTCCCGATTAAAAAACTAAGAATATAAAAACTCCTAGGTAAAAGGCTACCCGATACATGAAAGCTCACCAGTACATGAAAACTCTTCGATACATAACAAAACTCACGGGTAAAAACCTCATCGGTATATAAAAACTCCCCAGTATACAACACCCTCCTCTCTCAAAACTCTCTGATAAAAAAACTAAGAATGTGAAAACTTTTCAATAAAAAACTCTTTGATACATGAAAACTCCCCAGTATATGAAAACTCTCCGATACACAACACTTTCGTCTATCAAAACTTCCTGATAAAAAGCTCCCCAATAAAAAAAAAAAAAAAAACTAAGAATGTAAAAACTGTCAGGTAAAAAGTTCCCCAGTAAAAAATTCGTCGGTACATGAAAACTCTCCGATACACAGCACTTTCCTCTCTCAAAACTCCCCTGTAAAAAAACTAAGAATTTGAAAGTTTTTCGATAAAAAGCTTTCCGGTACATGAAAGCTCTCCGGTACATGAAAACTCATCGATACACAATACGTTCCTCTCTCAAAACTCTTCAGTAAAAAGCTCACCGATAAAAAAACAAAAAATATGAAAACTTCTAAGTAAAAAGCCGGTCGATACATGAAAGCTTCCTGGTACATGAAAACTCCCCAATATACAACATCTTCCTCTCTCAAAGATCCCCAATAAAAAGCTCCCCAGTAAAAAAACTAAAAATGTGAAACCTCCTCGGTAAAAAACTTTCTGATAAAAAACTCCCCGATACATGAGAGTTTCCCGGTACACAACACTTTCGTCTCTCAAAACTACCCAGTAAAAAAACTAAGAATGTGAAAATTTTTCGGTAAAAACTCCCCGATATATGAAACTCCCCGGTACATGAAAGCTCTTTGGTACGCATATTCCTCTCTCAAAACTCCCCGATAAATAGTTTTTCGTTTAATAAAAAAAATAATTACAATAATAAAAAATAAACAAAATATACATTCAAGTCACCAATAACAAATCACCTCCCATCAAATAGAGTACGACGAAATCCGAGGTGGCAGGAGGTCATTCACGCTTATATCTATACCCTTTACCCTTCTCATTCTATCTCTCTCCTCATCAAATGATACTTTTATTATAAAAAATTTTTAGTCGACTAAAATAAATCGTTTAGTCGACTAAATAAGTTTTTAGTCTACTAAACTTTTTAGTTGACAAAAACAAATCCTTTGGCCGACTAAGTAAGTTTTTAGTCGACTAAATTATGTTTTAGTCAACTAATCGATTTTTAGTAAACTAAACAGTCTCTTAGTCCACAAAAAACTTTTTTTCCACTGGTAAAAAGTTTATCAGTAAAAAGATTCCTGGTAAAATAACTAAGAACGTGAAAACTGCTCGGTAAAAAACTTATCGGTACATGAAAACTCCCCAATATATGAAACCTCATTGGTACACAACACTTTCCTCTCTCAAAACTCTCTGGTAAAAAACTCCCCAATAAAAAAACTAAGAATGTGAAAATTTCTGGATAAAAAACTCTCCGATACACAACACATTCCTCTCTCAAAACTGTTCTGTAAAAAAACTAAGAATGTAAAAAATTCTAGGTAAAATATTTCCTGGTAAAAAGGTTCCCGATACATGAAAACTTTTCGGTACACAACACCTTCCTCTCTCAAAACTCATCGGTAAAAAACTCCCCAGTAAAAAAACTAAGAATGTGAAAGCTCCTCAGTAAAAAACTCCCCAATACATGAAAACTTCCCGGTACATGAAATCTCTTTGGTACACAACAAAGCTCTCCGGTAAAAAACTCCCCAGTACACAATACCTTCATTTCTCAAAATTTCTCGATAAAAAAACTAAGAATATGAAATCTTCTCGGTAAAAAGTTTTCCTGTAAAAAATTTCCCGGTATATAAAAGATCACAAGTACACAACATTTTCGTCTCTTAAAACATCCCGATAAAAAACTCTCCAATAAAAAAACTAAAAATGTAGAAACTGCTTGGTAAAAAACTTACATGAAAACTCTTTGATACACAACAAACCTCCCAGGTAAAAACTCCCTGCTACATGAAAGTTTCCCGATATATAACACTTTTATCTTTCAAAGATCCCTAGTAAAAAACCTATGAATGTGAAAACTTATCAGTAAAAAACTCCCCAGTACGTGAAATCTCATCGATACATAGCACCTTCCTCTCTCAAAACTCTCAAGTAAAAAACTTTCCGATAAAAAAACTAAGAATGTGAAAGCTATTCGGTAAAAACCCTCCGATACATGAAAACTCTTTGGTACACAACAAAGTTCCCCAATAAAAACTCTCCGGTACATAACACTTTCCTCTCTCAAAACTCTCCAGTAAAAAAACTAAGAATGTGAAAAATTCTCGATAGAAAACTTCCTAGTAAAATACTCCCCAATACATGAAAGCTCCCCAGTACATGAAAACTCATCGATACACAACACCTTCCTCTTTCAAAACTCCATAGTGAAAAGCTTTCTGATAAAAAAACTACGAATGTGAAGTATTCCTGGTAAAAAATCCCCCGGTACATGAAAGCTATCTGGCATATGAAAGAGCCCTGGTATACAATACATTCCTCTCTCAAAGCTCCCCAATAAAAAGTTCCCGGTAAAAAAACAAGAATGTGAAAACTTCTTGTTAAAAAGCTCTCCGGTACATGAAAACTCACCGGTACACAACACATTCGTCTTTCAAAACTTCCCTGTAAAAAACTCCCCAGTAAAAAAACTAAGAATGTGAAAATTTTTCGGTAAAAAACTTCTCGATAAAAAATTCTCCGATACATAAAAGATTTTCAGTACACAACATCTTCCTCTCTCAAAACTCCTCGATAAAAAAATTTTCATTTACTAAAAAAATAATAACAATAATAAAAAATGAATAAATTATACATCTAAATCACTAATAACAAATCACCGTCAAATGAAAAACGACAAAATCTAAGATGACAGATGATCATTCACGTTTATATCTATATTGATAATAAAATAAGCTCAGGGATGCAATGCAATATATATATATATATATATATATATATATATATATATATATATATATTAATCGTATTAGTACGAAGCTTTTGAATAAAAGTATACTATATTTGGATCAGACTTACATTTCAGTGTGACTCTAAAAATATAGACTCTTACCTTTAAACCAGTTAATAATTTTTTTTTAAAAAAAAATTATATTTACATATTTAATTTAAATATTGGGTTAATTTGGCTGAGATTTAAAAATTACCCTTGTATGGATACAGATGAAATTTTTATAAATTGAATATGCATGTTATTATTGTCTCATTTGATTTTTTTAATTAAATTCTTGATTTTGAATTTTGAAAATAACAAAACGGATAACTTATCCCTTGATAACTTGACAATTATATTATGATTTGAATTAGTCAGAATCAATAAATTAATTATTAGATATTAATTCATAAATATATATATATATATATACACACACACACATAATAACCTACGTGTCCATTTTTATATTGGGATAAGCTTTGTAGGTGGACATTATACTGTTTTAAGTCATTAAAATAATAACTGAATTTTAAACTTTGTGCGTACAGATAAAAATAAAACTACTGCTTACTCAATTGGGCTAATGTTTAAAAAAAGAAAAAAAAAAAAGCCACAGACAGACAGAGATAGAGTTCTTAATGTGTTATTTAATTGATCAGACATTTGATAGGTTAGATGATTTTTTTTTTTTTTTTTTTTTTTTTTGAATTTGGTGGATAAGATTATGGGTAGCTAAATATTTGGGTTTGAGCCAGTGTCCAGCAAACAAGTTCTTCTCTATAACTAGAATGAGTCTTTGTCGTTTTGATATATGATAAGAGAGAGAGAGAGAGAGAGAGTGAAACAAGGGAGAATGAGTTGATCTCAATCATCAAACTTAGTTTCCCATACGCTCCAAGGCAACAATGATATCTGGCTTTGCAGATTGCATTACATTTGCATGAGAATGGCTACCTCTTTATGCATAGTTAATTTAATTTTCTTGGCGGCGGGATATTGTATAGATTTATGAATGATATATGATAATTTTTTAGTCCGTCATATGTTGCTTATTAAAATTATAAAATAATTTATTTAAATTAGCTCTTAAATCCATTTTTTGGAAAGACAAGGTAGGGTGAAATAATTTCTCACTAGCAGTAAAATTGCAATTGAATGGAAGTCACAAAGCATAAAGATTTGATTTATACAGGTAAAGGCTTCTTCTTGTCTTCTTATGCACCGGTGACTCTCTCTCAGAGCCATGCCCATCGGTCCTTGTTGTGATGATTGTCATGGATCGGAAGGTCTATTTTACGGCGAAGGAAGTTGTGGTGGTCTCTGGGACTTGTAGTGTTCTTGATACTTTCCCCTTCAAACCCTGTGTTTATTTGAGAGGTAACGCGTGGGATTTTTGGCTGGATTTTTTTTTTTTTTGTTATCTTGACTTTGATATTCGGAATTTCATTTCGATTAATTCTAATCAATTTGCTGTCAGGTAGAGAGAACTCTCAATGGTATTTTTTTTGTATCTACAGAGGCTCGAATCCGAATGTTTGATTAAGAGACGAGGTGTCTTTCTCATCACGCCAACAAACCATTGATATTTTTGGTTGAATTAATGGCCTAGAATGCACAATTCCACCGGAACATCTAAGACTTAAAAAGTATTTGACATTATTTATAAACTGATCAAATTAACTTATAAATCAAAATTATAATTATAACTGTTCAGTAACTAAAATTTGAAAAAATACTTATAATCTCAAAAACTGTTTATAAACTAAAAAAACAATAAAATGCTCCCATCATTTTTTTATTTTGATACTTTTAATCAAAACTAAAATAAACTATTTTGACCAATAAAAGTACATTTTCACAATTTTATATTTAACAAAAATTATAATTACACCACATCTTATGCCCATTATGATCTTTTCTATATTTTATACAGTTTATAAACTCTTATTTTATTAAACAAATAATTATTTTTAAATAACATTTATCCAAACAAATAATAACTTATCTTTTGAAAAAATTAAAATGGATTTATAAACTAAAAATTCATTTATAAGCATTAATGCTTATATTAAACAATCCCAAATGAGCTCTTAATATTTGATTATAATTGCCAACTATTTACAATTATATCTATATATATAATTATACTTAAATTGATATTTTCTGGAATTTACCATAAATGCAATCACTTGATGAAAATTATTTACCACCCAATTTGATTACTCATATTATTTGGCTAATTGGGTTACATAAAAATAATATGCTCAGGTGGACTTATTGGAAAACCTCAATTTTCTTGAAGTTGACTCAACCTATCTTTTTGTTTTTTCTTATTCTAATTAGTAACATTTTTCAAAATTTTAAAAATATATATAATTTTATAAGTAAAAATCAAGATTTTTTATAAAATGAACTAAAATTATTTTTATATTAATATATATATTTTTTTAGTTGAAACCCCACTTAACCTGACCTGTCTTCAACTTTCTCAAACAACCCTATGCATAACATACAAAATGCAACTCCTTAATTGTAAGGCATTGAACAACAAACAACTAGGTGATGAGCCCCTTACACATTCAGACCAAATGTCATCTTCAACGTGATATCTCACCTCAATATTTATACATCCCCCAACAACTAAGAAAAGTGAAGTTCTCGAGGAATTGATCGAACTCTGTTGAATTTTCACATTATTTTATAAAGTAAACGAACAAAAAAGAAAAAAAGAAGGAAAGACAGTATGCAAAACCGTACTCAATAGCATCCGATGCTGGTCATCTCTGGGATTTTACCAGAGAACCGAGTGGAACGCGAACAGAGCTCCTCCGGAGCCACAACTCATACATTACCATATAAAAAGCGTCATAATCTACAGGCACAGGATGCCACATGAAATGTTTCCGCACTTTTAGCACATTTTTACTTAACATCATATATTCCTCCGAGCTTATATTTTTAAGAATCCTTTTCAACAATGGAATGTCCAAAGTGGCAACTACCACCGAGAAGCTCTTCCAATTTAGCATGTCTGTGAAGGGGAGATCATAGTGATTGGCTATGATCACAGGCACGCATCCATAATAGAGCGAGTCTCCGATGCGAGCTGTATTTACTTCAAAACCTTTAACATGGAGACAGAACTTGCTCCTGAGGAGCTCATCAGAGTAAGGTGTTGTGAGCCGTCCAAAGTGAGCAGAGATCTCAGTGTCATTTTGCCATACTGCAAGAAGCCTTTGACGCACTGGAGAGTTGATTGACCCGGCAAAGAATGCTAGCTTTTCCCTGACATACATTTGAAGTGAGATGAGTCTCCAATCAAGCAAATCCAGAATCAGGAGATTGTACATTTACATTGTGTTTGTAGATGAAACAAAATCTGACCTCAACCTGACAACACTTTGTGAACTGTGACACTTAAACCTAGTCAAAACACATATCTTTTTATTCAACCAAAACCCTGTCAAACAATACTTAGCTCTTTCCCAATAAACAGGAAGTACCATGCTCCAAGCCATGCCTATAAGTATGCCAAACCTACTAAAGGCCAACATATTGCAAAAATTCTCAAACATTGCCATGCTCTGTTCAAGTTAGGGTACGCTGGGGGCCCTTTACCAAGAAGCATCCTAGCTGCCTCCAAATTGCTTTAAATTGAGGCAGAACTCCAATTGCATGGCCAACTTAAGCGAAATTCTTTTGTATCAACCGTACATTCATAGCCACAAACAGATATTAAGAGAAGTATGGCAGACGGTAGGAGGCTTACCATAATAGATACAAGGTAAAAGCTGAATGATCAGTATCAGAGCTGAATTATCAGTTCTAGGCCCCAAATAAATTTGGCTAGTGATGATGAAAATAGAAGAGAGGGATCCAAAGAAGAATAACTTATAGTGAAATCCATATAAGAGATAAATATAGACAGCTTTCTGGGGTTGGCAGAGTAGTTACTCTTTACATGATGCCCAATCAGCTATTAAGAGCCTCAGCTATCTCATAACTAATATTGGTTAAATCTCCAAAACTTGCTAGAGGGGAGCATTTCAAGAGGAAATACCTGGAAGAAGCAAAACAATGGGAAACCCGCTTAAGATTAAATTTACCCAGTTAGGTGTGTTCTTGGACTAAAAAATTGTTTCAGTCTATGCAGTGGAATGGCTTGGATGAGAAGTTGTATGAGTTAAAGCATTCACACCGGATAAGTCCCCTCGGTTGCAAGAAACGCTGAGGACAAAGGGGAATCAAGACACGAGTTGATCATAACTAACAGCTAAACACCTACACTATGATAACTCTGATCATTAAAAAAAATGCTATTATGCCACCTAAAAAATGAGGCTAATTCAGCCAGAATTATATGCTGAATAAACTAAACAAGGATTATTTATTTATTTACTGGCTGATATTGGATACTTAGGATCCTGACATGCTATGTCATGGAAATCGGTAAATCAAAGGTGGGTGTAGATCCAACACAGAGGAAATAACTAGTGTCACTTAACTGCAAACACAAAGAAAAGGTGAAAATCTTATTGGTTAAACATAAGATTCAGTGCAATACTACTAAGCCTGGAAAAATGGTTGAAGCATGCAATTGTACACGAAGTCATCCATTAGTATGAGCCATAAAACAGTAAATCAACACATAATTTAACTAGCTCAAAGAAAATCCTGGTTTGTTAGGTTAGGACTGATAGCATAGCAACCACAGCCAGAGCTTGACCATGAGAACAACCATCACCAACAGGGAACAGGTGACTTGCTCAAAGGAAATCTGATAGGGATTTATCCCCCCTGGATTACATTTGTTACATGAACCTAGTCCCCTAGGAAATGATATACTTGACTTTAACCATTTGGGGAGGAGGCGGCAGCTAAGAGTTGATAGACTTGCAGTGGTATATTATAGTCGTATCATTAGAAGGAAGAATGAACTCATCTACCAGCAACGACGGCAGGAGAGGGGGGGCTGGCAGGGACCATGCCCCTCCCCTCTCCCCAAAAATTTTTATTTATGTATTTTTAATAAGGAATGGTCCAATTGTCAGCATAGTTTTTCTATCGGTCCCCTTCTTTGTCATATGATGAGATACCTTCTCATCTCTCCCTCTCTCTTATTTGGTGGGCCCTATTCATTTATAAATTTGCCCCGCTTTCTTAGTTTACTTTCAATTAGGAAGAATTTTATGAAATTGACTACACTCCCATGGGTATCAAGAGTTTATAGCTGTTGGATAAACTCTTATAGGGTTTGTAACCATTGGTAACCATTGGGTGAGGATCCAACCGTCACAAACTGTATGGCTATTGTACGCATGGGAATTGTAGGAAAATTATAATTATTTATATTCGTATTTCTGTTTTTTCTTTTCTCTTCTCGTATCTCTCTCCTCTTTCTCTCAGATTTACAACCATGAAGAAGGCTATGTCTCTTAACCTTCAATCCATCATTCAGGTCTCTCTTCTCTCTCTCCTACACGTTCTCTCTCGTGTGTGTACATGAGTGGCTAAGTATATATCTAAATCTGTAATTCTTTAGGGTTTTTTTCTTTATAGTCGAATGTGTTTTTTGAAAAGAAAAAATTTTATATTGAGAAATAATATTAATATACAGGTGTATGATACAATAATAGATAATTTTAGTATTATGGAAAAAATGAAAAGTTTAATGTAATTAAAATTTTTATATTTTTTGTCTAATATATTTTAATTTTTATTACAATTTTTTTTATATATTTTGATTTTGGTCCCCAAGGCAAAAATCCTACCTCTGTCCCCATCAACCTGGCTGACTTTGCATGGTTTGACCCCCAAGTACAAATTATTAACTTAACTTTCTCTTCCAAAGTTGTATGTAAAGTGCTGGACGCTCGATGTAAATAAGTTTCTAAGACACCCAAGAATCATTTAAAAACGTCTAGTTTAATTAGCTAAAATTGCAAGACAAACTAAGTTTCTAGCCCTCTCGTTTTTAGCTTAAGGGAGAATGCTACTGCCACATGGGGATTACTGGATAAATAACACTCTCCGCTTGTTTATTTGAGAAGTGTGTCTGTCACTGTGTCCGTGTGTGTGTTTGCACAATTGTTCCACATGTAACACATTTGTGAGTACATCTACTAAAAACATGCTGAAGTGTAAGGCTGCATATTTCTAACCCTTGACACTAGCAGAACTTTATTGCATTGGGTTGATTATAAGCTGCCTCATATCAATTTAGAAAAAGTGAAATATGATCATAATAGAGATGCGAATGAACTCATGTAGGACGGGGTTCAAACAGTACATGATACAAAAATCTCAAAAAGAATAGAAGGCAACAAGCATTTTGTGTTTTTTATGGGAGAGACATTTTCCTTACCATTGTCTCTGTTGCTATGTATCAATTAACCACAAAAGAAACCCCTAAGACTGCACGAATCTAAATAATTTATCACCAGGAAAAAGCTGCAAAATTTCTATACCTTTTTGATGAAGCAAGAGCTGGGGGATCCCCTTTTCTAGGCCAAATTTGTGGAAGAGATGCATCCTTGTGAGGAACATAGCCAGACAGGAAATAGCTTGAAGAGCAGACAACCTGGATGGCATTGAACTTAACTTTGTCAGCTTTTTCCATAGCTGATCGTCCAATGGAATGACAGGCAACATAGAAATGGTCAGCCCCACCCGTCCTGTTCCAGTAAGGATAGTTCCTGGTGATGTTTGAGATGTAATCTCTTATAAAATCTTGGATGCCCTTAACACCTACTCTGGGATCATGTCGCAGCCTTGCAATTGAGAAAGGCAAAAAGAATAGATCTGCCTCCAACGGATCTTTTGTAACGAAATGGCTTTTCATCAAAACCTTTTTAAAATAACTTTCACTAGCATAATTGCCCTGAGGTTCAAAATCCACGGGCAACAAGGCATTGGCAAATGGATCATCACGCTTATGTGGATAAACATAAATTTTAAGGCTTCTTTTCATCTCTTTATAGTCTGCAATAAAGATGTCTTTGTCATGGAAGACCTCATTGATATTTGTATAATTTCCTGAACAACAGAGAGTAACATATTCAAAGTTGTGGATAAGAACCCTTAAAAAGAGGGGGGGAACAAAGAAAGAAAATATGCAGAAGATGAAGAAGATTTAATTTTTAAGGAACTATGAGGAGCAGAAGCTTCTGGTAGCTCCTGAATAATAGAGTATAACAGATTAGAAGTTGGGGATAAGATTGTTTCTTATAAAAAGATGTGCTTAAGCTCACACCACCCCTTCCCCCAGTAAAAATAAGAAACAGCTGAAGAATACTTATAGGGCAGCATAATGAACCATCAAGTTAGTACTTCAAGTGGAGTAGTATACTCAAAGGGCAGTGTAACACATAGTGAGTTACACACACACACACACACACACAAACATATATGTATATTCTTTCACATGTGCAGAATCATGCTCTTCTTTGATTGATAAGCATACTCATCTTTGATTTCCATTTTACAGAAAGGTTCCTTATATAGCTCGTTTTAAGCCATTTTTGGCTTTAATTGCAATGACAATGAATCAGTGCTCTAATAACTTGAGTGTATCAATTTTTTGAAAATTAAACAATACCCAGATGCTCAAAACTGGAAATTCACTTACCATTTGACTGTAATTGAACTATTCCAGACTGTTGACTCTTAGCTCCCACAACAACATCCTCAGCAAAATGCAAATTTTTTTCCTTTTTAAACGTATCCACATCAATTCGAGCAGGACTCTGAACTGAAAAAAAAAATGAAAATGAAAATGAAATTAAGTAAGAACTCAATAAATTAAAAAAAAAAAAAAAAGTCCCAAAAGCTACAACAACTGAAAATTTTGAGTACCCAATTGATAATTTAAAGCCTCCGGAAAATCATATTCAGTCTGATTAGGGATTTGAAGTGAAATTTCAACATTTTGGTTAACTGAATTGAAGATATTTGAAAAATCGTGAGAAGATTTAGAGGGAAAATCGGTTTGATGAGGATGGATGAAGAGATTGGAAGTTGAAGAGATGTAGAGAAGAATAAGGAGAGAAGTGGTGAGAGCTAAGCCTGTGGGTATGAAGAAAAAGCCTCTCACTGAATCTGATAGACGCCTGTGACTGTGAGAGAGATAGAGCAAGGAGGCAGAACGAGCCATGGAAGAGAGAGAGAAAGAGGAGAGAGGGGGGAAGTTGGAAGTTAAGAAAGGCAAGTTTCATTTGATTTACGTTTGTTGGTAGATTCCTTGTACTCCTGGAAGCCATGACAAAAACAGAAGACCGGACAAGAGTGGCGTTAAGGTTGTGTTTGTTTATCGAACCAAAAAAAAAAATTATTAGAAAACTATTTTTGGAATATATTTTAATGAATAATTTCAAATTTTATTTTTTATGTGTTTGAAAGTATTTAAATTACCTTTTAAAGAAAACTTTGTAATTATTTGGAAGTGTATGCTTTTTTAAGCACTTCCATTGAGTTTAGCTGGACACAAACATATTATTAAATAATTAAAATAAAATAATGGAAGTGTGTAAAAGCCATATTTATTATAATTGAATGACACATGTTAAATTAATTAAACAGGAGCTTATAATTTCGTAAGATCGCAATGAGAATTTGATCTTAACATTGGAATGCCGGATGGGATTAAACAAAATTAATTTGATATAATTAGAGAGAAATTTATTAAATTGGATCGAGTTAAATTATTGTAATCGTGTATTTGGTATCAAACAATTATTTCTTTTTATATATATAATCACTTGCATTAAAAAATCTGACTAATTCGATTCAAACAGTTGTAGAGTTCGATTTAGGATAAGACTTTCTAAACGTTCGTTTTTTCCATTCTCCAGACTTAAACTTGAGATTTTAGTCAAGAGAGTTTAATATCATACATATATTAAAAAGTAATATTTCGATCAAAATATTTTTATTTGTCTTAGGTGTTTTAATCTAAAAAACACGTTAAATAATAAAATGTACCAAATTAAAAATATATTATATGAAATAAAAAAGTTTTAATTAAACATTTGTATTTTCGGTTAAAAATCATTAACAATATATATATATATATATATATATATTTGGGTTAGCTGGCACGTATGCTTCTCTCCTCCCTTTTGTTTAGCAATCAAAATTCCAAATTAGCATGACCGAAATTGATAATATGTCAATTATTTGCATAATAATTAGATACTGAGTAATAGAAAATGTTAGTAAACTTAAATTAATAGCAAGGGATAGGAGGAAAAAAGGTTCGAATTGAGTACAGAAATTTTAAAGTTTTATCCCAATCAACTCGGTCCAATTCAACTATTTTGGGGTAATAATTAATCTCCCTTCATGATAAACACGTTCATATTAACATTTAGAGATTTGGATAATTATATAATTTCTAAGAGACTAAAAAATGATTTGAAATTGAGTTGACTTTAATCAAAATTGATTGATAAAAAATTATAATTTATATTTTAAAAATTTATAATTATATTTTTTTCTTCAAAAAAAAAAATCATAAAACTAAGTTTCCTAGATTTGTGATTTCTTTTAAAAGTTAATAAAAGTATTGTATCTTTTATATAGTTACTAAATTTTGAAAATATTATATATTAAAAAGATGGCATTATCAGACCATATTAGTCAATATTATTCTATTCTAACTAATTTGATCGATATCTTTTATATATCTTTTAAAAATTATTCGTAATAATTGTACGAAAACAATTCAAACAATTTTAATTAAATTACCAACTTATTTCAAAAATATTGAGTAAATATCGATCGGTTTAACAAGTCATACCGGCCTTGTATCATTTCCGCCACATAGATAATATTTTGTTTGACCAAATACATCATATTTTGTTTATATTGAATAATTTAAAATTCATCTAACATTAGATATTAATATAAACTTTATTTATTTTTATTTTCAAATTGTTATTTTAAATTGCTTAAATATTTGTACATACGTAAACTTTTTCAGAAAAAGTAACAAAAGCAAAAGTAATAATGAGATTTAAAAATTAATCAGAAAAGTAGACATCAAAATTATTTTGAAAATTAAAATTATGAGTAAAATCAAAATCATATAAATAGTATAATAAATTTCAATATTAAAATCAATTAGTATTTTTCAATGACTATACGTCTAGTCTCAGGTTAAAATATTTAATTGAATTAATGCAAGGTAAACTCATAAATTAGAGTCATATTTAAATTATGACATATAGGAAGTAATTGATGAAATCAAAAATTTTATTAATATAAAAAGAATTAATAGGAGACATTGATAAAATTACAAAAACAGAGTAGACGAAGCAAATTGATGGATTCTATTGATTGAAGGAATAAGAGAGTTGTAAATACCATAATAGCAAAGAGACCTATTAATTTTTGTTTATATTAAACAATTTAAATATTATCTAACTTTAGATATTAATATAAACTTTATTAATTTGTATTCTTAAATTATTATTTTAAACTGCATAAACACTTACATAAATATAATTTTTTCATTGGATCTATGTTAGTAAATAATTGTTCTTGTTAATCCAATATAAAATTTACTATGGATCATGAATAAAATATCGAGACTAAATGAAAATATTTATTTTTTTGACAAATTTGATTTTATTTATGTTTTTATTTAAGACCACTTCACGTAAATTTCTCCCAACAAAAAGAAATAATTATAATATAGATCGCATATAAATAAATATAAATAAAAATGGATATAAAATAAAATCAAAAAATAATATTTTATAAGAATAAAAAAACAAAAATAGAAATAAATGTGTAAATATAAAAAATAAAAAAAATTATATATAAATATTAATTATTTTATAAAAATAATAAATAATCATATTTTATAATAATAACTCAAAATGTTTAAATATATGTAATTATTAATTATAATATAAATAATATAAAAATATAATTAAATAAATAATTTATTAAATATAAAAATATAATTTAACAAAATCAAAACCTTTCTAACAAAGGAACGCATTTCACAAATAAACCCTAGACCCTGAACGAAAACGTTTCGGAAAAAGGAAACATGCAAGCATCATATACGACTTCAAAATTTTCCCTTCAAGATTGAGACTTAAAGAGCTCAGTGATTGGCGGCTGCTGCAGAAGAAGAAGGTGAAAAAAATGGAGGTGGAGGAAGACAATCAAACCCTACACCGACAAAGCCAAGAAGACGACGATGACGATCCACCAATGCTCAGCTCTCACGCTCTTGAAGCCCTCAAGCAATTCCTGGCCGAGCAGAACCAGACCATTCCCGAACCTGAAACTGAAAAAGGCCCCCAAATCTCTCTGCTTTCCGAAGATTGGAGACTCAGCCAGTTCTGGTACCAACCTGAAACTGCCGAATCCATAGCTAAAGAGGTTCTTCATCTTTGCAGTTCAATCGACTCTCCTCGCGTCGCTTGCATTGCTTGCCCTACGCTCTTTGTTTATCTCAAGGTTCTACATTCTATTATTCATTCCTATTTTTTAATAAAACAAAATCGAATTATGTTTACTTTTGGCCTTTTGATTATCTAGGATGTAAACCAGGGAAGACATTGTTATATAATATATATAGGTAGCTGCATTTAAAGTCTTATTTGGAGTGTTTTGGGCAAATAAGGGAGTCATATGCTACAAGTAGAAAGTGAACTAACCTCTAGTTTTGCTTTTAGATTTCAAGTAAATAGAAGCCCTATGCCTCCTTTCTATTTAAGGAATGTCATTTCTTTTTTCTCAACTAGAGGAGTCTTAAAAAATTCACACTGAAAATTGTAACTTAAACAAAATGGTGAACTTTTAGATGTGATTCTAGGTCCTGTTTGATGTGTGGGATAAGAGGCATGATTGGCATTGCTAAATATTTGTCAAATGTTATGTTTGTGGAATTATAAAGATCAACTACATTATTATTTCACCCGGAGATAATGTAAAAGAGTTTAAGATCTACATCAACTGAAAGCACTACGTACTTTTTGGCGCCCCCCCCCCAAAAAAAAGGAAAAAAAAAAGAATAGCATTCCCAAATTGTCTGGCTAACTTAACTTGGAGAATTTTTTATTTTTATTTTATTTTATTTTTTAAAAAAACTCCAGCTTTGGCCTTTCAGTATTCAATGGCCATCCAACTGTTTAGTGAACTAGCCAAACAAAGTATGTTAAGTAGAAAACAAAAATCATCGTGGTTTTGATAATACATGCCACTTGTATGGAGTGTCTCATTAGCAAAAAATGAAGCAGCAGGAAATGAAGAACAATTACAGTAATATTTTACATGACTTCTCTATATATAGCTAATTTGTTTTAGGAGATTTTGTTTCCAAGTGCAAATCATTTACAACCATTAGTGATAGTTACACCAATAAACTACACTTGCACATTTTTTTTGGGGGGGGGGGAGGGTGGGGTTGGGGGAGGTAGTGATTGAAAGAAGAACCAGATAGTTACGAGGGAAAGAAATAGGCAAGAGATGTAAAAAAAAGAAAATTAGACTGAAAGCAAAGCTTTTCGATCCTCCATAATTTATTGGAGATGCTAGAGACCATAAAAAATCATAATCTTATCCGATAACAAAGTAGGACAAAGAAGTTGCTTTATAATAACCGAGGCCTCTCTCCAACCAAACACAACACAAAACAAAAATCGTTATAAGATTTGTTGAGGGGGTGAACCTTGGCGCAACTGTGGAGTTGTTTTGTCGCTGACCTCGAGATTACGGGTTTGAGACGTAAAAACATTCTTTTTGCAAAATGCAAGGGGAAGGCTACGTACATATATGCCAACTCTTCCTCTACTCCCGCACTAAGCTGGGAAGCACTAGCCCTTTGTAAGATTTGCTGAATTTGGCAGTTGCATTTGTTCCAAAGTTTGAGAAAAGATGATTTTGAGCTTCTATTCCCCAACAGCACATGATGGAAACAATGAAATCTAGCCATGCTGTTCTCTGTACTCAATTTTCATTGTCACCTGGCTTCAAGAAATATAAGAATGCAAATTTATGCCCATGAAAAGTTATTTAATTGACAGTTCCTCTCTCTCTCTCCCATGGCTAACCATATCATGTGCTTGAAACATTTCTCTTACCTTCTATTTTGTTGTCTGAATTTCAGAGACTGGATCCCAATTTATCAGTGCAACTTCTTGAGTATGACAAACGATTTGAGCAATATGGAAGTGATTTTTCATTATATGATTACAAAAAGCCAGTGGAGTTGCCATCAGAATTCAAACATGCATACCACGTGGTGCTTGCAGATCCTCCTTATTTGGTAAGAACCCGATTAGGAAGGATAATATTAGGAAAGGCACAATTATTTCTTTTTGTTCATGGACATTCCCTAGCATTACTTATTTTTAGTTGTAGTTAGGCACCTGCTTGTGCTATGTTTTCTTCAGAAAAATTGATCCATAATTTTGCCCCAAAAGGGTGGTCCCTTATTTATTTCCAGTGAAGTTCAATTGTTCCTTTCATTTACCTCCCTCCCTCCCTCCCTCTCTCTCTCTCTCTCTCTCTTGGGGCTGGGCGTTTCAAGGTCATCTCCTTGAACCACATTTTTTACACGATGACATGTTACAAAATTTTGCTTGTCAGTTGTCAGTCATGCTTGTTTACTGCAGCAAAAGGCTGACAATCAACTGATACTAATGGTGACAGAGTGAGGAATGCTTGGAGAAAGTTACACAAACAATTACCTTTCTTTCCCAACCTGAAGATTCTTACCTGCTTCTACTCACAGGTATTATTTTTCGTTAATAACTGAAATTTGTCAAGTAAGCTTTATGTGCAAATTTAGATTCATGTACTTAATCAACCGCTAATCAAGAATGCAATACAGCTACTAACTGTAAAAGATTTGTCTGCTTGCTTTTTCCTTTGAGGATTTCACCTAGGATAAGTCTCTGCTTTCTTCTTCTTTTTTGAGTATAGATATTTCTTTAGGAAATACTTTTTATCGTAAATTTTCTCCTCGGACGTATTTTCTTGGCTAACATTTTCATTGTTTTTAAGGAATAGTAAATATATTATTTTACCCTAGCTACAGACTAGACCATGATTGAGAGATTATTACCAGTGAAATGCTGTTAACAATCGAGAAAGATTTGTACATGTAGAATTTTGGGCTATTATTGTTTCATAAAATTCTCTAGCTTTTGTAAACCAATTATCCTCTTTCCAATTTTTCTTCACTGTCTAGTAGAGTTTACCATTTTATTGTGCAGGGGAGGTACAGAAAGATACTGCCAAAAAGCTCTTGGGATTGTACCCTTGCAATTTCAGACCTCAGCACTCTAGCAAACTTGGAAATGAGTTTCGGCTGTTTACAAACTATGATCCTGGGTCAAGATTAGATGGGCGGGAATTTGAGAAATAAATTCTGTTCTTATAGAATTGTTATGTCAAGGTTAGCATTCACTTGTCCAAAAAGGTTGACATAATTTTATTTTTACTTCTCCATCATAAACATTGCCACGCACTTTGAAAGAAACGTGTTTTCGAATTGAGCGGATGACTTAAAATCCTTATCCAAAATACCTGTTTGGTTTTATTTGAACTCATTATCGGAAAAAAAAAAGATATACTATTATTTGGTCATTCAGGTCACAGAGTCTCTTCTTTCATGCGTTATTTTCCTAAATGTATGTACCCTTCATTTCTGTCATTTCTGCTTGCCAGGAGGTTGAAGCTATTGTTGTTGCCATCAAGTTGGTGCATGATGTGATGAAATTCGGATTACAAATGGATATCAGCCATACTCAATCTCCCCCCATCTTTCATGCCGAATGTACCAAGGTCTCTCTATCCTTAAATTCTTGGCCTCTGCATGAACATTGATATTCCATTTGTTTGGGATTGACTGTAGTAATGCTCATCCCGGACAGGTCTTTTTTTTTGGCTAGGGTGAAGGGACTTCAAAATGTTAATTTGTCCTGCATCTTTCTCCGTGTTTTCCTTGTATCTCTATTTTGTGGTTCCCCCCCCCCCCAGCTAGGTTTCTGTGCTAATTTGGTAGTTATGGTATGCAAAGTTTATGAGTAGTTTTTGGGTTCCACAGGGTTGGGCTCACCATAAAGTGTCTTGCCTCCCGAGTAATAATCAATTGGTTTTTAGGGTTTCGGATGGATGACACACAGGCAACAATTATTTAAATGGCGTGAGTGAATTAGTTAACCTATTTTGGTAGGTTAGAATTAACCAAATAGAGAACGAAGTTTAATGGGTATTAATTCTGAAAAGGAAATCACGAGTTACATTCTCCCCAAGAAGTAAAAAAGACATCTCAAAATTTTCTCGTCCACCATCTTTATGATTTATCACCCGCCTATGAGACAATCCAATACACCTCTTGTTTTTTTGTGGGGGGGGGGGGTGTTCGAGAGGGGTGCACCGTGGGCCCAATCAGCACATGCACAAGCTAACTAACAGGGCAGAAACTTTGCATGGATATGCTCGTGGTATGACTCACTCTAAATTGATGCAATCTAAGATCCTGAAACCTTCAACGTTTTCGGCCATTTTGCGAGTGACTTATCAAAAAACTAGCAATGAAATGCCAATTGCAAGCCTTGCGGCGATAAACAGCATAAACAAAAGGTGATCAAACTTTGCTGGCAAACAAACACGCGAACAAAATTAGCGTTAATAATTGGATTCTGATGAGATTACCGGGAACCAAGAGACCTGATTGGAGCCATGAGGGTCAAGGCCAAGACAATGGGCAAAGGATTTACCCTCTTTACGTGACTGAGAAGCACCGCCCTCGTCTCTTTGATTCTCGGTTTGTCTCACATCACGTTAGCACCTCTTGATTCGCTGCCAAATTCAATGCCTCGATAACGTGCGATCATTGCCGTCTGTCACTTTTTTTTCTTCGGCTGCGATGATGCTTGAACAAGAAAAAAAATAAAAAAGAAAAAGAAAACCCTCGAACACGAGAAGAAAATATTTTCTCTCGACTCATGTTAGCAACCATACGTCTCAAAATTTATTTATTAATTATATATATTTGGTTATTTAAGAAAAAATTCTTTAAGTACATTTTTTCTTCCAACAGTCAATTTATGAATTTTCTTATGACCCAGAAAATTGCATCCAAACCAAACATAAATTATGCAAATATTATGGAGGTTAATGAATATAAAAGATATTTATTTATTTATTTTGTATATACTATCAATATCCAGAATTATATTTTGACTAATTTGGTTTGAAACTTACAATGACATATTTTGAGGGCTATCCTCGTAGCGTAGTCTTTTTCATCCCAAAATTCGAACCCATGAGTTTTGTTAAGGGATTTAACGTCAAATCTTACTAAAAATATTTAATAAATCAACTAAAACGTATCAAAAATCAAATAAACATAAATATAGTGAAAAAAAAGAATTATTATTTTATCCAAATCTAATGTATTATAATAATTATCTATATGTAATTTATCTAACATATTTGAATCGAGCTAAATCAAATTCAACAATTGATTAACTCTTAAACCATTCACTTTCTTCGCTTCACGAGGGAGATCATTCGAGTCCTCTAAAATGTAATAAAGCAAAATGATCATCTTTGTCCACATGTATTAGAATTCCATTTCTCCATAATTACCACTCATCACTTTTGTCATATTTCTTGCTCTGAGAAGATGTCCAGTATTATGAGAAAATTTTTTCTTTTTTTTTTTAATTAATCATATAGTAACAAAAATATATATATATATATATATATATATATATATTAAGTTATCGGCCTTGCATCACAAATAATACATACGAAAAGGACGAGTCAGATCATTCGACCCGAGACCCGACCCAGGGAGCAATAACCATGTTGCGACTTGCGAGTTTATAAGTTAGGTAGTAAGTCATAGTATCGGTAAGATCTGAATCCACACAGGGATTTGAAAACCCCAGAAATGAGACCCAACATTGTTTCCGAGGTAAACTTTCTTCTTCTTCTTCTTCAGTTAGCTCCCTTTCTCCCCTCCCTCTTATTTTGGTAACCAAAACCCTAATTTCGAAGATATTGCAAATGTTGAACACTGAGAGAACCGGCTCTTTCTCCTTTTCTGCTACGTCTTTGTATCTACTGTGTTTGATGAAATGTTGACGATGATGGATGTTTTTGATGCTTAGGATTTCCACTGTTGTTAACATTAATCACTTAACATGTACTTTGTTCACTCTGATAAGCACCTTCAGTTTTGCTGATTTTTGAGGGTTTGGATTGCTTAGCTCGAATTTTCTTGCTCTTATCGTGTTCTTAATACGGCTTGTGACGATAGGATAGTCATGTGGTAGGAGTACTTTCTTCATCTCTGCATGGAGAATATGGTTTTGTTTGGTTTTTTTTTTTTTTTTTTCAATTTTAATTTTCTTGGAATTTGGCTTTAGCGCAAATAGGAATGGAAGAAAACCAAAATGGGTATGTAGTACCGAGATGTGATGAACTTGATCTTGGTTTCTTTCCTGCCCAATTGAAGAAAAATAAATCTTAGTGTAGGTGTCACGGGCCTAACTTTTCCTACAAGCTAGACATGTGGAGTGCGTACTTGGACATGACAATCTAAGAGCACTGACCAACTCTGATGGAAAATATCTATTATGCAATGATTTCCTTGAGCGAGACAATAATAAGCAAATTAAATAAATGAGTAACGTATAATTGAAGGCAACAATAAGCTTTATTAACTAGTAAGAAGACTTACAACCTGCTAATGAGTGGATTCTTGGTATGCTACACCAAGGGTCGATGACTCTTTCTCTCTAAGTCGTGAATCCTTGTGACCCTAGAAAGCTTTTTAAGCATTATAGGCCTGGCAAGTGGAAACATTGAAATGTTTGAGGAGCTGTATGGGCTTTTTAGGAGTTAGGCATTTCTTCTTGCTTCCAAACTTTGGGCACTATTACAATAAGTCATAGCACACGTGAGACATTTTTCCTAGATTTTTACAAGCTCTCCAAGCCCTATAGAATTTACTTAAAATAAAATACATTCAAAAATAGAAATTAGCCAAAGATTTGACTTTATTATAAAATAAGCCTACCACTAAAAAAATTACTCCTCAATAGACTAAGTCCTGAGTTTTGGGATGAAACCCTTTGTGGATGAGCCATGGCCGCTTGTCAAAGTTGTTGTAGAAACAACAGAATGCGATAGTAGGTTACCATCTTGCAATCATAGAAATGCTTTTGTCTGTAGTGAAGATAAAAGAAAAAATTTAGTAGAATCAGATGACAGGCATTTTCAGTTAACGTTGTGAATAATATTTCTTTTTTTTTTTGGGTTGGCTTGTGATTGAGCCACACAAGGGGAAAGCTGTTTCCAAATCCACTAAACCCTCCCAGGCTCGTACATGTGTAACTCAACCCGAGGAGCTCTGGCGCTACCTCAAGAGGTTTTTACCAGCAGAACTGCTTGGCATCTGTGAATAATATTGCAATTGTTGACAGACTGGTGATGAACAATTATATGTGCGGGCATAATTGTTAAAAATTGCAGTTGATCATTAGGATAATTGTTAGATTGGCTGGTATACTGTAAAAATAAAAGAAAAGGTCCACAAATCCAAAAACTGAACTTGCTTGCAGTGTTGGACTTTGTGCCTTGTGGCTTTTGTTTTTCTGCAATATGTTTAAGAAGGGTGTATTGACATTTGATGTTGTTGGTTATACAGGCAGGGTTGCCTACAAGGATTGGACAGTGGTGGGAAGGGATTCCCTTCCTGACTTCAGCTGTGGTGATAGTTTGTGGGATCATTTACCTTGTTTGTCTATTGGTTGGCTATGACTCCTTCTTTGAAGTATGCTTCTTGCCATCTGCAGTAATATCAAAGTTCCAAGGTATATTCTGAACCCCTGTTTTTGGGAGGAAGATGATCTGGAGATTTTTCTTGGCTGTAGCCTCATCTGTTATTGTATGTGGTTTTTAAATCACTTATCTTATGAACTGAAATTGTGAGGGCAATGCAGCTAGAGAAATTTGCCTATAAATGGAGTAACTGCCCATTAAATATATTGCTGCCACTAATTATGTGCATGCCATGTTTTGTATGAAATTGAGATCCTTGATGTCAAGTGCGCATGTGCATCTCCTCATTGATTTCAATTCAATAGGTGCTTGACCTGCCTATTTGAGCAGAGGTATTTGCCCATACAATGCCATAATTGGCAGAATTTATGGATACGATCTTTTCTTTTAATCAGATTCAAGAAGGAAATTAATAAGATGTTGTGACAGTGTATTGTCTCCCATGAGGCATGGACCAGGTATCATGGTGCAACAAGACTTGGAAAAAGTTAAGAATAGTGATGGCTATGCATAATTTAAAATTTACAGGGTTATATTGGCTGACTCCAAATTTTGGAATTAAGGCTCTGGTTGTTGTTGTTGTTACAGGGTTATACTGCATTAATTCAATATATCAAGAAATACATAAGAAAATGTCAGTAATGTACTAATAACCAGGAAATCAATTTATCAAAGTTTGAGATTACATTCACAAACAAAAATCTATTTATTGGACTCTAAACAGTTATATTTAACATAACACACTAATTTTGGAACTACCAAGACTAGCAACAGAGGTGGCATGCTCTACTTGTGTTTGGGCTTATGTCCAAGATCAGAATTATTATTTTTTTATTATTTCCTCTGACCGTAGAGAAAATTGTTCTACAGTGTCATGCTTTGTTCAACTGATATAATAAATGCACTTCAACCAAATACATGTGGTGGTTCATTATAGATTCTGTCAAAATTTGTGCATATGCACCGTTTTCATTATAGATCATCAATAGAGCATTGCTACAGCTTAAAGTGGTATTGATTTTCATATCTATGATGTACTTATGCATGAAAACTTGCTAATAGTTTTAAGAAGTTGCTGTTTATTGCTGTAGGTTCAATCTATAGGCCATTTAAAATAATGAAAATTTAAAAAACGAATAGTTACAGAAGATTATCTTTGTAAATCTGCAATGTGCACAGGTCGATGAGCATCTTCGTGGTGCACTTCCTTCGATTTTGTATTTTTCTTTTTTCCATTAAAAATATCATCATATATCCTCTATGATAGCTAGCTTCGTAAAAATGAATGACATGTTTCCCATTCACTTGCTTTACAGGTATCATACCTTTTGCAAAATATTCTTTTCCTTGTATATGGAAACCATGCTATTTATGACTATCTTATATCACGTTCTCTTTCTTTTTGCTATCATAAAACTACATCCAGCATCAAATAATCTTGTACATTGACATTCCACTATTCAACTTCCTCCTAGGTTAGCTCATAGAATGCTTATACCTGAAGGGGCAAAGCCCTCCCAGCGCTTGTTTTTGCCGCACACAAGACTTGAACCCAAAATCTTACTTAAGAGATACTAGTGTCTAGCCACCGGACCAACTAGACCTTTCTTTAACCAGCGGTTTATATCCAAAAAAAAAAAGAATGCTTATACCTGAAAAATAATGGAGAAGCCAGCGTGGACCTTCCTCTGAAGTCACATGGTTGCACCGCCTTGCTAGTATGTTTTTTATGTTTCTTGTGATTTCTTCGGTTCTCTATTATGCTGAGTTTGGAAAGTGAGATTTGATGAGACATGGTGAGATTTTGCTTGTTTGGTAGGTGGGGATTATTGAGAAGGTGGTGGGGCTTTAAAGATTCTCATCTTACCATCCTTCATTTTTGCACCATCAGTTTCACACCAAATTTCACTAGAATTCATGATAACGCATAAAAGGACAAAAATATGCCACCCATATTTTTTATTCCAATTATGTCTCTATTAATATTTTATCAACTTTTTCCCGCCAAGAAAAAAAAATGGAAAATGTCAGCAACAAATTCATAATCATATTATTTTCATGACATCATTTTATGCAAATATAGTGTTAAATTAGCTAATGCATCTGATCTAAATGGGGTAAAAATTCCTTGAAATGTTTTTTTCTTATGAGTATATATAGAAAGCTGGTTTTGATGTTTAGCTGTTCTTATATTACTTCAATAATGGTTATTGAAATGTTGAGAGGCATTTCAAGCATTCTTGAAATTTTAAAATACCTAAGATGTGATCGATTCTCATAAAGATAGTATGGTCATTTAAAATTACATATTTTTTCTTATATTCTCACTTGCGTGTGCTCTAACCAAACAAGTGGTTAAAGGGTTACTTTTCCTTCTCATCAATCCTCACCAAATTTCATGTGAATATTATCATATATTTAGGGTTGTAGATGGTTATGCTAGGTGCAAGGAAAACTTTGTTGATGCTGATGATTCACAGTTCTTGAAAACCTTTTTTGAATTCTGAAAACAACGTTTGAAGAATTATGATGGTTTTAGGTCAACATTTTACTAAAACAGTTCTGAATATCTTAGACACATATATTGTGACTCTAACTCTTATAAGGGACCAATGCATTCTGAGCATTGTTTTTTTGCATGATCAACTTCTAGTCATTATGCCTTTTCTGTGGACTTAGTGTAGGAAAAAGTCTTGATCAATGAGCTAAATCCATGTGTGGTCTTTTACTTAAAATGCCATAAAAATATTAAAAGATGTTAGTTTTTGCATCATTTTGCTAATATGCTTTATGAATTTGGAGAAGAGACAAATATCACCAATGCAAAAATTAGCTCAAACTTTTCCAAACTATTAATCTACAAAAGGGAATTACGTAAAAGAATAGGAAAAGAAAAAGATGCTACCTTGAATAGAAAGTAAAACTACTAAAAACTCTTTTAAGGAACACCATAGCAACTCAAGCACAATAGTTATTCACCCTCATATCTAGGGGTGGCAATTTCTGGCGTGACATGTTATCACGACCAAAAATTGGTGGGTTTGGGTCGATATGAATCTATTTTGGGTCATAAATAAGTTGACACGGTTACAACCTATTTAAAAATGGGTCATGTCGTGTCAAGCTGCTGGGTCAAACAGATGACCCAGGTCGTGTTGTGTCAAAATTAATGGGTCGACCTGTTTGATTCGGTAAAATTATGTAAAAAATTATAATATTTTAGATATTTTACTATTACAAAGGATGTAATAATATAGTTAGTGATACTATATTTTTATTTATAGATATTTTATATTTAAAAATTCGTTGAATTTCAAAATCATCGTTGAATTTCAAAATCATGCTAAAACAGATTGATAAGTTAACGGGTTGATTGAGTTATTTTAATTTGATTACAAATTAAATGGGTTAAGCAGGTAAACACGATACGATAATAAAATGGATTGTGTATGGGTTTGGATTTTTGACACGAAATATGAATACGACACGACACGACACAATTGACACCCCTACTCATATCATACCGCTGAAATGCCTGTTGGCCTTTGCCATGCTGTCCAGCAAAGTTTGTCATTAGCAGAACTATAATTTCTAAGTTTAAATGCCTGTCCTGCAGATATTGCTGAATATGCAAGACTTGGATTTCTAAGTTTTAGATATGACTATACTATGAATTAAAAATAGTGGTTATTATATTGATTAGGTAACACTTAGGAACTTCAATTATTTTTCTGAGATAAGCAATCTGTGCAATGTAAAAATATGATTTTTTTTTATTCCGATTAATCGCATGCGGTCAATTCAGCTATGTAAAGCGTGATGAAATCTTAAAAATTGCTTGAGGTCCCCTTCCCCCCTTTCTTTATTGTGTGGAGATGAAGAATAAGCATCCTAGGGATGGGGAATTGACAATCTTTGTTTTGGGGGGGGGGGGCTTCATTAGTTGCTTTTGGAATTCGTATGCTCTTCTTTGCGAGGAATTAATGCATGATAATTCCAGAAGCAAGAAACTAACCCCCTTTTTTTTTTTCCAGTTTACAGGGTATATACCTCTGTTCTTTTTCATGGTTCACTGCTGCATGTCCTGTTCAATATGATGGCTTTGGTGCCCCTTGGCTCTGAGCTGGAGAGAATAATGGGATCTGTTCGGCTGCTGTACACAATCATTTTATTGGCTGCAAGCAATGCCATTTTTCATCTTCTCATTGCGTTACTAGTAGCTTATAATCCGTTTCACCCCAGTTACTATCTTATGAATGAGTGTGGGATAGGATTCTCAGGAATCTTGTTTTCTATGATTGTCATAGAGACCAGTTTGAGTGGGGTCCAGCATAGAAGGTTGGTCCATCTTCATTAGTTTTATGAGATACTTCTGTTTGCATGATTGGAAGTATTTATTTTTATTTCTCATTATTTTTTATCATCTAAAAACCATGAATCTGAAGGTCCTAACAATCGCACATGAGCATTTCAACTTGACAAGGCCACCTGGCAATGAATTTTCTAGAAATTTCATGTTATGTCAAGAATTTTATATATATTTGCCAGTTTCTTGATTGTTTAACTGATTATGCATTACACTTTCTTGTAGTGTGTTTGGACTCTTTAATGTGCCTGCTCAATGGTAATCTACTTACCCCTATTTTTATTGCTTTTGTATTTTTCCTCTTTCCAGTAAAGATTTTGATATGTAGCATGTTTTCTGTTGCAGGTATGTGTGGATCTTGTTGGTAGTGTTTCAGCTGCTAATGACAAATGTTTCATTCCTAGGACATCTGTGTGGAATTTTGTCAGGATATGCATGTTTGTATTTACTTTCTGATCACTTCCATCTTCATTTCCCATTCATCTATGCCTTTCTTCTTTAGACTTTATCATCTTTCACAGTTGAATTAGTCACAGTGCTTTCCCTATGCTGACAGATACTCACCAGCTATTCAACTACTTGATACCTGGATCATCTTTCTTCTCTGCAATTGAATCCTCATCCTGGCTTGTAAGTATCTTGATTGGTTTTTTGATTCTTGTATTTCATTTCCTTATTATTATTATTATTAGTAATATTGTCAATAGTTATTTTATTTTATTTTTTTCTTACTGGATGATGAGATCACACTCATTCATTTATATAGCATAAACTCCTTTCTCTTTAGAATTTGCCCACATCGATCAAATGTAATTCATTTTGGCCAAGCAAATTGTGATCTTATAGTATGGTGGGCAGCATAGGGGCTAAAATTCTCATTATCACCATAGTTGTTATTATCAAGTGGTTTTTGACGGCACTTAAAGGAGAAAGTTTCTTATGGATGGAATCACCATTGGAATCATGGTATTCATTCTTGAGACGAGCTGCTTCATGCTCAAGAAAGTTGGTCTGAAACCTAGTATTTTATTTCTTTCTCTCTTAGGAGGATGTTTTTGTCATTTTTTTTTGGTATTTTTTAGTTCTCTATCATCTCTCTCTCTCTCTCTCTCTCAACAGAGGTTGTAATGCATTTCAATTTTGTACTTGAACCTTCTGGCTATACTTGGGTCTTAAATCTTGCTGTCCTTTTATTCTTTTATTCTTGTATTTTCTTATTTTTAGAAAGGACCAACAAGAAAAGTTTTTTAGGAAGTTCCATTCTGTTATTGTGTTCAATAATCAATGCTTTGAACGGACAGGTGCAGAAACCCAAAGAGGGGGAGTCCTCAGCTCTTAGGCAAGGAAAATTAATTCTTCATTTCAATCCCTAATCTTAAGCTTGTCTGTTGACTAGGTTTTAAAAACTTTCATGTTATAGGTTCTGAATTCTAAAAAGAAGAAAAGAAAACCTCAAACTAATTCAATCCTACAATGATTGCAAAAATAAAACCACAATTAAATTGGAACCCTGGATAATCTTGCCAAAAAAAACATGTGTTCGTATTCCCCTCATGCCTCAAGGCTCGGGAATTTTTTGTCCTTACCATGCCAAGTCCTTTTCTAGAGAATGTTTTCATCTGGATAATCAACTTTGAAGATGCCCTCAAAACCATTTTCTCAACTATTGAATCAATGCCTCAATGCGTTTGATACTTTCTCTTTGGAAGGTTAGGATATGTAGTAGTGGGAGTAACCTGAAGTACATATTCTTTTGCTATCTATTTCTTGAGAAGTTGAGATCAATAAGTTTTGAGCTCTGTTTGAATAGAGGGAATCAAATTTAAAATTTCTATGGAAGTGGTTACAAAATTAGATTTGCAAGGAAATCTTAAGAAACTGAAAGATACCTATCCGCATCCTTATATAGACTAAGTTAATTAATTTGGTAAACCATATGTCAGCCTTGGCCATGATAGCACTCAAACAAATCAGACATGATGCTAGCTGAAATTGAGTTCAGTGGATCAGTAAATGACAAGACCAATTCTAAAGGTGCCTTGGTCCATAGAATATTGTTTTATATGTATTGACATAAAGCAGTTCTTGCCTGTGCTCAGGCCTCATGCGTTTGAAGAATTATAATGATATAATCATGTTACAAGGTAGTACTAGTCACTATTTATGACTAAAATTGAAATTATCCAGGGATGTATTTAAGTCATCATTTTTTGAAATTAAAATAAAAAGAAATACATGTGAAAGAATTATATTAGGGCCTGAATTGTGACCGGGATGAAGACTTTGTAAAATCATTAGACAAGACAATATGCAAGGTTGTTGGGTTCTTTTTTTTTTTTTTTTTTTTTTTTTTTTTTTTTTTTTTTTTGCATTGACACTACTTTTTTATTGTAATTTTCAGTCAACTTGTGTTAGAAGACCTAAATTTATTTTGTGCACGGGTGGTAATCCTTCTGGTTACATTCCTACATATTCCAACCGGAATACCACATCAAGGTAAGAAAACCTTATGTCTTATAAAAAAGGGGCGTTTCCTTTGTATTCCTGCTCGGATAGTCCTAACTTGATACTTCTTTGAGGTAGTGGACTCTTTTCCAGCAATGTATGGAGAAATTTGTCTTCGTGGATGCCCCAGAGGGAAACAGCAGCTCAGGTACTGACCTGCTCTGTCGATCTTCTCTCATAATGATGGTTGAATTCATTTATTTTTCCAAACAATTTTATTGTTATTCGATATTTTATAATATGCAGATTGCAATGCTATTAGACCCCATCAAATAAAGGTTATGCTTCTTCTGTGCTTGAAGGATAGAGTTAATTGTTTAACTAACCAATTGGAGACTGTTTATTTCTCAATATTCTTTTCTGACTTCTCAGGGTACATCCATCATGAAGTACCCCAGACCTCTAATTTTAGCAGTCTCATAAGTTCCTTTCAAACATGATATTGGTTCTCCCATTATCTTAAAGGTTTATAGTTTTTTCATGGGATCACTTGCTTCCTAAACTTTATGTAAGAGCTCTCATGGAATACAATTCTTTCTTCTTCCTCTTTTCTCTTCCCCCTCCCCCTCGTTTGTACCCAATTTTTTGCAATTCCTTTGTATTTTTTTCTTCTCTTTCACAAATTTTTGAGAGAATTGGAGCTTCAGTTCCTAGCTATCTAAGAAGGTTAGGCAAATTTAGTTCTCCTTTCCTCTTTTGCATCGGCAATAACTGATTCTTAATTTTCTTTGGCATGGTGAGATCTTCTCCATACACAATGGTGTAGTTAGGATTATTGTTGTCAATGCTCCAGGACCTTTTGGCGCCCATGGTGGTACCTGCCACACTAGGTGCTTTCTTGACTGAAGTCAACTATTTATTTAGGAGTTATTTTTTAGTTATGAAGTTAATTTGCTAAACTAAAATTCATTAACAGTTACATTATTCACCTTAATTGTTGAGCTTTTGAAAACATTCACACCCCTGGGGGGGTATTACTTTGTAAGTTGTGGGTTAGGTTTGAAGATGTTGCTCCAAATTACACAAGACACCTCTCTTTTAGAGGACAAAAGGTTTTCCATGAAGATTATTAGTATTTTCAATGTTTTTATGAGATTTTGGATTTTAAAGTTAATTTTTCTGGAACTGCTATTTGTTGAAGTTGTTGTGCAAGAGGATACTTTGGATGAGTTTTGTTTTGGGACGTGTGAGAGAAAGGATTGGCCTATGACATACCCGGCTACATTGTGTTCTTTTGCTTGGGAATCTGAAAGTAGTAAATTGTGGCACCCTGTAGTTTCTGAAGTGTAATAAAAATTGGATACTTCAATGGATGCTTTCTTTTATCTGGGAGGGTGTTGCATTACTTTTGTCTAATCATCTTTATGTTTCATAAGCACTCCTTTATTCTACCCATATGTTTAGGATGCCTATTGGGTTGGTTGATAGGCTTGAGAGGATGATGATTAATTTTCTGCCATCTGGTTTAGGTCTGGAGAATAAGGATTATTTAGTCAGTTTGAAGGGTGAAAGGTGTCTGGTGTTTTTAACTTGCGAGGGATTTGGAACTGGGTAACTCAGAGCAAATCATTGACCTTGTGGGATATCTGTTACAGTATAAAGTGATCTAAAAAGCAAGTACCTTGACGAGAGAAAATGTTACCCATGGAGTCTCTGGAAATTCAGTTGTCATAAATTCAATCCTTTTCTTCTTCTCCAAAATCTAAAACTTGTTTATTTATATTATGTCCAGTTTGAGGAAGATGGTTTCGCTGGACACTTTTTCACTTTCTTTTCCTCGTCTATATATACTTATCCTGTCTTCATATTTATATATATATATATATATATATATATATTAGTTCTTGATAGGATTCCCTTTTATGGAATTTCATTTCTTCATTAACCTTAACAATAGGGAGACCTATGATATCTCTGGTTAATTGGTTTGCAGATCTTTAGGTTGTATCTCCTTTGCACTACCTTGGTTCTTGTGATGAGGACTGATTGTGAAAGTATATTCCTGGACTTGGTAGTCTCTTCCTGACTTATGAATTTTTGGACCATGCAGTCAACACAAGACAGTAGGTTTCCCGGGAGGGGAAGGACACTTGGTTCTGGCGGAAGTCAGATGATTCCTGTTGCAAATCCCAATGTGAGCCTGCAGGATAGACTGTTGGATAACAGCAATCTTGATGATTCAGCTGATACATCTCCAGTTAGCGGAGGAAGGCCAGTGCAAGGCCCTCCTCAGCCTCAGGTCGTGATAATTGCTTTTCAGTGCATCTCCTTGTACCAATAATAATAATAATAATAATAATTGCTTTTCAGCTTATGATTTTATCTTGACAAGGTGATTTGGGCCTTTGACATTGCTTTGATTTTTATATGGACCATTAGGTGCAGGGTTCTGTTGTCTTTGATGAAGAGGTCGAAAAACTTGTTTCGATGGGGTTTGAAAAGGTGAAATCCCTTTTCTGTTTTTATATATCCTTCTCTATCTCATGGTTGTACTAACAGAAAATAGAATCCTGAGACCATTAAACCGCCAGCATAATACCCCTAAGGAGAGAACATAAATAATCTTAAATAAGAGAAATAATTATAATCTGTGATTGTTTGCTGCTTGAAGTAATTCACTGTTATTAGATTGATTTCGGCAGTGTTATAGACTTCTTTTGTTTTCTTCTTTTTCCTAATTTTCAGACACAGGTAGAAGTTGCACTTGCTGCTGCAGACGGGGATCTAAATGTAGCTGTGGAAATTCTGATGAATCAACAAGTTGGTATACAACAATATTTCTCAGTTTTTATGTGATTCAGGTTGCGTCTCCTCTAATTTGTGAATTTTGGTGCTTTATCCTGATACAATGCAGGGTTAGAAAACAAGTTCTTGTAGACTCTTGAGCAAGGAGCCAAAGAATTTTCTTGATTAAGGTTGTCTGCTCAACACAATTACCCATTTGTCAATAGTGTACATTGTTGAAGACCGATCTGACATCATTCAACAGATAAAACTTAGATTTTGACGGGGAAAACTATACTTTGTATGCCCAAAAAAAAACAAATTAAAAAGAAAATAAAATGAAAGTGGGTTAATGATTGCATGTGAAGCTATCTGCTTGTTGTAAATGCTTCAGGGCTTAAAAATGTGACTGGAATCAACCTCTTTAGAGAAAATACATATAGTAGTTAAAAAATTTTCTGTTGCAAAGAGTGCTTGAGCAGAAATACCTCTCTCTCTCTCTCTCTCTCTCTCTCTCTCTCTCTGAAGAAGGGAAATAACATAAGACTAAACATTAAAAGCAAAGCCTTGGTGTGGATCAGAGGGATCTGGAAAAATGCAAAAAATCTTAGAAAGATGATGAGGCAATTGCGACGATAGGCCTGATTGGTCAAATTAAGTTTGTGGAATATAAATCATATATATAGACTTGATGCAAATTTGGAAGTCTTGAGGGTTCCTTTGTTAGGAAATAGTGATTTAAAATTAACTAGCATGCTCATATAAATCAGTTCATGAGCTTATTTATTTATTTATTTATTTTTGTATAAGCGAATTTTTTTTTACTATCAATCGATATTCGAGTTTCGTCTGACTAATCTGGTTCGAGTATTGTGGGGCTCATTAAGGGAGTGGTTCTTTCAAATCTTATTTTTCTATTCTTATGGTTCGAACCCGAAACCCATGGTTAAAAGAGTGTAGTAATTTATCGCTACACCTAGGGATTCTGGTAAGCTTAATTTGATTAGATCTCATGTATTTTTTTTTTTTTTTCATAATCTACATGATATTTGTAGTGGGAAATTAGAATATCAAGAGTCTATAGACATTAAAAGGCCATCATTGATGAGCATTGGTCAATTCGTATTATGATTCCTATGTGCACCACTTAGGGACAGGGTGCAGCACAAATGTGTGAGAGCGAGAATTCAATTCAAGTGCCATATTAGGCAGATTTGAGTTTCTAGTAAGTAAAAAAAATGCCCAAGTTTTGAGTAAAGCCGTTTGGCCCCATTCATGGATACCGGAACTTGGTGTCTTTCCAATGTGATAGTTCCTTCACATTGTTTAACTATGCACGCCTGCTCTTCTTTTATTGCAGCAACCCTGAGGAAGAAGGAAGAAACATTTGGTTCTGGACACAACGAACCGCATCTCAAAGTCCTTGTAATTACCAGACACTTCCGTTTGCCAATTTTCTAAAAACTTGCTACATTTCCTTTTACCACTCAAAATGTTAATGGACACAACAGGTTGATTCTGATTCTCAATATTATTCTTTTTCTTCTTCTTCTTCTTCTTCTTCTTCATATGTTTATCTCTTTCTTACTTCAATCCTAACTTCATCTCATATCAACTTGCCCGAGTGATTCAAATATTTTTTTTTCCCTGTTCTGTGTGTTATATTGTTCGCTTACTTGTAATAAATCAAATTATTAATTGTCTCATTTCAATGGTTTTATCATAATTTCACATATAACAAAAAAAAAAAGGGATAACATGAGCATTTATTATTCTAAACGATAATCCCCACGAGACATTCACTAATTGGTCTCCCAAAGCACTTCCCTGAAACCACTACCATGCAAAGAACCTTCAGCGATAAGTGTTTTGCAAAAGAATGGTGCATACGGGCACCTTTGTGAACGATTAAAGGCATGCACTTAAAATGAAAGTTACCTGCGTTCTTCCTTTATATTCCTGTCCTTGACAAGAAGAGGTTAGCTGCACCGATGGCTGTAGATGTTCTAAGGTTGTCCTTTATGGGTTGACAACTGCAGTCTTTCAATGTATAGAGTAACCCCACAACACACCACAGTGGGGATGCCTGTCCTGTTTATGGCAACTAGGGAGCATAAGTTTTCCCACGGTTCTAATGTCAAGTTACTGCCAAGTAATTTGTTTGTCAATATGTTATATCATTGGCACAACATTAGCTTTAGAAGTACACAATAAATGGGACAAGAAGATTAAATAAGTTTTATTATTTTTTCTAATTAAATTATAAATAAAGGAGGGGGAAAGATTCACAGGAAGAAGATGAAAATTTGACATGCATTCACCATGGATTATATATGAGTTATAGATATGATCAACTACAACCACAGTGGTGTATCCAGATGGCTGCACTAATGACTTCTTAACCTTCCCATAATGACTCCAAATCCCTGTGAGTTCTAATTCCAAGCAATGAAGATGGTTGGCAAAAATATGCTCAAGCTTTTCATAGTTCTGGAGGGGTTCTAGCACTTCAGAGCAGCCCTTATCATAATTGCTCAAGTAGGAAATTCCATAGCTGGTGAGGACCTTCATAGTAACCCTGACCCTAACAGTAACCCTCACACAAGGTAGTAAACTTTTAGTCTCTGAGCTTTGAACCACCAAAAAAGATGAAGTATAAACAACAACAACAACAACAATTTGAATCTAAATTCCAAATTTTGGGGTCAGCCAAAGTATAAACAACAAATGTTTTCTATTGTCTGCATTCTAAATTCTTAGGCATCACTTGCAACCCAATTCCACCACAACTTTTTAATGATACACCACTAATGCAAACCAATCATAAAACTGGCACTGTTAGGAGTTACCATACCATGGTGACGAAAATCTTGGTTGGTGTTGGTGGTACAATGGTGAATTAGGGGCTATTGGATGGTGATTATAAACATGTTGTTGAGGATAATATTGAGGATGCACACTTGGAGTTCCTTGACTGTACTGGAGAATTTGTTGGCGTTGGTGGTATGCTTGTGAATTAGGAGTTGCTGGATATTCATTATAACCTTGCTGAGGATGATATTGAGGATGCACATTTGGAGTTCTTTGATGATAGTTAAAAATTTGCTGAAAGTGCTGCTGTTGATATGCTTGTGTATTTGGTATCCCAAGAAAATTGGGGCTTTGCTGAGAGTATTGAGAATAATCAAGGTTTCCGAATGCATTTGGAGTAGGAATCAGGTAGTTGGGTGTGACAGGTGTTGCAGGTGACATGAAAGTATTCACACTTGGATCTCTGTACAATATGTTTTGTTGATTAATATTCTGCACCCTCAATTTCTGTGCTCGGCCCTCAACAACAGGTGCTCCATCCCTACGTTCAAACATTCTCTTCTCATTATTTCCGTAATTATGCGAAGGGGTTGAGAGGGCTTTCCTTTTCTTGGGTAAGTTCTGAGTTGGGGTTGAAAAAACATCTACATTCTGTTTAGCTGTAGGCTGCAAAATTTCAACCAAATCTCAGATCAACTCTCAGAATATATAGCTGTAATGCATGGATGTAGCCACTAAGCACACATGCTCACAGACGCGGAAGAGAGATCTGCAACAACTAAAGAAACTGAAAACATATCAAGAGGATATGGGGTATCCAAAGAAGCTAACCTTGCTAGACTTTGTGCACTGTTTTACAAGATGACCTTCCTCACCGCACCCGTAGCATGAGGTTGATTTTAAGGCACCAGTGGATTTTGAGCCACTAATGTCTCCTTGCGACTGGTTAGATCCATTTGTCGATAAGTCTTTGCATGGGGCAGATTTGGAGCCAGTAGAATTGACTGCCCTTGAGCATCCCTTCACGGATAGGCCTTGGTAAGCATAATGGGATTGCTAAATCCATAACAGATTATGAGCCACAATACTAGGACAATTATAATAGAGTAGCAAGGAGGACTTACAGAACCTAAATGGCCAATTTCCCCACATTTGCAGCATGACACTTTTTTTTTACCACAGTTCAGAAAGTCCGCACAACAAAGATGACCAAAGGCCTTGCAAACATAACACTGAACATCCTGCCCAAGTAAATTGTTTCAATGAGAAGCCGGACCAAAAAAAGGAACTGATAAATTACTTTTGATAGTATCTTTGCAAACCTTGAGATCATCTGGAGAATAGTCATTACTACATGAAAACATGTCATGCCCAGAGTTCCCACATCTTAAACAGAAGAATTTAGAACTTATAAATCTGCCCTTGTGCTTTGACGGGCAAGCTTTGGCGAGGTGGCCTTGGCCCCTGCAGATATGGCAATTTCGGCTCTGCAAACAACACAAAGATGCATTTCAGTAAAGAAAAGGGTATTCATTAGATCAAAGCAAGTAAAATGTTGATCAAGTTCCAACAAAAATCGTACAACACAGGCAAACAACAAGGATATGCCATTCAGAGAGTTCACTTCTACCGTGCAAAAGGTCTGCCGTGTTTAGATGTTTGAACAGCCAAAAGTTGGAGTTTACGGTGAACAAGGGTTCTCAATGATAGGTGTCAACCACCACCTAGTTCGTCTTAGAAACTCAAATTGATTAAAGGGTCTCTCAAGGATAGACCTTCAAATATTTAGACTACCTTCAGCTCCTGCAGGGCTACTTTTTTGAGCATGCAAACATATTTAATCCATAAGAATCCCAGAAACTAAAATGAAGCACAATAACTAAATTAGACACCTGGAATAGGATCACCATCCTAACATAATCAGCATACTTACGTAAATAAACAAAGCCAGTTAATACCAATAGTCATTATAGGGCAGATAAAAAGAACTGCAATGTGAGGAATGGCACCTGTTTGCAACGGTTAGCATTATGCTCAGTTGCTCCACAAAGATAGCATGGTCTCCTTTTGCGCTTTTGAGCTGTGCAATGAGTTACTGTATGACCCTCTTCACCACAATTGTAACAGGTTTCAAATTCGTTGTCTGGGGAATCGAAATATCTCCAACCACGCTGGTCCAAGGAATATGCGTCCAGAATGAAATCTAGTTGCCATCCACAAAGATTTAGAAAAGAGTCATAAGAAATGCATCTCAACTTACTAGAAGGTTCCGTAGCACAATATTATCTTGTATATCAACCGATTTTGCTTTCGTTGCTACCACTGTACTCACATCCTTAGATGAGCTCATATGCTCTTGTCCTGTCACTGTGTCTCCCTATGACATGATACAAAATGGAGATTGGTCAAGTTAAATTTATCAGTGATTAATAAATCATATAATATAGACTTGATGCGAATTTGAAAGTCCTGAGAGTTCCTCTGTTAGAAAAAAAAGTAATCTAAAGTTAATTAGGACACTTATATGAATTAGTTCATGACTTTAATTTCATTCATTCACATGTATGTCTTTTCATAATCTACATGATATTTTGCAAGAGTTTATTGACATTAAAAGGTATCTTTGATAAGCAATGTTTTACTAGTACTGTGATTCATTTGTGCACCACTTATTTACAGGGTGCAGCACAGATGTGAGAGTGAAAATTCATTTTGAGTAGGTTTGTCCTACCATATTAAGCAGATTTGAGTTTCTAGTCATAACAAAAGCCCAATTTGCAAGTGTTGAGTTGCACCTTTTGGTGCAGTGATCCAAAAATCTCCACCATAATATAAGGTTGGCTTTATTTGATTCCACTGCACCATGCATCCCAATAACGCGGTATTAGAGCCTACATCCCATGTGTATATATAGAAGGATGTCCTTGTAGAATGTCATCAATCAGATGTATGAATTCAATCAAGCAGAATTTCCATCGCGCAGAAAAAAAGGAATTCTGTATAAGGATAAGACCTATCAATCCACTAAACCAGTCCTTAATTGGCTGCATACCATTGCTAACTAGCATTTTAAACTGGTAGTAGTGCCTGCATCCCATGTGTATCTATAGAAGGATGTCCTTGTAGCACGTTGTCGATCAGAAGTATGTGTTCAATTAAGCAGAATTTCCATCATGCAGATAAAAGGAATTCCGTGTAAGGATAAGACTAATCAACAAACCAAACACATTGCTCAATTGGCTGCATAGCATTGCTAACTAGTTGGAATTGGAAGTATTCCATACATTTTGTTTAGATAGAAAAAGAATAGTACTAGATATGTTAGAGAATAATTCTAAGGATAAGAAATCCTCAGAAGTGAATTAAAAAAAAAGGGAACAAAGTCTAATAAAAGACTACTCTCGAATCTGTCTTCAACTCCTATAGGTTGTGAACTTTATAAGAACCTATGGCATGAGCTCAGAGAGAAGCATAAAATACAACCTGGTTTCGAAAGAGAGGGAAAAAATTCCAATTATCTGATTTCGAAAAGTCTTAATATTCTGCTCCCGCCAAATATATCAAGGAAGAATCACATAAGCACATCGCCAAAGCGAATGAGCATTCTTCAGCCATTTAAATCCTCTAAATTTTGTGAAAAAACAACTCAAGGAGGTATCTAGGACAAACCCACTCATTATCATGCACAACAAAGAGGTAATTCCACATCTTCATTGTAATAGAACAATGCAAAAACATGTGATCTCTAGTTTCAAAATTATTGCATCATGTGACACAAACATCTAGAGAGATAGCTTTAGAAGATTTCCTCTTTTGTAATAAATGATTTGTATCGATCTAGTTAAGCAGGATAGACCAATGGAGGAGTTTGAGAAGGCAAATAAGATGTTATAAAGAGATAAATACTGCAGTATCAAAAGACTGAATTCTAATATAAGTAGCTTCATGAAGTTCATTTCGTTGTAAAAGGGAAATTAGGGAAGAAAACTTTATAACTTCTCTATTAATAAGATTTTTTAAGAAAGTAAAATTTCAATAGATCCCATGTCCCTCCAAGCCAAATGAAGAATTGACAACCAATAGGGTTGAGGAAAAGTAATAAAGGAGGAGGAATCCTCAATCCAGGAATCCTCCCAGAAAAGGACACAAGAAACATCGCCTACTTTGAAAAACACAAAAAGAAGTCCAAGGACCACAATGAGAAGCTCACACTCTAGCATTAACATTAATCAATTCTATCAGAGCCATAACTTGCTCTTGATAACCTTTATGCCATAAAGAACCAGATTCTAAGGGAAATCTCCAAAACAATTTACTTACCAGAGAAATGTTATTGGATAATAAATTACTGAGACCAAAAACAAATTTAAGTTTAGGTTCTAAAACCTACTCCCAACTTACCAAATGATCCTTTTTCAGCCAATCCACTTTTGGATCAAAGAAAATCTCTCACTAATTTCTCAATTTTCTCTTATACCCTATAATGAATCTTAAAAGGGAAAAAATTAGAGGGGGATGCTAAATAGACTTGCAAGCATAAAGTTAACATGCCCACCTAGGGCAGGAAAAGCGCCCTTCCAGCTGTCTAACTTTCAACTCATTCCATTGACAATAACATCCAAAAAATGAACCCTTGTGGAATTTTTAAAAGTGCCCCTAAATAAGAAATAGAACAATAATTTTTCTTGTAAATAATAACAGCAGCCAAATTATCAAGTCTTACTAGTTACATTTATGCCAAGAAACTCACTCTTGGCCATATTGATCTTAAAACATGAGACTTTCTCAAAGATGTTAATGAGAGGGATCACATCTCTAAAACCCTCACTATCGTCATTTTTAAAGAGGATGGTATCATTTGCAATGTGGAGATAAAAAACTCAAATTTTGTCGCTTCCCACCCTTAGACTAGAGAAAATGTAGGCTAGAAGTCCTCTATCAATCAGAATGCTCAGTGGGACCACTAAAAGAGTTAAAACAAAAGAAGAAACGAGATTTCAAAGCCTCAAAAGAAGCTGAAAATCAACTTTTAGACTCTTCATTAATAATGACACAAAAAGCAGCAGAACTTCAAGTGTCTCTTGTCCATCTTCTCCAACAAATCCAAAACCCTTATTTTATAACATATTATTTAAGAAACACAAATTGATCCTATCATAAGCTTTCTCAAAGTCCAACTTTGGAAGGACACCAGTGTCATGCTTCTTAGCATAATCAACTGTGTCAAAGATTTGTCTACTTCTTACAAAAACCACTTCAAGCACCACACGCAACCTATTAGCTAACATTTTAACAAGAATTCATTAAAAACTAGTGATAAGTCTAAAATTCTTCACTTTCAAGGAACAAGATTTTTTTTGCAACTAAGGGTAATAGAACTAGAGTTTATATTTTACCTGCCACACCATTTGTTAAAAACTCATCAAAGACTTTAACCAAAATCTCGTAGATGACATCCCAAAAACCCTAAAAGAAAGTCGTAGTAAAATCATTTGCACCGGGGACTTTATCCCTATAGAAATCAAAGACCGCTCCATGAATCTTATTCCCCTCAAAGGTCTCCTTAACCAAGAGGCTCTAAAACTGTCTTTGTTACCGATCAAGACCTTCAATCATAAAATGATTTCCATCCTCGGTATACAGATTCCTGTGGAAACGGGTGATCTCCTTAATAGAGACAGATCCATAATAACATTTTCCGAGTTCTCTTTTAATTCTCTAATAAATTTCCTCTACCTCTAACCATTGGCAACACAATGGAAAAGCCTAGTATTACAACCATCCTCTCTAGCTCGCTTCATCCGAGTCTTCTCATGCAAACTAATCTCTTTATTTATTTATTTATTCTTTTTTTTTTCCTTGAAAAAACCTCCAAATCATTTCAAAGATTCTCTCAGAAGGTAGAAAGATTCTTGAACAAATCTCTCTCGACTTCTAACTTATCTATCTCATCAATTCCACAAAGAATAACACTTACCTTTTCTATAACATCCCAAAAGACTTCTTTGTTCCAAACTTCTAGAGTTTGCTTAAGATTCTTCAATTTCCTCGCAAACTTAAAACCTTCTCATCCTTCTGTACAGGTATATCTCCTAGAATCTTCAATTACCATTCCAAGACTTCGTTTCAAAAGAAACATGTTTTCAAACCTAAAAGGAGTAGGAACCCAAGAGATATGATTGGGCTCTAAAAGGATAGGGAAGTGGCTAGATGTGGTTCTATTGACGGTTTCTTAACTAAGATTAGGGTAACATGACTCCTACCCATTTGAGAAAAGGAAACAATCAATATGGGAAGTGGGCTTTAGCTCTGGAGACATAGACCAAGCATATTGGGCATTGGATAGAGGAATATCTAGCAACTCATGAAGAAAGCAAAAGCTAATGGGCCAGTGCTTATCCTAGACCTATTAAGCTTCTCCAAATGGAACTTGACAACATTCAAGTCCCCACTTAAGCACCAATTTGGGGGATAAAACCAAAGACCCTATACATCTTCTCCCGAAAAGAACAACGAAGTCTAGATCTACTCGAACCATATGCAGAAGTAAAACAAACATTGAAGAAGACCTTTTAACCTGAAATAGAACATGATGGTTGTTAGCCTGGGTTTCCTGGCTTACAACCATTAACTTGCTGTAAACTTGTGGGCTCAAGTCTCTTGCAATGACTTCAACTGCGAGAGATGATGATTCCAAGCATTGATCACCGCACAATCAACAGACCTGCATGCTCTAGTTGTATCCACCACATTGTCACAATGAAATGCATCTCAAAGCCCAGCTAATTACTATTTCAGACACTCCCCCGTTCCAATTCTCCAAAAAATTGCTTATTTTTCCTCTTACTTTTCAAAATATTAATGAGGCATACCCCCCCCCCCCAAAAAAAAACCCCATTCTGCCATGGGTAACGTTTTTAACATACATCAACATTAATAATAAGACAATAATGATCATAGAAGCACGACCCACACCTTAACCTTTCAACCTGAGAAAAATCTTTGAAAGAAAGAAAATCCCCAATCTGATTATCACAGGTCTGCATGAATCAATCCCCTCGAAATTGAACCTCAAATTATCTTCCTACCCCCAAAAGATATCTTTAAAAAAAAAAAAAAAAAGCTGTTAACAGAAATTTGAGAAATTGGTAGCATACTTACAGGGGCATTATCAGAGACGACGACAGCAACGGCCTGATTCTGATTCTGAATCTTCTTCTTCTTCTTCTTGATCTTCTTGTTCCTCCTCTTGCTCTTCTTCTCAATCGAGGCACTGGCAGCGACAGTAGCAATAAGATTGAAAACAGAATTTCCGAAAGCCGGGACAGCCTGATCATTGGCAGAAGAAGCCACTTCTATCACTTTTCTTTGCTCCATCTTCTCTACTCCGCCGCCGCCGCCGCAGCCGCCGTCTTCGTCGATGCTCGACACAATCACTCCCTCCTCCTTCACGTATCGCAGATTCAAATGTTCTGTCCGTAGACGTCGGTTTTCGACGCTTTGGATTTTGATCCACTTTTTCAATTATCCCCTCCTGCAACCCTAAAGTAGGAATCAGTATTAAAAAGCAGAAAAAACCAAAAAACAAAAAGAAAACCAGAAAGCGTTGTTTTGGAAGGTTTCATGTCAATAGACATCGTTGGCTTTCCATTTATTTATTTATTTATTTTTCATTCTAAGGCAATATTTAATGCTATTTTTATTTTTCCAAGCCTTTATACTTTTTAATTATTAACACCCATATGATTGTATATGTTTTCACTTTGATCCGTCACATCGATTTTTTTTTTTAACGCGAGATTTAAACTTTGAAATACATGATTAGAAAAAAATTATGATACGTGTTCATTGATTCGATTTTTAAATTATTTAATTAATTTGATTCGATTAATTTAATTTGATATTTTTTAAATTTTAAATAAAAAATCAAATTAAATTTGATTAAATTTAAATTCGATCTGATTGAATTTAAAATTTGATTTTCGATATAAATTCAAATATTTGAAATCCAAATTTTTATATGAATCTAATTTAACAAAATCTAGATCGATAAAATCGAATTTTAATAAATTTTTTAATTATTATTTTATTATTTACTTAAAAAAATTATCAATTAAAGTTTGTATACAAAGAAAATAAAATAAATAATAAATAATCAAAATAAATAAAAATAAGATAATTAAAAACCTCAATTTAAATTTGAATTTGATTTTCAATTCAAATTCGTATTAAAAATCTCAATTCAAAACTTGAACCGAAAATTAAATTCAGAATTCGATTCTAATCAAAACCCGATTCTTAATATAAAAACCAAATTCAAATTTATAAATTCGAATTCAACCAGGTTCGATTTAGTTCGATATTCGATTATAATCAAACATTACACACCCTTTATACCAGAATATCCGTTAGAGACAATTTGTCACAATGATAATGTCCCAGTCATCGCCTTTTTAATTTTTTAATATATGTAGAAATTATTAAAAATATTCTAAACATATAAATATCAAGAATACTATTTTGTGACGTCAGAAACTTTTACTATGACTAAAAATTTTATAAAATTCCTAATAACATAAACAAATAAATATAATAAAATAATAATTTTTTTGAGTTGATATTTAACTAGGTTCAAAAATCAAATTTAGTACATTCGAACATAACTAATATGATACTACCTCACTATTGATCATATGAATATGGAGAGCCTTGTCTGGTTCCACCTTGACAACCTTTGAGATAATAATTCAAAATAAACTGTGAACATCCATCGCAGTGAAAATTTAAAATATTATTACGTTAACAACGTGATGAATCAAGAATTTAGGAAAGAAAATCCTTCTTTTTAGTTTGATTGTGATTTTATTGAAATATATTAATCTTATTAAGGATATGTATGAATGAAGTATAAATAATATAAGAACTTGTGAGAGTATGAGTAATAACTTTCTTATTAACATTGGACTCCATCAAGATTCGACATTGAGTCTTCTACCATTCGTGATAGTGATAGATAAAATCACAAAAAATATTCAAAATGAAATATCATAGTGTATACTCTTCGTAAATGATATAATTTTGGTTGATAAAACTATAAATGATATAAATACTAAATTAGAGTTATGAAGGGTTACATTAGAATCTAGAGAATTTAGATTAAGTATGTTCAAAACTGTGAGTTTAGCGACAACCATCATGACAATGAAGAAATGATTAAATTAGAAGAAAAAGAATCATAAAAAAGTGAACAATTTAGATATCTTGATTCCGTCATTTAAAACGATAATAATATCGATGGAAATGTGAATAATAAAATTCAAGCGAGTTGGATGAAGTGGCAAAAGGCATCCAAAATCTTCTGTGAGCGCACGATACCATTATATTTAAAGGAAAAATTTTATAGAACCGCAGTAAGACCTGTGATCTTGTATGACATTGAGTGTTGGGTTATCAAACAGTAATAAGAGCAAAAAATGACTGTTGCTGAGATGAAAATTATTAGATGAACGTGTGTCAAAATTAAGAAAAATAGAATTAGAAACGATGGGATATGTAATAAGTTAGAACTTAATTTAATTGTAGATAAGATGAGAGATAAGCACTTAAGATGGTTTGGACATATACAACGAAGACTTAAGGATACACTTGTTAGTAAGACTGAGAACTTAAATATAGGACAATTAATAAAACGTAAAGATAGGTCATTGAATACTTGAATGTAATGTATTCGTAAAGACATGATAAATATGAATTTAGTTGGAAATATAATTTTAGATAAGAATGAGTGGTGTAGAAGAAATCACACAAATTAAATCAATTTTATTTTATTATTATTCTTTTTTTTTGCTCTTAATATTTATCTCTTATATGATTAATTTTAAACTTTTGAGATATAATATTTAAATTATTATTATTGTTGTATGCTTGTGATTTATTATTTTCGATATCCTCGTTATTTTCCTTATACCTACTGTTGCTAGCTCTCACTACATGGTGAATTGAGCATTGAAGTAATGAACCCCTTCTTTTTGTTTGCTTGTCATTTACTATCTCCGATATCCTTGTTTATATATATATATATTTTATTAAATCATCATTTGAATATGAGATTATTAGATTAAGAAAAAATGATTACAATTACTAAATTGTCTCTTAAGATTTATTTCTATATTTTTGATATTATTACTTATTATTTTGTAGTTGTGCATTTTGTCTTGTACATTTTACACTATAATTGATTACAAAAGAGTAATATAGAATTGTTTTAATTTCTTTATAGTATTAAGTGAGTAGATTGAATAGATTTGTTATATGTATTTATATGGAATAGTGGACTTTAATTGCCAAAACTGTTGTATTTATTTTGATTTCTTTGTGTTCTTTATTTTACCCTCACTTGTTAATATCTTTATGCTAAAATTAGATTTTGAAAATTCTTATTTATATAAATTCTTTTGCCAAACAATGTAATCATATAAAAGAGTTTTTTTTTTCAGTAGAATTATATTAATTAAAATTTAAACTCTTATTTTTATATTAATTAAAAATTAAAAATAAAATTTAAAAAAATTGCAAAAAACACTCTAGAACTTAGAATTCGATTTTTTTTTCATGGTTTTGGTTCTCATCGTCAGTAACCGGAATAATACTCTAACTAATCTGATTCAAACGCTTGTTTGAACTTATTTAAGGGACGACTCTTCCAGGTAGTCTTTCCTATTAGTTTCGAACTCAAAACTTATTAAAGATTTAATAGCTCATTCTATTAGGTTAACTATCCATTGGTAAACTCAAAATCCGATTTCATAATACCTTTATCGGCCTTTGGGCTAAAATGAATAACACTGCGAGGAGAAGCCCACTTATCGGAAGAAATTAGTTCGTGGCTTCCTCACTACTAAACAAAAATAAGAGATTTATGTAGAAATGACACTGTTTAGAACAAAAAAAAAAAATTAAAATAACATAGTTGGCTAAAAAATTTCAAAGTTAGCACACATATATTGAGTTTTTAAAACTCGACATGTTTTAAAAATCGATTTAACAGTATATATCGAGTTTTCAAGACTCGACATGTTTCATATCCCTCACACTTATACAATTTTCAAATCCCATATTCATTCAACACTTATACAATTTTCAATTCTTATATCTATTCTCCAAACTATATCAATTTTCACACCCAAAATTCTCAACAACACATAACATCTAATTTTTTACCAATATAGTAAATCCAACAAATAAACAAAATCAAGTGTAGTAAGATTTAGGCAGTAAAACTAACACATAATAAAATATAACCTTCATTAATATAATAAAATGTACAAAGTACAGAATATATAAATTTTAACGTCGTCTTCCTCTTTTAGTGTAATGTCTAACACATAAATCAACTCTAATATCTGTATAATCATCACGAAACACTAAACCCAAATCATCTATCTGTGTGATATGAGAGGATCATATATCCTTGTGGTGGGACTAAGAAAAAATTAAAGGGAATACGTGATATACGGGTGATGCATTATGTTTCTCAACCTGTGTCAATCCCTCATTTGTATAAATATTGGGACGAGCTCCCCTCTTTGGGGCTCGCGGAATGAAAATCTGAGAAAAATCATCAAACACAGCTGTGTAGAAAAACGAAAACTCAACGTAACCACTCAAAGGTCCCACGCCGTTATGTATATGCTGAGATGGTGGCGGTGATGTATGATCTGACGATGGTGGTGTTCTCCTAGGATGTGCTCTCCCTCGTTGTCGTCCATGTGCTCAGTTCTCATTACCTCCATCCTCACCACCTCTATCCGGTCTAGATCTCAAAAGATATGTCATGTCATTTGCTAAGACCGAAATGGCTGAATCCACTAGCCCATGCACATCGACACTCTCAGTGTTTCAAATCTGATGTAAAGTATTCCACTACAAGAAAGTATATATATGTTAGTTAAACCAACAAATCTAAATCACTGATATAAATGAAAAATAAGAAATTGTACACTTACCATATAGGCCAAACAAGTTCCTCGACGACCAGTGAATCAGCGGGAGATGGTGCGGTACTAGGTGGAGCAGACAGGATTGACGGCAGGTCCATACAACGTGTCAAGTGGAGCTAGATGGTCGTATTGCTGAGTCCAAATATTAACATAACATGTATGCTCTACTGACCAATCAATCTCCTATAAGTCTCTCATACTAGTATCGTAGAGTTGATTTTCAGTATCACAATAAATCAGAATAGACTAAAATCCTTCATACTAATGGATCACTTTATCCGAAAAGTGCCACTCCACTATACTAAAATAGATAAGTGGTATGCGCGCGTGTCAAATATCTCTCTCCCTTATGACAACAGTCGAGGAGGGAAGACAGTTTATCCTTAGTGTACTGTACTCACACGATTTGTTCTATCATCTACTTATCAAGTGTCTCCCTATACACTGATATCACGTGTGTAGAGAGGGTAGTGACATCAAAATCCTCCTTTTATCGCAAAGTCAATGGAGCATCTTCTTTTATTCTCTTTATTCTTGCCATATATAGGTCAAATTTTTTCATTGTGACTGTAATGTAACAATGGTGATAACTTTTTTACAAGTTTGATTTTTGTGATGCGTATTGAAATTACTAATAATATGACGCATGTAAATTCGCCACACAATATTAAGAGGTGACAATCCAAATTCTGGATGAATAACTATTGCCCTTATCCCTTTACGTCGATCTGAAATTAAGCAAATAACACTCTCCCTATCTCTAATAACATATTTTCACACACACATAAAAAACCATGACTACGAAGTTAGTGACTTTGCATTAACCAACTCGAATGCCAACGGGACAATGTGATTCACATCGTTCATATTACATGCAATCAATAACTTGTGTGTTTCTATTTCACGTAGAGGTGAGTATCATTTACGCTTATCAATGACCTACAACTTCTAAAAGGCATGATGTTAGGATCAAATGTTTAAAACACAGTTTCAAAAACCATTTCACCAATTGCATTTGGCGGAACCAACTTTCAACTGATTTGTGTTCTCGGATTTTTTTGTATTATTGTGTCCAACAGTCGAGATAGCAGTTTGTAAGAGTCATCTTAATCCCTGTGAACCGTCTCTATAACCTTTCTCTTCACTGTCCAAATTTTTCGTGATTCTCTTAGTTATAACAGTTCGGAGAAAAGAAATTTTGGTACTAGAATCTTCCCTCACATAGTTAAGAAAATGTTGGGCTATCAAATTTAAATCTAACTAGTTATGATCCTGCATCAACCCAATATTCATACATGTGTATTATCCCATCAACAACAATAATCATAAAAGTACTAACTAATTTTATTCTACGGGCATGTAATCTCCACCTACAACCTCATTCTTTTGAGTACATATCGTTGATCAAAATATAGGGGTTGATTTCGACACATGAAATTGATAGTGATGCTCCACATGGTGCATTTTGACATCATGAATAAATTTCTCCCTTGACTCAAATCTCGTCTCCTTTTTCAATTTGTCGCTGAAACTCCAATTATTGTCTGTCAATCTACAATCTTACTCAAAAGTCACATAACTATTACTTCTGGGTGCGGTGGTCATGAAGGAAATTGAGTTGTTTATTCAGCTATAGGCATATCTATGACCACCACCAATAAGTGCAGGGGCTGAAGAGGATCCGATTATTAACTCGTTGACAGCACCACCACTACCACCATCAACTTCTCTATCATCTTTTTTTTCATCATCATCCTATTCTTTCGCCATTTCTTATTCATCAACATCGCTATCCATATTTGTGAAAGTAAGGTCCACTTGAGATTCGATATGTGGATAGTCATATGTAATTACAACCTTGTTGCACGGATGTTCCACCATTGTATGATTTTATGTATAACTCATAAGTAGTACCCACTTCCATGCTCACCACAAACTCCATCAAGTTAAAAACGTCGTCATCATCGTTCGTATTGTACATTCCCATGTTGCATGTATGACACAAGACAACGATGAAAAATCTTCACATGTTGTGTCATAAAATTTATCCGAAAATTCTTACATATCACGAACACCAATTTATTATAACTTACATTCTTCCTCACTCTAATTAATTTTGAAGGTCCACGGTCACAACCAACTCCATCATCGTCGGTGACAATTTCACCATTACTATAACGTAACAATCTCATTATATCCACAATTTCTTCTAAATATCAAAAATCAACTTGTTAACATATAATCGAAATTGTCATAAAATTATGCAAATAAACCAACTTTTGCGATTTGAACCTTAGGCATAAATTTATAATTATATCCCAAATCCTAAACCCTGAATTTATAATCATAACAATTTAACAAACATTTAATAAAAATACTAAATTTATATTAATTAAATATTTAAAAAAACTACTAAATAATAAATTGATCAAAATACTCTAAACTCTAAATTTATACTAAAATTCAACAAACCTTAAACTCTAAATCCTAAATTATTATTCAATTCTCAACAAACCTTAAATTATAAATTTTATAATTAAATCTCTCAATAAACCTACTTCAAATTAAATATTTCAATTTCAAAAGATCAAAGATCATACATTTCACAGGCAGATGCGTAGAAGAAGCAAATATCAAATTAAACATTTCAATCTCTAAACAAACATATATTACACAATAAACATCATTCATAATCAAATTAAACATTTCAATTACGAAGGATAAAAGAGTACTAAGGAGAGTAATATAGCTTCAAAATTTGATGTTATAGATTACACAAAAAAATTGAAGGGTACACAATCAAGCTGCTGGAATATGCAAAGTTTGCTAGAATGTGCAAAGCTATTGAGATTACACTAGTAGAGGTTAAGAAAGAGTTAGGGTTCGATTGTTTATGAGGAGGAGAGGAGAGAAATAAGAAAGGGAAAGAAAAAGGAAAGGGGGAGGGGTTTCGAGGGTATAAATATATCGAGTATTTAAAACTTAATATTCATTATATAACCGATTTTTAAAATATGTTAAATTTTTAAAACTTAATATTTTATGTCGAGTTTAAAAAATGGGATACATACGTGATAATTTTTATTTTTTTCCTAAACGGCTGTTTTAATTTTTTTTTAAATAGTGATATTTCCGTACAGAACTTAAAAAATAAAGCCCAAATATGAAAGCCCAATTAGGTTTCTCCATCTGTCTCCGTCTCTCTTGCGACTCAACTGTCTAATCTCAAAACTCCAGAGCGGCGAAGGGGAAACCCTAAGCACCACCCTAAACACCTCCGTCATCGTTCCCTGGTTCTGAACGCCGCGTAAGCCTGAACACTACCCTAACCACTGTTCTCTCTCTCATCGCAAACAATCAGGTATGTCTCTGTCGCTTCCGTTCTCTTTGGTTATTGTTTCACGACATTTCTTTGGAACACCTTATATTTAGAACACTCCTCAGCATCAATTGATAGAGAAACCTGAGAGTGTTGGTCAAAAGACCACCTTAGTCTTCGAGTGGTGATCTTGGTGCTTTGGGCGATTGTTTCGAAGATCACATGATTCTTCGGTTATCCATGGCCATCTTGTGAAAGAATATCTACGAGTCTCTGTTTTAAATCTCAAAAGCTTAAAATTGGATAATTCTTTATGCTTCAATCTCTAGCTTTGTCTCTTCGTACTCCTTCATGTGCCTAAGTGGAAAACAACCCACCTTTTTTGGCCAACTTCTCCTTCGCTTGTGCTCTTCATAATCATTATCGAGTTCGTTAGAGCATGTTTACCATCAATTTAGTGTTTAATCTTTAGTCATTCTCATATGCAATCTATCAAACATCTTCCGTCTCCTTGAAGGCAAACCATTAGCTTTGCTTTGAATGTGCGGAATTCTTGGTATCTACCCTTTTTGTTCTTTGAGATGGGCATGATGATGAAGGAAGGACAAGACGCTTATGTCCTTTATAAATATGAGATTGAACTTTATTAGTTTGCCTGTGGCTGTTCATTTGTGCTTTCTTACATACACTCTCTCTCTCTCTCTCTCTCCCAACTTCTAGATGGGGTATTAAAATACATGCATGTGTATAAATCACTCTATTTGATAGGAGAAGAGAAACACCCCATGAGAGAGAGACTGCTTGACTTACTGGAGTGCTGATGTGGGGATGTCCTTTTCCCGTTTCTCTTTCCTTTCTGATACTGCTTTGGATTTTTGATGCAATTCTTAGCAGTAGAGGATCCCGGATCCAACGGCAGAGAGGGCAAAATATTTTTATAAAACAAAATAACATATAATAGGTCGATTGACGATCTTAGTGGGGGTAGTATCTTGAGTTGAAAGGGAACAACATTTATTTGACATATAAAAATTAATGGAATTATTTTGGCCGAGTGGGGGCAATTGCTTACCCTCCTTTCTATGTGGCTCCGCCACTGATTCTTAGTAGTTTGTCGAGATAAGATGATTCATGCTAGGTGATAGAATTCTTCCAAGTAAACATTTTTCTCCTTTATTTGTTGTTTTGGCTAGTTCCCTAAAGCTGAAATTGATTCCGTTGCAGAATTGGTTACTGCAAGAGTTCATTAGTTTCTTGAGCTGTATGATTTTCACTAAATGTTTCTTAATGGTTTCTGATCATTTTGTTTCTCCTGTGGCATACCTTGTGTTGCAGAGAACAGGGGGCATTGTTAACTGTAAGGAAAAATGAGATTAGAGAAGTGTTGGTTCTGTTCCTCAACGATATATCCTGGACATGGTATTCAGTTTGTCCGGAATGATGCAAAAGTAAGTTGGTAGCTGATGGCTTTTGGAGTTTCTGTCCTTTTGTTGTCATTCTAATTTATCCGTCTATCTGGCTTAGCACATCCATGTTTGTCTCTGTTTGTTCTCAAACATTGAAAGTTTCAATGTTTACTACAAATTTTGAACCATTGAACTAATTAATAATGTATGCCTGAATCAGTCTTTTGAGTGTCCTAGTTTGAGGCCGGCATTTTTTTTTGTGACTATGTTATTAAATCAACAACTACATTTTATTCTACTCAGGTCTGGTGGCCTCTTTAGTTACTCCATTGGTTCTATTGCAGATTTTCCGCTTTTGTAGATCCAAATGCCACAAGAACTTCAAAATGAAGAGAAATCCTCGGAAGGTCAAGTGGACTAAAGCTTACAGGCGGCTGCATGGAAAAGACATGACACAGGTAAACATAAATGTCTTATAACCCATTCTAGCCCTTGTCATTTATTCTCAATCAATGTCAAACTGATGTGAATTTTGCCGTTCTACTTCAAATGCTATAGGATGCAACCTTTGAATTTGAGAGGAAGCGAAACAGGCCTGAAAGATATGATAGAAATGTTGCTGAGAACACGCTGAAGGCCATCAAGAAGATTGATAAAATCAGAGTGGACCGGGAGGCCAGACACCATAAAGAGAGGTTCTTTTCAGTCATGACAGTTTCTTTACTAGCATATACTAGAGTTGGATATATAATACCCTACTAATGCCTCATGATTATATGCAGGATGCGTCACAAGAAATCCAAGGAACAAAAGGAGGCGGCAAGGGAATTGGAGCAGGGCATCAGCTTGGTCAAAGCCCCAGCTGTTCTTCAGCAAGAGCCATCTCTCACTCTCACGAAGGTCAAAGTCAAGGTTTCTGCAGGAGAGGACGAGACTCGGCAAATGGAAGAATAAAATTTCTGCTGCTTCTGCAGATTGTCCCTAAAAGTTCATTTGGGGCCAAAGAGTTTTTGTCACCTGGATGCTGAAGTTTTTATTTTTGTTTTTGTTTTTTATTTTTTATTTTTTATTTTTTATTTTTTATTTTTTATTTTTTATTCTGTGGTCCTTACACATGCTTGTTCTAAATTGATCTTGGTTTTTTCTTGCCTCATAAGTGGTAAAAGCCAGGAGTCAAGTGACCTTAAAAAAATTGCTGATAAACCTATGATTTATGATAATTAAGGACAAAATACTGTTACTAGAGTTCAGGAAACTTTTGGTAGTTGGAGATACCAAATTATGAAGATACTGCCTTCTCAAATTCTTAAGCACCCACTTGTGTTCGCCATATACTATCATCATATTAAGTTTTTGTAGGAAACAACGAAGGGCATTGTTTCTGTTGTGATTGAGGATTGCTGCGGATGAACATGCTGAATTCTTCAGAAGATGCTTGAACAGGCATTGTTCCACGGCTTGCAGTGGATTAGTGGAACTGTTAATGCTCTTGATACAAACTCAGCAAGGTTTCTTTGCTGCTGCGCTTGTTTACTTTCTAGGTTCTTAGTGAGCAGTGGATCAGGACAGTCTAACAGTGGAACAATTCTTGTTGGTCAATCCTAGCACAGCCCAGGATCTTCCTCATTTGCTGCTCTTGTAGTAGCACCTCGTGCAGATCTTTTTCCATCTTTTTTCCTCCCCCCCCCCCCCTTCTAAATCCAGTAGACTACAATCCATTTGTAAAAGGATTGCTGAGTAAATAAATTCGATGATTTTTCATTGGAAATCACCGGACAAAAAGAAAAACAATTTGTGAATAATTTCGACCATTTTTACATTGTGTGGTTAAATTTTTAAAAATAAGAAGATTGCTGAGCAAATGCTCCTATTTCTCATTTGGTCCCTGAAAATCACCGGACACGTGTGACAAAGGAGAAACAATTCATAAATAATTTCGACAAAGTTTTTCGTGGTTAAATGAGAAAAACTTTTATTATCAACAAAATTTTCCTTTTTTAAGGAGTGAGAAACAGAAAACAGAAATGTTAAATAGAGAGAAAAAATTCAGAAAAAAGAAAAAGATAATTTGGATTAAAATAGACTCAATAGAGTAGTTTGAAGGGTTTGCAGTGAATCCTGAGCCTCCCAAAATTTATTTTGAACATGGTGCTTTAACAATTGAGTGACCACTTAAAAAGTAACAATAAATTAAAAAAAAAACAACAATAACAACAGGATATCAATCTACTTGCATGCCCCTCTAACCCTTTCACATTAATTATCATTTTCTATCCACAAATTAATAATCTCTCAACCCATAGAATCTACTAAAAGTTATCTCCTTCTAACCCAACCCACGGACATACACATCCCCTAATCACCAGAAATGGATTTCAAGGAGCGGGTTGCAGGTGAAAGACTGAGAGACGAACATCAATGGTGTAATTGATGTTTGTGAGAAGTTGAATAAAGTGAGATTTATTCTATTTTAATTTAATTTAGATAGAAACTCGTGCATACACATAATAACAGTAATAACATTCCTCTTGTGCAATTTTAAAAAAGGAAACAAAGAAGAGGAAATGTGCAAGATCCATGATGTCAAAATAACCAGAAAACTAAGGGTATTAAGTTGAAAGAGCTACGTGATTGCGATTGTTAAGAGTTTAGGGGACTAGTTAATGCTGATTCAAAAGTTTGATAGATTTTTGTAGTTTTAATAAATAAAAAGTTTAGGAACTAAAAAAATAGAAAAAATAAAAAAATGAAAAGTAAAACATAGAAGTCCATTTGTTCAAATAAAAATAAAACTAAAAAGTAAAACATTTTTTCTCCCTTAAAATTTCTTATTCCTTCTTCCTCTTCTCTTCCAGATTTTTCTTCTCCTTTTCAACTATCATTTTGACTATTTTCCTCACTTTTCTTAAGATGGGTCTTGTAATCTTTTAAGTGCTGTATCAATTTATTTAGTGTCTCCAAGAAGAAAACCCTAAAATCACACTTTATTTGAACACATGAATTTCTTAAGTTCTTTTTTTTTTTAATTAAATTTTTATAATAAAGTAACCCAATGAGATTATGGCAGGGTGACTTGCCCAAAAGGTGGTAAACCATTGAGATTTTTTATTAGTTTTAAAAAGATATGGGGCAACTTGCCAATCTTAGGAGAGTTATTTGTAGTTTTTCCTAAAACCATAATACACAAATTTGTGGACATTCAAAGCTCTGTTTTCCCATTAGAGATGCAAGATTATCGCAAGAATGCACTATAAGTCAATTCATGTCTAAAGGATTTAAACTCAAATTCCATTGTTTTTAAAGCGAATTACCTTAGAACCAAGAAAAGATCAGTGCAGGAACATCAAAACTGCATGCATTTTTCATGTCACTAAAATGGTGGGAGAATATTTCCTCTCTAAATATTCATCTCAGTGAATAAGCCGGCCATCTTGGTTCAAAACCTGGGCAGCAAAACTCTCTAAAAACCATTTCCACTCCCTCTAGCTGGACACGGGGAAAAAAAAAAATTGTAGCACCACACACACAGCCGCGCGCACGCAAGTAGGGCTTCCACGAGAAAGAATCAACATCTTTACTGAATTCTAAAATGATTACTATGAAACCGTCATAAACAAATCTGGGTTGGCACTTTAGTGTAAGAATTATGTATGTATTTTCTCTCAATTTACATCATCATCCTAGAAAAGGCCCTAACATGTGTTTAACCAACAATTATACAACTCCCAACCCCAGGCCAACAAACCAGACCGAGAAAAAGGGAATGGGTAAAAAGGAAAAGAAAAAAAAAAAAAAAAACAAAAAGAAAAGGTTAAAGGGCACCCAGCCATACCCCATATACATTTCCTCATCCAAAATCTTATGTACTATATTACATGGCAACTGATTCCACATCCCACCAACCTCTGAATTTAAAGGTAAGTCTCCGCACTCCAAATAAGTAAAAATGAACAAGAGGGAAAGCTCTACCCAGATTACTTTGGTGGTAGGAGATCTGCACATGCCGGAAATCCTCTTCCCAAAACCACCATAGAGATTATATAGCCTACAATACCAGAAATTGAACCCTGTAACGGCTACCATCTCAATCCTAACTTCTCATGACCTTGGTGTTGCATTCTGATTCACCCCCTCAATATTTCACATCAATTTGCAGCATTTGAGGAATGTAATGGGGGTAAGCTAATGTGCAGGTGGTTGTTTATCAACTCCTTTTCAGTTGTATATTTTCACTGGCTTCTCATAGGTGTGACGATTCTGCAGAGTACAGAAAAGGGGAACACTAAATTTGACAGATCTAAACAGTCTTCATGTGGATTAAAAGGGAGCTAACAAGGTTCCAAAGAAATTTCAACTGCAGTTGTGACAAAGGATTAGGAAAATGTGTTGGCTTGATTCTGGACAATAATCATAATGGAGACCACGAAGAATTTGAAACTTTTGTATAAATTACACCTCAAAAAGGATTCAAGGTCCTAACCTGATTTGCTGCATAGGCCCTTTTAGGAGCATTGTCTGAGTGCTCCAAGCCAAGGTACTGCTCCCAAGCACCATAGACATCTTTTCTCTGAAGATAAAACCATAAAGATTCAACGTAAAGGGCTAACGTCCAAGGGCAGGATGGGAAGTAACACACAATCAGTAAACATGAACAAATAGGCAAAGAATGGAACAGTAGTTTTGAAAACCCACCTGAAAACGGTTAGATACAATGTCAGAGTCCTGTAGGTACTCTGGACGACCCAGAGACAAAAATGCAAACTTCCACTGGCACGGGATAAAACCAACAAAAGGAGGAAATAGGACCGTTTGAGAAAAATAAAAATGTAATCCACAACCAATACTATGAAGTAATTAAACAAGCACCAGGCAGGAGGAAAGGGAAAAAGAAAAAAACCTTGGAAAACTCCTCCTCTGGAACCTGCAATTTTTTCTGTATGCGAGCCTTAACTTCAGCTAGAGTTTCACCTTCATGGACAACCAAGAAAAAGGGCTCCCCAAAATTCTGTACTTGCTGTTCAAAACACAATAAGATATCAACAATGTAACTGAATGCTAATGAAGGTAGATAACAACAATGTGATTAAATGCTAACGGGGTTCATTACCATCTGATTTTGGGCACTCTCTTTGGTGAAGTGATAAACATGAATCAGGCGATCATGAGGGCCAAGGCTCTTTTCTTCTTCTGGAATCTGATAGAAAACAAGTGAGAGATCAGAAAACATTCTTAAACAGTTTAAGACTGACAACCTCAAGCTAAAGATGAACAACTAACATCAAGTATATATTATAGGACAGACTGTTCTAAGTTCAATAACTAATAATCAACCAAAAAAAAATAAAAAAATTCAGGATGATATAAAATTCATCAAAGAGAATATATCAGAGAACCCAGTATATTGGAACCAGGGAATCAGCAATTTTCTCAACTTCATTAGCCAAAACAGGAAAGAATAATTAACAATGAAAAGTCACGCCATATATCATGTGCTGAACTGCCACTTACAAGTTAAACAAAAAAGGAATATTAGATTGCTGTAGCTTTTTTATGCTAAGGCTGATGCCTGAGCATCTACTAGTGTGATGCTAGTAACCATATCATTTTTTCTTTTATCTATTGCTATGTTCCCATTCAATTTGCTTGCTGTAGTTTGTTCCCCCAATGTCTTTTGAGAATTCACAATTTTTTATCATATTAAGCTTTAAAAAAAATCCTAATTCTAATAAGATTAATAGATTACTAATGATTTACTCCCAAAGAGGAGACCTCATAAAGCTCTTGCCGAATGTATGTGTCATGTGCCATATTGGTCTAAGAATAGAGATCACTTATTTCTTCATTGTTGTTGCATGGAAGATGTGGAACCACTTGTTTGCTAACTGCGACAATGAATGGGTTAGTTCTAAGCGCCTCCCTGATTTGTATTTCACACAATTTAGGGGTTTTTCCAGAACTCTTTTATAAGCTAAAATGTCAATATCATGTATTAGATAGAAAAATACTAAACATTAAACACAATGATCTTCTCGCACACGCATACACACACACTTTCATAAGTAAGATGGCAATGACATGCCAATCGTAAAGTTAACAGTACATTTTTCCAGAATTCAACAGGCATGAATGGAAGTGTAGCATGATCATTAGATGGAAGAGGTGGGCTCATAGATAGGATAAAAGAATTAGAGAACGAGGTCCCAAACATTTTTTATTGAAAAAGGTCACATTGAATACTTAGCATGATCAATTATTATGATCTGGATAGCATAGCATGTCTGTTAGATATGACGCATTAGGAAAACATTTATAGCATGTCTTGGGTAACATTTGTTCCTAAAGAAATGATTGAACTTTGATACAGTTAAATTCAACTGAGAATTTTAAATTTTCACTTGTATCTGAAGATGCAAATCTGAGGACATTCAAAATACTTCTGGAAGAAATGGTGAACGCAGACTGAATTTTTATTTATTTAATGACACGTGGACTGGTTTTCCAAAGAAAGTCTTGATTAATGATCTATCTTTGCAATATAAAAGATGAAAATAGACTGAACACGTAAAATGGAATTAAAAGGACCAACTGCTCACACTCACAAAAATGAGGAACTGATAAGTAAAGAACAAAAACCCCACAACAACAATAAAACAAACCATACCTCCTCTGCACGCAATGTCCAGTATTGATCATTTATGTTCTCTATTTTCTCATTTGGTGGAAAGATCTGCAAAGGATAAGATAGCAAATTCTCATCAGCCAGAAGAAACTACAGCATCAACTTATACATGGAACTGGAAAATATTTAATTAATGTTCTTTATCAGCAAATGACAAATACAATAAGGCAAAGGAGTTGCAACCATGCACATAGAAGACAACCAAAGAGTGCAACCAAAAAACAAGCAGATACAACAAAAAGAACTCAAGAAATCAACAAATCAAAAGCACTATAAAAACCCTCAACAGGTCATTTAAAATGTAAAAGCCATGAATCAAAAACCTAGAAGAAATAAATGTCATCAATAGTGACTATAGAGTTGCAAAGATTGCACATTGAACTCTTCAGCCTCTCAGTTCCATAATCTACTTGGTGTAAATGGCAGAATATTTCACACTCCACACTCAGGTTTATAGGCGCAGCTGCAAAATGTGTGCTTATTGACCAAAGGATACCTCCTTGCTGCATGTTACTCCAGGAGAAGAATTTTCTCCCAAACAGCTTGCACCCAGAGGACATTCCAGGGGGCACCAACCATCCAAATTGCTCTACAAGGCACTCAGTCCCCTTTCCTACTCTCGGCAAACTTGAAAGACCTATGGGAATTTCAAATGAAACAAATCAACGCAAAAACCTCTTCGGCCTAAAAGTCTGCTTACTAAAGCAAGTCATAAGAAGCCTCTGAACATTTAAGTTCCTAGTCCTGGGCAAGCCTTATAATTCCACTCCCAAGCACCCTTGGCAGCATCTTAGTCCCAGGAGAAGAGAATTTTTTTTTTGGGGGGGGGGGGGGAAGAAGAGATTCGAGGGGGAAAACCTCTGATCCCTCCACCAACCTGGAAGTAGCAGCTAAACTTGACCAATTCCTTCCTGATGACTCTTGACAAATTAGCTCCATGAGCCCCTGTAGACAAGGCACTACCCTCCCACTAACCAACGTGTACTCCTCCCCTTCTATATAATTCCCGCCTCACCCCCAATAAGGGTCAACTGAAGTTAACCAAAGAAGTTAAATCCATACTCCAGTCAATGGTGTTTGGACACACTAAAACATAACACGGTGAAATTTTTCCCATGGCTCCAACAAGTTGTGCTTGGAATCATATTAACTTCAAAAACAAAAAAATTAAAAAAATGTAGAGTTCAATTCCAGTTCCAATTTTTGTTACTGAGATTTCGCAATTATTTTTCAAGTTATAAGAACAATGAACAGAATAGGGTAATTTAGTAAATAGAAATCTTTAAAATTGAACTTTCTTCTTGTTTCAATAAAGAATTCAATTGAATTTTATGTTTTACCTTTTGGTTCCAAGTACAAAATTTCATTTGCAAATGAATTTTATTAAAAGTTCAGTTCAAATGACCAGAATTTATTTTTAATTTAGTTCCAAGTACAATGTCTTTCAACATTGTACTTTGTACCCACTAGAGGTGGCAATGTGAAGTGCATCTGAAGGTTCATCAAGGCAGAGACATAGGTCAAGTACTGCATATAGGAGGCGCTGCTGTGGTTTGTTTTTTCTTTTTTTTGGCTCAATTACCTTTGGACAAAAAAAAAAAAAGAAAAATAAATAAATCCCTCTTCCAATTGCTTAACCTTTTCTTGGAAAACAATATATCAAAAGGTCACATCTCACTTCTTTTAACTTGGTTGCAAAAAGAAGCTCGCAGTCTCAATCATAAGAGGGCATAAATAACAGTAAAGAAAAAAGAAAAAAAAGAAAAATAACCCCAGAAAGTCCCCCACTGATCAGCTCATCTAGAAGACCCCGTAAATTACCTTTACAAAAATGCTCAATAAAAAATGATCACAGTTATGTGGGGGTAATTGAACTTCAACAATTGTTACCTTGTAAATCTTGTGATAAAAAACTTCCAGGAGTCGAAGTTTGGCATTAGGATGAGACAACTCGACCTGCCACTAGATGAGTTACACAATAGCTCAATCTCAAGTAAAAGCAGAGGGCTGCGGTATCAGCTTACTTTTGTTTTAAGCTCATTTAGGACATCCTCAACGGTGCTCTGTTTAGGCAATCTAATGTTATGGACTACAACCTGCAAATAATTCACAAAAAGTACACTATTTAAAATAAAAAATAGGGTGTACAATATTTGCATGCAACATATGGAGAAAGGAAGGGGAATAATGTCTTGATTTAGAAAACAGAACATGTTTTCCACGCACATCGTCTTTTGTCGAATGATGAAAAGAAACTTTCAGATTTTTCAGTCCTTGCAGCTCTGGCAGAGGAATGTCCAAAACTTCATAGTACAGAATATCAGAAGACTGTCCAAGTCAAAAGGTTCAGGAATTTCAGAATGTCAGACCTCCAAAGAATAAAAAAATTGGAAAATATGTCATGCTGAAAATGGAGCACAGCTCCGCTGTTACCTGATTGTAGTGGACTAGCATATCTGACAAATGCTCAACACCTCTATATTTTATAGGTTGCGGCTTAGGCTGCTGAGAATAGCAGTTGTGAGATGTAAGCCTGATTTTACTTGGATCATCCAAACCAAGATGAGCAGCAACGCGTTCCACAACATCATCATAAGAATTAAGCTTTGACCTTTAATAGCAACAAAGAGATCATGATTTAATTTGTTTGAGATTGTCTAGTACCGACACCATATAGTCAATACCCCAACATACATAATAAATCCTAAATGTCAATACTTACAGTTCCAGAGAGAAATCTTCCTCTTTAGGTTTTTCAAGGGAACGAAAATGGACAAGCTGTAAAAAATAAAATGAATATCATAAGAAAACATTCACCTATACAAGAAGTATCATCTCTGGGACTGAGACTTTCAACTATGAAAATAAATTTCTTATAATTTTCAAATCAACAGGGATCATCATTCACAATAAATGCAGTTGTAGTGACAAGCATAATCAACAGTTTAAATCCGACTGAAAATAAAAGCTCCTATGTAACTTCACATATAAACTAAATATAGAAAGAGCTAGAGGTAACAAGAAACAGAGAATGAGAAAGGACAACCAGAGAAGAGAAAGAAAAGAAGGCTGAGACAGAGAGTGGAGAGGGAGAGAGAGGTTAGACATGAGGCAGAGAGTGAAACAAATAGGCAGGACACAATAAACCCTAGCCAATATTTATAGGCCACAAATCCTAATTAAAATAGAATGTAAATCAAATAATGATTCTAAACTAATTAAGAAACCAATAATTCTAAAATCGTGAATAACTAAAAGAACTATATGTGTGCTGAATCACTATTTCACTAAACAAAAGAGAAATAAAGATTTGGCAGATAACAGAGATGTTTTTACAGAAGTATCATCCTGGGAAATATATTACTAGCCTTTAAAATAAAGCTCCCAAAATAATAAGTAGGCTAGTCAGTACCAAAATTGATCCTATACTGAGAAAATAATGTCAAAATGATGAAAACAAACCGTTCTGTTCCCCACATCTTAGCAAGTGTTCAGGCTTTGTTATCAATATAGCAATTGTAGCCTAAACAACACATAGAACAAAACAAAAATCTTCATGTTGTCCTTTACCAAAAGATAAGTGAGATTATACCTGCCGATTATGCACATATTCCAAATATGAAGGAACATCAGGGTATCGATACTGATCTTCGATATCAAGTGAAGCAGACTTCTGAAAGCAAATGATATCTCCATCTTCTATCTGTCAATGAAAAAGTATAAATTATCACACAATATCTACAGTCTATATTGAATGAAAAATAGCAAATGCTAGAGCCAGGTGTTACCTGGCTCAACCGAAATGAGGTCCTTTTATCAAGGTGTTCACACATGACACAAGGCTCAAATTTTATTTCCTGAGAACACCAGAGTTAAAAAGTTTCAATTAATTGAAAAAAAAAAAGAAAAAAAAAAAGAAAAAAAATCACCATTAGAACTAATCCTATATTGTGGAAGTTATCCTAGGAGGACCTCATAGAGTTCAATCTCTTCATCCAGAGCAAATCCAGCCATCTCATTTATCTTGGATAAGATCTCTATCGGCCTATCAGAACTCTTCACAAAAAGCCGACCCACATACCTGACAACACAGGAAAAGATTGTTATCATAAATTTCATACGCAAATTGAAACATCACTTTGCGGATCACAATTGGAATTGCAAGCAAAGAATAGGTCGTAGCAAATGATCCATAAGCGAATAATTCTTCCTGTTTCTTTCGAGAAGAAGAAAAAAGACAACAGAGGAAAATCCAGTATCTGGCCTGTCGCGGCCCATCATGATCCCTCACCAATCACAACAGCTCAGTGTCCGGAGAGGATGCTGGCCCAGGTTCATATTTGTCCATATAATTAGTGGTTGTGGTTGGTATGTCATGGCCATTACTAATCCCATTGTTTGCAACACTACAGTGCTCAATCTATTTCGGGAAAAAATAAATAAATACAAGATGCTACTCCAGTAGTGATATCAGAATTAACTCCTGATGAGAGAAAAATTGAGAGTTAAACAGAAGCAACAGATACTTCATTTATGTGGGGAAGCATACCGAAGCTCTTCCTTCTCAGGATCGTAGAACTTGAAGAAAAGAAGAATATCTTCTTTGGTTTTCTCAGGTGGAGGAATCGGAGAAAGATCCTAAAACAAGCAAAAAGATAATAAGTCCAAGCAGCATTCTACAGAGGCACAATAATTCTAAGCAGCTACTGAAGATGCAGACTCAACTTGAATCCGACAGTCCAACACTGGTGATTGATATCATAATGACAGCATTACCTGCCCAAGTTCAACTTCCAAAAACAATTTCAGCTCTGCATTATTCACCTTCGATACAATTTCCCTCAATTGTCCAACCTGAAAAAGCAAAAAATTATTATCAGATCAGGCAAAACAATCAAAAGCTCTACCTGCACTCACGCAGGTTGAAATGCAAACTAAGACAGCCAGACAAACCATCATAAGATATATTACATGATTGTACTGCAGACAAAAGATCTTCCTGGAAGAGAGAAAAAATTAATGGGAATCAAAAATCAAGAAAACTCAATTAGCATAAGAAAATCTCCACTTCAGGATCCACCTAGTCATTAGGTCAGTGTTTTGAGGAGTATGCATACATTATAAAGACATAGAAAACAGACTTCTCTCTCTCTCTCTCTCTCTTTTCTTTTGAAATACAACTTAAACAGTGAATGAAGGTTGCAACAAGTGTTCCTTTTCCCGCCTTTTGTTCTGTAATGTTCTTTTTTGTCTTTGTTTCATCTAAGCATTTTTCCTTTGGGGGGCGTATAGAAAGGGGTTCACATTGCCAATCTCCTGGAGATAGTTTTAATAAGTATTCCCAACGCACCTGAAACATGAAACTACAGAGAGGCAAGAAAGACTATTTTATCTCATTCAAGATTAGTACAAAAAAACTACTACAACAACAAACAAACTGAGTCTTAATCCAAATTTTGAGGTCGGTCGTTGAAGAGACCACTATGGGAAAAAACTGATTCCGTTATATGCATTTCTTTTCAATCCATAAGCATCATATCACAAACAAAAATAGCACTATACTACAGGCAACATGCTGTTGTACAAAAGCCTTAAATTTAGTGGTGTAAACAGTGATACATTCCCAAGACCAACATACTGTCCACCTAAATTGCCAAACAGCTATTCTGCAACTCCCCAGCTACTGGACAGTGACTAAAGAGGTGATTATGTACCTCCCTGTTTATCTCAGCCATGACATAGCAGTCCAGGCTCAAGGCTTTGGCCTCCTAGGGTGTAAAAGGTCATTAGGATTCACCTTACAATGCATGAACAACAAGACTAGAGCTTTAACATGGGTGGGGTACTTGCATTTCCGGATTAGATTGGAAAGAAGAGAAGATTGACTAGAATTCTGGGTTAAACCTTCAGAAAAGGATTCTGTTGTTCCAAATTCTAGAGTACAGGTTGGGTGAGGGAGAATTACACTATAATCCAAAATAAAGTATAAGTGCACAACTTTTTCCTTTGGGCCAAAGGAATGATGACACTGGTATGGGCCCTAGTATAGGATCTAGTCAATGGATACTCTGCAGGAATTCCTCTCTTCCTTGCTAGAGTTTTTCCCTCTCTTAGAGCCTAGGTTTGACGGCTGGGAACTTGTTTCCTTACAAGTTTCCTACCACACTACTTTTATGAGAATTTAGGCTTGCCTCTTTATTGATTATACCCCCTTTAAACTGGGGAACTAGAGGTTACAATAAAATAGAAATCTTACTAAAAACAAATCCCAATAATCATTCATAATATGAAATCTACTATTTTAAAAAGATCTTTCAATAATAAGGTAACTACTAATTTTAAAATGATTGCTATCAACGAAAATAAGGAAACCACTATTTTTCTAAAATATTTCTTTTTAATAGTTTCTAAATATCTTTTTAAAAGATTTCTTTCCAATGATATGCACTTTCTAGAATAATTCTTTCCAATGATATCCAAGTACATATCAAACACTTACACTATAAGCCCAAGTATGAACTTAACACCTCACAACCTCCCTGATTTGACTTCATGTACCAACCAAACCAAAGCGGGAGGGATGAGGAAGAAACCTCCTCCCTGCACCTGGCCATAACGTGCTCCAATCAAAACTCTAGTGGCAAAACCTCATCATCACGACCACAGAAGTTTGATTATAAAACAGACAAATTCCACAACACCTTCCAGCATGAGCAACTCAAAAGCAAGAAGTTAAAAAGGACACCCTCCCAAAAACAAGATTCATATAACCTTTCCCCTCTTACAAAGATCAGACAAAGTGAACACTTTGGAAAACAGATATCGTGGAGCCCAGAAAAGAACTTACAGGTTGTGCTTCCTCCTGGGGAGTCAATGGCCTACTAGGACGATATGTGTGATTTTGCCGCTTTGCCCAAATCCAAAAGCGCTGAAATTGCACTGGAATACCAAACTCTTTGGCAACCTCCTCCTACAAACCACATCATCATAACAAATTGTTAATGATGAAGCTAATGCAAATAAATAAATAACTTAATTCTTTTATGTCCCTTGAGCATAGGAAACATTGGTCTTCCAAAAGAGCATCCATGCTCTCTAGAGGGAAAGGCATAATATGAGAACTTAGCTGCCTTTTAGACACTCATAAGCACACAACCATGAAGCGCAAAAACTACACTTGTTTCCTTACTCATGTCTTTTTATGTTCACATTTGTTTCTTTAATTTCCTACAGCTAATTAACTTTTCTAGAAAACCGCCTATTTAAAACACTATTCCACAATTTAATGTAAATCAAAGCACTAATGACCCTATGACAAACTAATATATTTTTATTCTTGTGGAAATTGGCCTGCCATCGTTACTATAAAACTTGAAAAGTGGCAAAAGTGGTTTTGACAAATCTAAAAAGTACAATTAAAGTTCTCAAAAAACAATATAAAATTTATAGAATGTCTTCAAAATTAAAAATTTTGTTGAAAAGCAGTAAGATCGTGCACTGCACCTATGACATGTATCGCAGAAACTCAAACCTATTGCCTATTGTGCGACAAAAGTTCTATTTGAAATGCGGACACAATACACGCTCAAAATACCTCCATTTATATACTTAACATAGGTAATGGGATTTTCTATGAATGGAGCATTCCAGATAGAGAGCACCATTTGGTCAAACCTGATTGGGTTTGAATCTTGGGATTTTGGTGTCCAAGCACAAATTGGTCTATAAATGGTGATAGAAGCTCCTTCTAGAGCAAAACTTATTTTAGCATAAAGCAACTTAAAATGACTACAGTTAGTGTGAGAATGGAGAGATCCCAAGATTGCAATCAGTGTCATCTGAATGAGCAGGTGGAAATTCGACACTCAGACTTTCATCAGTTATAATGTAGAAGAAGGATTTCATGTTCATCTGCCATTTTTTATCCAGACACTTTTGTATCGATTTTCATCCCCTCTGCCTGCATCTATCTTTTCTCATGTGGTGACATCACATTTTCTCATGCGGAGCACCTCCTTGGTTCATCTATTAGCAATTCATCATTTTCCATCCACCCTTGATAAGAAAGTGGATTATTCAAAGGTTGTTATTTGGACACCCAATTTCATATTGAAAATGTCACAATACCTTGAAAAGATTAAAAGGCATCTGCTTCTGGATACGGAAGCTGCAAACTTTGTCATGATCAACAAGATCAAAGTATATATCACTCCCAATTTGTTGGCGGAGATCATCATCTCTTGCAACCTAAAGGTATCATCAAATTGCTTCAGTGGCTGAATTCCCAATAACAAGCTAAAATAGGAGAGGTAGGGAGTCATAACCTTTATAATTGTAAATAAATGCGCCTGTGCCTTATACCTTCTCTTATCCTCCTTTTCTTCTTGTTCTCTTTTCAACCTTATCTGGTAATTGAAGACCTCATGTATCAGTCAGAAAAGCAAATTCAAGAGTGACAGTGGTTCAAATTCAAATGCAGAAGCAAAAACTCACCCGAAGGTGCTCAGCAATGTCCTTCTCATCCACATCACATACAATTTTTTCCTTGTCACTTTCACGTATATAGACAAGCATGTATGCATTTGAATATTTTGTAAATTTGAAAGGAGTGTTGTTGAAGCCTGGATTAGGAGGTAACTGCACAAAAAAAGTAAGCAAAATAAAAGAAAACAGTATTTGTTACATGGAAGGGAGTAATAAGAGACACTTTGACTCAGAAGATTGCAAGAGTATTTATTACCTCTTCTTCACCACCATACTGCTCTTCTAAAGCCCTCTTCATATCCTCTTTTGTCACTCTCTCGTCTTCAAATTTGAACCTAATAATATCGAAAAAAAAGAAAATGCGAACCATGTGATGCTGGAGACTCACCATCATAGGCAACCATGACACCAGATAAAAACAGATCAAACTACAATTTTTTTCTCTATTAATATAATTATTATAATTTATTATAATTTTTTTAATAGGAGATCAAACTACAAGATGTGAATAATGAAAAATCAGCACCAACAGATAACTGAACCTCAAGGAACTATAGTTAAAAATTAAAAAAAAAAGAAAAGAAATTGTTCAATTTAAAAAATTGGATTCAAATACGCAGCCGACCACTTGCAGAATCTTTTTTTTCATAGGCATCAGTATGTGCAGCTCTTCACTAGTGTTTAATCTCATCTCAGCAAAAATTCATTTCTGGAAACCTTTTTACCGTACATCTTAAAAATATATGATATAAGCAGGTCCATATGCATTTAACATGCTCAAGCTTGCACTAGGATTGGTTTCCAGGCCTCGAAGAGCAAAACCCAAAGGTATGCTGTTCCCCATTTTCATAAGAATGGATCACAAAGCAAGGGAATATAAACAGACTGGTGTAGGTCTGATTTTAAAGAGGGAGATGAGGAGAAATAGAAAATTAGCAAAGGGAAAGAGAAATATCTCAGCTTATTTATAGAAAGGCAAGAAGGAGAAAGCAAACAAAACGAGAGAGGTAGTAGAATAATAAATAAACCTTGGGCCTCCATTTATAGGATATTGGTCTTAAAAACAAGGGAACTGACTGTTCTTAAAATTATCTGCAATGTTTCTTGTGCATACCATTGATCTGATAAAGTTGGCCTGATAAAAGCATAATAATGTCCACCATGCACTCCACCACTATGAACTAACACACTGCACCAACAAAAAAAGAGTAGATTGTTATGGCCATAAAGAGTCACAAAAGATACCCATATATTGCATGCAAGGTGCACAATTAAAGATCATAACCATGAAGTAAATATGGAAAATGAATATCCCTCACTATATTGAAAAGCTGACCACAACATGCATCACCTAAAACAGAAACGCTGGAGATGCCCACAACTAAAAAATAAAAATCCTGACAGGACCTATGCCACCCTGTTCTGTTCACCTTCAATGCAGCAACAGAAAGGAGCTCAAAATATTATTGGTTATCCACTCATGGCTGTCAAAATTCTTTCATATTTGGCCACCATCATCTCTCACCATAATCTCCCTCCCCACAGTACAAAGGTGGTCAGCCATTATGGTTCCTTGTCTTTCATTCTCTTAATTTGTCATTACATCCTCCTTTTAAGAGATTCTTTTTTCCTCCTTTCTGTTAGAACTTCTCATTTTTCTTCAAAAAAATCTTCTTTTATCAAAAAAAGAGAATGCATCTTTATAACCAGTTTTCTTTTGAGCGCACGTCTATCAAAAAATCTTCTTTTATCAAAAAAGAGATTGAATTCATCATTAAACCAGTCATTGTAAATTGATCCCCAAGTTGTAGCAAAAGAAAGAATTACCTGTGAAGTGTGTAAAGGTTACGGACACTCCTATCAGCTTCAGGTGATAAATATTTTCCATCCTCTCTATCAAGATCAAGTTGAAGAGGAAATTCATACCGATCATTTATCTGCGGTGGAGAACACATAACAAATGAAGGACAGGATGGAAAATCTCTCTGATTAGTTGGCTCCAAGGAAAATAACAGAAAACTAGATAAATAATAGAAAATTGACAAAAAAATAGAAGTCCCTTATTGATATAATTTCACCAAAATTACAGGCTATAGTAAACCTTTTCCAGCCAAGAACTAGATTATATTTCCACCTGACAACATATTCAGCAAGTATCTACAGTAACAAGGTTAAGGATAAGCAGCATGGACACAATACAACACAATAAGAAAATTTCAAGGAATGGAACATGACAATTAGTTATAATCCATGCATAGACACACAAACAAATACAGTGCTCCGGGAAATCAAGGAATTTAGCTTCAATTACTACCAAGAATTATCCTCCACTCTAGGATTCTAATCCATTAGTTATGTGGTAGAACTCATGATAGAAACCCCATATTGTCACATATTTCTTAAATGGCACAAACAAGGTTGATGAATTCTGATTCAAGTTTGAAGGCTTTCACAATTGTACTGCTGATACTGCTGCTGCATCAAAAAAAAAAAAAAAAAAAAAAAAATCATATAGAGATGGGCAATCCTCACAGAATTTTCATACAAGGAGCTCGTAGTGTATTTTATCTTCAAGAGATTAGTGGAGATCAAAAGGCTCTCTAGAAACAACAGTTTTTGTTTGCATGTAGGTCTTCGTTTACTGCTCCTAACAAAATCTTCTACACCGACTATATTAAAACGTGAATTTTGTAATTCTTATATGAAAACCCAAAGGTATTTCTCCACAGTGAAATCTAAAATAGAGAAACATCCAAACCCTAGTGGAAGTGCAAGTGCATTTGGCCATGCACTGAACCTGGTGGAGGCAATGAAGCATCAGCATGAACAAGGGACAGGGTCATAACATCATATGAACACGGTGATAAGGCAAATTTCTAAAAAAAATTAAGACATGGCATAAAAGTAATATAATATGAACACAACACGATTCATATAATATTGATATTTTTGTTATGCGCACAAAATTAGGAAATGACCAATTTATATGCTTCAAGTGTGACTAATTATAATAATTGCTCTTGAAAGAAAGGAACTTATATCTAAAATAATTGAGGCACTCTAAGATATTACAATATTGTTCTAATCGATTAATATACATCTATGGTATTCAAAAAGTATCCAAGGGGTCTTCAAGCAGTGTACAAGAAATCGGTGTCCAATCTTAAGAATAATAATATACGATTACACCTTCTGTGGCATATCCGATAAGCTTCATTTCCGACTTGGTGTTGAACATGGATCAGACACATCATCCATTTTATGAAGGCGCATGCTTCAAAGGGTGCTCCCAGAGACCAAGCTGGAGATGGAAGAGTGAGCCCTTGAGCTTTAAGCCATGAAGAAGGAATCCAAGTTGCATCTCAGAATAACGAAGGTCGCTCAGCAGCACTTACAGTGAGTAAGAGTCAATCAGGTACTTAACCTCCCCAACATAGAAAGGGGGAAGAATCAGCGATTCTTATGACAGATTGTTGCCCATCCAAAAAGGAACGAGCAGATTTCTATGGCATATAAGGGTTATAGTCAAGGCCAAGGAATTCAGACGCTCAAGATAGCATCACAATTTTTTTTTTTTTTTTTTTTTGGAAGGCAAGATAGCTCCATGGATTTTCTATTTATTATTATTTTTCTTTAAAGGTGGTCATAACAGCCATTGCAAAAGGTTAACAGCCACCACTGCTGTCATAGCCACAACAGGGTTAGGATCAAAGTCTAGTTACAAAGAAGCACATGCTACATTCACAAAAACTGAATCTTATTATTATCGGAAAACACAATAACAAGAGCATGGAAACCTAAGTCATCCCTCTCACAAGAGTTCTTTTTCTCATTGTGCTGTATATACAAGTCATCTTGCAAAAATCACATTCTAATATTGCAATCAAAGAATGCATGCAGAGTATGATGCTTTCTGCCCCACCTCAAACCATCCCCCCCCCACAACAAAAGAAAAGTGTACATGAGAATAAACCAAATTTTTTAAACCAAAGTTGGGGGGGATGTCATGAATTCTCAAGTATAACAATTAAAATTCAAGTACAGAAATAAATTGTACTCAACTGACCTTGACCATACTGTCCCGCATGAAATCATATTCAAAACGCTTCAGCTGAAGTTGAAGCACCGGAGGAAAGTCAATAAACAAGACACCCTTCTTGGCATCCTAAAAAAGTAAAAATATTCTTACAAAGTTTATCATATTGTGACCCACTGAATGTTGGATAATCTTTCCAGTTGCAGTGAAACCAAAGCAAAAGGACTGACATTTATAGGCAACAGAACTAGTAAAATGCATAGAACACAGAGCATAAGCACCATCAGGCAACTCTTCACAAGGCTTGAACTATAGTAGGATGCCTTTGAGTTTATTCTTAGTAAGAAACAGATTAATTTGTTATCTCAAAGGAAAATGCACTTCACATGGCCAAGGACTCAAGCCCCCTAAATAGCAGCCTTCTCTTCTAACATGCAAAAAAGTGGAGGGAAGGTTTCTCGCCTGCTTGATGGTTTAAACAACAAATATCCAATTTGGACAATGATATCATAAATACCGTGTAACTTTCAACAACTTATGACATGACTGCATCTTCATGGAGATTATAGACCTATTTTTGGAGTATCTCATGACTAAATTAGCAGAAATCCATGCATCCTTGACATTTTACACACCTCCATATCTCCAGAAACTCTAACTTAAATACATGAAAACCCATCTTTTTTGGACATCCTTTGAAACCAATTATATCATTTTCTACCGGTATGGCTTACTCAAAAAAAGAGAAAATCAGACGCATTTACACAGCAACCACACAATTTCCTTTAACCTCAGGCATGGTGAAATCTATCAACTACTAGAGGTGATCAGACAAAGTAACAACATTACCAAATATAATTCTGTACAATAACTTCAACTTTTTGTTCCACCTTAGCTCGAGTCAGCTATATGAATCCATTTTCTTTATTCAGCTCTATTGAAATTCAAATGATGTTTTATCACCTCTTGTAGAATTTTGTTAGGTTATCTCTTGTTTTCAGTGCACCTTCAATTCGTATGCTATCACTCCTAGTAGGAGCATTAAGTAGTCACCCTTTGGACATGCCCAGACTATTTTAATCTAATTTCTCTTATCTTATATATGATTGGGCTCCTCCTAAGCAATGTTGTTAAACACATTAGGGGCCCGGCATTAGGACCCTCTATGCCTTAGGTGTTTGCCTCAGAAAACTGAAGCACTTATCTAGAGAAAATATTTATTTTGCAAAAATAAGCATAATTCAGGCTTAAACCACTCATAGACAATTATATCCACTATAAATCCAAAAAAGTAGCATCATAAGAGCATTTCCACTAGCAAAATATTTTACAATAGGCTACTAATCTGATAAGCACTGTTGTTAATAAAATTTAATTTATCTCCTAAAAATCAACGACATATCATTTGAAAAAAATAAATAAATGTTATATATCACAAACAAATTAATCTCAAGCATGCTATAAAAAAAAAAAAAAAAAAGAACATGAGAAAAATGAACCAACAGGATAGGAGAGAAATACAACAACAAACAATAACCTGAGCCTTAATCCCAAATTTTGGGATCCGCCAACAGGATTGGAGAGAAATATCAAAAGAAAAGGAAAATTAAAAAAAAAAAAAAATGTAAAAGAACAAAAAGGTGGCATACCCAGAGCCAAGAGAGAAAGAGAATGAGGATAAGAAGTAAAAATGCATAAAATACAAACAAAAAAAAGTCCAAAATAAATACTCAAATACTTGAATTTCATCTAGGTGCTTGCCTAGTGCCTTAACACCTTGGTGCCTACGAGTAGCAGGCAATCGTTTTTTAAAGTCGCCTAGCTTGAGGCATTAGCATAGCTCCTGGAGCATCCTTGACAACAGTGCTCCTAAATTCAATCTAACATGCTCATTTTTTAATTTTATCTTTTTCTTAATCTATTTCTTGCTAACTCCATTTATGTTGTACCTAGTATTTAAATTTTTAACCGAATCAATTCCGAACCCCTATTAAAGACGAGACTTGTATTTGGTTGGCAGCCAACATAAAACTTTGCCAAATTCCATACAATGACCCAAAGAAGAAGGGGGAAAAAAAACACACACAAAAAAACTAAAAAACCTGAAGACCATGTTCTTCAGCGTGATACTTGTTGTCACCCTCAAGACGTTCAACCTCCACATACTTATCGAATGAAGCATAAACATCCTGGCAGCCCTTGACATCTAGCTGGAGATCTGCCGTATAATATACAAGGAACAATTATGCATTGAAAAGAAACTTGGAAAAACAACCTAGGTAACATATACCATGGTGTTAAACCAACCGTAAAAAGATTCCTTTCTTGTGGATTTGTAGTCCACATTGATACATTCAATGTAGTTCATGTGGTGGCCTTCAAATAACTGCTGTAGTGTCCCCTCAACAACAGTTCCCTAAACAGAAAAATGTTAGACATAAAAATTTTTATGTTCCTCACTCATAATGTTTGAGACAGAAATTTTTTATTTTTCATCACATACATAGTCTGATAGTTTAGCCACTTACTTTCATTTTATCTTCTAGCTTTTCACATAAAACCCTATTAAGTTCTTGCACGTCGTGTTGCATAAAAGAATCATATGTGTCCCATCCAAAAGACTTTGTCAATTCTTTTGTTGCAACACTACTGTCACTATATTGGAGCTTATAAAACAAACTTTGCAGAGCCAAGGGGATGCTCCCTGAAGGCATATCATTCTCAGTAGTAGGCATATGATAAACAGCCTGAAAGACAAGCCAGAATATCATATTCAAGGGGGGAAATTACATGATGATGAGATCAACACAGACAATGTCACAAAATCCTGACCTTTCTGAAATATGGAATATGGTACAATGTTTGTAAGAGCGAATTCATGTAACATGTAGCACCCTGGTTCTTAAGACCAACATAACCTGTTTCCTTTTTGGAGTCATATGACCAGTAATCCTGCACTTTGCGAACAGCAACCTCTGCTTCAACAACACAAGTGTCATTCACAAGATATCCTCTACCAGGATTATATAAGTCACTAAGGGGCATGAACGATGTAAATCCCCAGTCGCTTTCTCTAGAATTAAACTGATGTTGTGTATCTGCAAAATCAAGATTATTAATGTTATTCATACAATGACTTCAGAAGTGCGAACAACCATGTAGAACTTGGGAAAAATATTAATAAACTTTAGATAGGAAAAGAAGTAATACTAGGGAAAAGAAGAATGTACAAAGACAGCAAGGATAAGAAATCCTTAAAAAAAAAAAAGGAACAAAGGGTGAACTAGTCTCAAAGCCCACCTCAATACTTTTTAACCAAAACTAGAACAGATCCCTCGATTACATTCCACAAAGCCAAAAAGAGCACAATATAACCCAAAGATGAATAGTATAATTATTTTTAAAAAAAAGGCACGTTTGCCAACCCGCTTTGTTCCGGTATGCCAGGGCTGCCTGTCTCCAATTCAACAACTGCAGTCCCCCTTAGCTGCCCCACTACAAAGCTCTAAAATGTTCTTATCTCACCTCACCTTTTTTCATCCCTTTTTCTTCTGGTTACATACACCAAAAGATAGGACTTGGCTTCTAATAGGCCAACACCAAGTTGAGATAACCTCAAGTCCAATTCATTAAAAAGACTTTGTTCCTGGTTTTATCCTCTAGAGCAATCACTGTGGGTGGGTGTCCTAGAATTGAATCCTTCTGGACATCATTCCAAAACTCCAGTCCAAGAAAATAATCAGCCAGCCTCCTAAGGATTATTAGTACAAGTGTCCATGCTTACTAAGCGTTGACCCATAAAGCGAACTTTGTTATGATAACTTCCCACTAGGGTTCAACAACATGGTTGGAAAGCCAACCAAACCAACCCTTCCAAAGTGCAAGACAGGCTTCCCATCAAATTGGATTGGCGAAGGTTTCAAATGTGTAAAACCAATTTTCAGTTGATTGGTGTTGGTTTGTAATTTAAAAAACTGATTTGAGAACCGACCCACTGTTTTAAGTTTTAAGTTTCAGACCCAATGGCCCCCGAACTTATAAAATAATAATAATAAAAGAAAAGGATTTAATATATATTATCCATTAAAAAGCCTTAGGGCTTGTTCGATGCTTCCAATTCTATTTTTGGATTCAAAGGAAGAGACAAAGACTCACAGCGAGAGAGGAATCAACTAGGGATTTGGGAGAGCAATCAAAATTGACTTGAAGTAGAGATGAGAAGCAAAGATCGACTGAGGAACCAAGTTCGAGAAGGTCTGAACTCATACTGGTATATCTTGTAGGTTTAATACATACCAACTATAACATTTTGTTGGTATATCTTGTGTCAGTCTTTTGGAAAAATCCTTTTATTTCGTGTAATTACATTACTACACTGGGAGGCTAATAGGCCTTTGGCCCAAAATTGTGAAAGAAGGAGACAAATACTTAACCTAATGGAGTTTAGGAATGTAAATCCAAGACAGAAAAGGTTACCAATCAAATTTTTCCAGCATGCTCAATATTATATATCTTATGTTATCAATTAGACAAATATTTTAGATGGTTTTGTTTAGATTACAACGTGCTAACAAAAAGATTGCTGCCTTCAGGCTCATACTTGTCTCATAAGGTCTAAGTACCTTGTATTGCTTTTGAACAGCATATTAGAGGGGTTATAAAGGCCCATAATCTCTGGTAACCATATGTTCACTCTATTCCATATTAGTTCCTGATTAAAAAGATCCAAAAAAACAAAAAAAAAAACACTTCCATACTTTCATCTCCACAAGCAAGAAGTAGAAGTAGGAGCAGCCCCCCCCCCCCCCAACAAAAAAAAAACTCCATGGATCATAAGCTTTTGATGATTATTTGCACATTTGTTTGATAACCTTAAATTTTTCTTTATTTCAAAGTAGTACCAGATACTTTACATATTCGTTATGTCCTTTTATGCTTCTATTTTCTGAGGTAATAATCATGTATTTTTTTCCCCTTTCATTTTTGTGATGGATGAAGTACAGCAGTAGCAGCACACTCAGGAAGTTGACTGTGATACTACACTGGTTAAGGGACCTCATATTTAAAGTTTCATGACCACCTAAATCACCTATAACTGAACAAAAACATCAAAAAGAGAATAGGAAGGAAAAAAATAAACTTAATAATAGAGACATTCTTGCAGCAATGGTCAAACAAAAAAAAGGAAGTAGCGTCCAAAAGTCTCACTAACCAAAACAAGACCAAGAGCATAGTGTAAAGGATACCTTTTCTAACTGTATACTTCTGATGAATTTGATTAAATACAGCCAAGCTGAACTGTGCATATCTACTCCAACCGTATGGCAAGTTGTGCGAATCAGCAACATCCAAATACATTGATAAATGATCCAAATTGTTCCCTTTTGGAAATATAAGAATCCTCCTGTCCCCAAAAAATAATACAAATTGAAGCATATTAATGATTTGCCGATTAGAGGTATATTAGGTCCAGTTCGAATCTGAGGTAGGCATACCATTTATAGCCACCAACAATGAAAACTTCGGAATACAGCTTTTTAATGTTCAACCTAGAAAAATTTCCGATTGTCCATGTAAACCTAGATGTAGGAGGATCATCCACCGGCAGATTATCTGCAAGGCTAGCAGTCTCCGCTTGCGCTATAACAACAAACGCAAATCAACAAAAATCCACACTATAAACCCTAGTTTCATATAATTAATCACAAAATTAAGCTGCATGGAAAGTACAAAACACTACGTAAATTCTGGTTAAATTTTTCAAAGTCATTCATTTTAATAGCCAAACCAATCTCTTAGGATGTGAAGACAATACCTTCCATAGGCTGTGGACCTTCAACCAAATCCGAATGAGGAATTAGCATCTCCTCATCCTCCTGCTGCTACAGAGACAGTAAAAAGAACAATTGAAAAAAAAAAAGCAAATCAAAGGTCTGATCCAGAATCCCCCCACCTTATCAACCCAAACAAAACCCTAAAATTAAAACAGTTACACAACATTAGAATCCCAATCAAACTCATTCTTATAAATTAAATAAAACCCTAGGCATCAAAAACCTAATCAAAACACAGAGAGAGAGAGTATAGTAGTTACATCTAATGGTGGAGGTGTCATGAGAGTCATTGATGTAGACTAATGGGTTCGCTTGATTACGAAATCGACAAAACACAGAAGAGAGCAAGGAGAGAGAAGAGAGAGACTTGTTTGTCTGTCTCTACTACTACACAAGAACACGAGAGAAGAGAGAGGCTCGCGATCGAGAGACGAGTCACCCCCGCAAGATTTAGGGGATATATTCGGTATTTCGAGAAAGATGACGGCAGTCGTGAAAGCAAGACGAAGAAGGCTTTTGGGTTTCGTGATCGTGTCCTCTCCACTCAACTGGAGACAGTGAGTAAATTCCAATGATAGTTCGCCACGTAACGGGTCGGGTGATTCGGTTCAGGTGACGTGAGAGGAAGGAACGGATGCGCGTCACACGTGGGACTGGATTCATTTCCTAGTACAACTCGAGTGACGAATAAGGTATCCAAAGCACTACCGACACTCCATGGTGGCCAATAGAGTTGCAATGAGGTCAACCCAATCGACGGCTTTGGCTTGACATGAATATATTTGGATGATCATTGGTCCATTGATTAATAATACTAAAAAACATTTGATTCATGGGACCAGTACATTAACATTAACTAATATTTTTTTTTTAGCCGACGAATAAGGTTGATAAACGTATATACTTGGGCAATGGGCATGGGCCAAACCTAGGCCCAGAGGGCTTTTATTAAAGAGGGGAAAAAAAAAAAAAGGTAAAAATGCGACAATTATTTTATTGTTTTGGCCGTTATCATAATAATTATTATTTTTATTTATAAATATTTAACATGATCTATTATATTGACTTCTTTTTGAAAAATGTTCGATTGAATTTATATATTATTATGTGTGTTGAATTAATTTAAAGATAATACTTAAAAGTCTTAAGGAACAGTTCAATGGTAGAATTTTTTTATTTCTATTCTTCATTCTTCGATTTATTTATGTATAGTTATATTTTCTTATATCAAAATAATAATAATAAAAAGTAATATCACACGATTTATGAGTTTTTCTTTATTTTCTCTATTAATTTTAAATAAATATTTGTGTAGAAATAGAAAGTAATAGTAGACAAATTTTAAATGACTTCAAATGGAAGAAAAGATTTTATCTATTAACAAAACACCCAACCATTTTATTTCCTATTGATGCGTGGAACAATTTCTGGTATGCATTTAACACATGTCCAAAAACAATTTTCATTTTTTGTTTTTTAGAATCAATTTTTTATCGTTGTTATAGTGGCTATGTTGTCTTCGTAATCAGCAAGATCTTGTCGGCCGGCTTATTCATCATTTTTTATACTTCTCTTGTTAATGGCAGTTGCTCTCTTTTCCTCGCCTCCTGGCCGTTGGAGTCTTGGCAGCTCGGCCTGACATTGATAATATCCCTGTGACGTCTATTCAAGTTTAGCAATTCGTTTTCCTCCACTGAATAAAACCTGAAAGAGTTAACTACAAAGTTTGAAAAATTTTATTGTTTTAACTGAGACATCAATAAAGGTAGCATCAATTCATCCCACATGATGGTACAATACCTATAACCATTCATAAAATAAATATCAAATATTATATTATCGATTTTTTTAAATATAGTATTTGATGAGACATGATCTAAACAACAGTCAGTGTATTATCCGGGTATTGAAAAATCCGACGGGACACCCTTGGTCACAGGGGCTCAACTCCTGATCCAAACAACAAATAGAACAATAGATCGATCAAGATGGTACAATCGATCCACAAGCGCATTTGGTAAGACCGAACGGTTATCCCTTTCCATTCGATTGATGACTACCGAATACCTAAATGGTAATACTCAACCGAATCTTATCTTGATTCGGTTTACTATCTCAGTACGAAATGTATCTCTTGGATAAGGAAGAAAACTCTTGAGAATCTAATCGATAAGGGAAAGAATCTTCTCGCATGATCAAACTTCATAAATGATAATGATTTCAAATTTCAGGCGTTTGAACTCCGAAATTCTCGAATCTTCTTATAAGAAAACTAGGGTTGTAATGTTTCGAATGTACACAGGTCTGACGGCATTCCATATAAAAACTTTCGATACATTGAAATCAGGTAAGTTTTTTGAACTTTACACTCGACACACAAATTATAAGAAGATCCGTCCTCCCTTCCTCTCTCATTGTTTTATTTATTTCAAAAACTGCTATTTTTAACTTGAGTATCGGAACTTCTCTGATCAAAGCACCCTCTCGTGGTCTTTTGTAGGTTTCAAGTCTCTGCATCGAGCATCTGTTCGAGTCACAAGGAGTCGAATTTGTGAACGTAAAACCCACTTTCAACAGATTGACGTCATCTGTGAGAATCGGACTAATCACCAGTCTTTCTCACCAACCTTTTGTTATCAAACAAAATATGACTACAATCAAGAGAAAAAGGCTAATCATCGGATTTGACAATGATGATCTAATCGGAGTCAACCCTAGTCGTAATGATCATTTGATTATCACTATCAGAATGGGGTCTTACACAGTCAAAAGAGTCCTCATCGACCAGGGCGCGAACTGTGACTTCCTTACTTTGCACACCTTTCAGCGAATGGGTCTCAATCCTTCACACATTCAACCCACAACCAGATCCCTTAAGGGATTATCTGACGAACGCATTCATCCAGAAGGAGTCATCCCCCGCACTGAGACTTTGGGGATGACTCCTAACCATACAACTGTCAAAGCCATCTTTTATGTGGTGAAACTATTCTCACAGTATAACGTCATCCTCGGCCGATCGAGTCTAGATGAGCTGGAAGCACAATCCAGCACTAGATACATGAAGATAAAGTTTAGAACATCAGAAGAGGTTGCTACCATCCGGAGTGATCCCGATCCTTACACCATCTTCACAGATAGAGATGGACAGGAGAATTTTTCAATTGACACCCTGGAATTCAGAGGCAACATCGAACCAACTAACAAATCAAAACCGAGAGAAGAAGTGATTGAAATCCCTCTAACTAATGACCTACTCGAACTATTCGAATTGGAGTTGGTCTATCTATGTCCCTACGAGAGGCAATCGTCAGTTGTCTACGATGACACTCCAAAGTTTTCGCTTGGTCCCCTGAGGACATGCCTGGTATCGATCCTTCAATCATTGTTCATAAGTTAAACCGTAAATTCCGACTATAAGTCGGTTAAGCAAAAGAAGAGGGTGTTCATCCTTGAATATCAACGAGCCATCCAAGAAAATGTCCAAAAGCTACTGACCGTTGGGTTCATTCGTGAAGTCAAGTATCCCGAATGGTTAGCTAATGTGGTTCTGGTGAAAAAAGCCAACGGTAAATGGAGGATGTGTGTGGACTTCACAGATCTCAACATAACATGCTCGAAAGACAGTTATTCTCTCCCGAACATCAACAAATTAGTAAATAATTTTTCAGGCCACCAACTCTTAAGTTTCATGGGCCCTTACTCAGGGTACAATTAAATACGAATAACACCTGAAGATGAAGAGAAAACAAGTTTTATCACTAAGTTTGATACGTAGTGTTACCGAGTCATGTCTTTCCGTCTAAAGAACGGGGGAGCAACCTTTCAATGGTTGGTTAATGAAGTCTTTAAAAGTCAGCTCGATCGAAACGTAGAAGCGTACGTAGATGACATGCTCATCAAAAGTACCGATACTGAGACTCATGTTGCTGATCTCGAGAAAACCTTTCAGATGCTCGAATGCTACAACATACGATTGAATCCCGCCAAGTGTACTTTCGGTATCGAGTCGGATAAGTTTTTAAGCTTTATGATCATCAATCGCAGGATCGAAACAAATCCTAAAAAGATATAAACCATTCTGGACATGTTGCTGCCTCAAACACTGAAGGAGGTGCAGTGCCTTACCGGTCGAATAGCGGCTTTAAGTCGATTCATGTTGAAAGTCGGAGAAAAATATAAACCTATGTTCGACGCTCTTAAGAGATCTCAACGGTTCGCATGGACACCCGAGTGTCAAATGGCTACGACTCAAAGAGTACCTCATGACTCCTCCCTGCTCTCTTGTCCGCTTTTTGGTGAGAAACTCTACCTGTATCTTTTTATTTCTGATCGGGCACTTTGCTCTATCCTTGTAAGACAGGACTCAACTATTCAGAAACCGATTGTATTATATCAGCTGGATACTCAAGGAAGCCGAAGTCAATTATCGACCGATCGAGAAGATAAATATGCTTTGGTCATTTTGGCCAGATGCCTTCGGCCATACTTTCAGGCTTATACCATCATGGTATTTACTGATTAGCTACTAAAGCAAATCCTCTAGAAGAGAGACACTTCCGGCCGTCTTATCAAGTGGAGTGTCGAGCTTGACGAATTTGACATCCAATATCAATCTCGACTTACAATCAAAGGCATAAGATGTAAATGTTAAAGGTGAATGTGCACTGTTTATAACAAAGTCTTGCAGCCATATTGGTGCAATTTTTGGTCGGACACTCCTTCTTAGCAGTAGCGATTGGTGGAGGACAGTAGGTTGTGGTGTTAGTCTATTTGGTCTGAAGTATAAGGTGTAACAATATCAGAATGTTTAGGTTCAAAGGAAAACCTGTTGTCTAAGAGGTTAGGATCAACGCATGGTAAAGAAACAGGTGATACTATTGGAGGATTATCTTGATAAGGAAATTGATTTTCACAAAACACAACATCTCTAGAAATCAAAACTTTATGATTTAATAGATCATATACCTTGTATGCTTTTTGTCCCATTAGATAGCCTATAAATACTGCTTTATAGGATCGTGCTGTAAATTTATCTTTATGTGGTGAGGTGTTGGACGCATAACATAGGCATCCAAATACTCTTAAATAATCAAGTGCAGGAGGTTGGTTATGCAATATCTCATAAGGAGTTTTCCATTTCAGAATAGGAGTAGGTATTTTATTTATTAGATAAGTGGTTGTTAAAATGGAGTCCCCCTAAAAATGTTTAGATAAGCTAGATTTGAACATTAAAGCCTTGGCGACTTGTAAAATGTGCCTATGCTTACGCTCTACTATGTCATTTTGCTGTGGGGTATGAGTACAAGATTTTTTATGAATAATTCATGACTTAGAAAATAAGTTTTGGTAATTAGCACCAATAAACTCCAGTCCATTATCTGTTCTTATAGTTTTAACAGACAATTGGTACTGATTTTTAATCATTCTAAAAAACAAATCAAGAATGGAGATAGTTTGAGATTTGAATTTTGTCAAAAAAGTCCAAGTGCATATAGAAAAATCATCAACAATTGTAAGGAAGTAATTTGCACCCGTAATTGTATGATGATTATAATGACCTCAAATGTTTACATGAATCAAATCAAAACATGCAAAAGATTTAAAACTACTTGGCTAAAAAGGTAACCTACATTGTTTTGCTATATGACAAACGTGACAAATGTGTTTGTCACTTATTATAGACTGAAATTTCAAGTTTAAACGAAACATTACAAAAGTAGAAAGGTGACCCAATCTGTTGTGCCACAAGAATGCAATAGATTCAGTCACATTGTTAGCAAAACTACGACTCAACACAAAATGATTATGAACTTTATTAGACACAAAACACTGAATAGTTCTGGAATCAAATGAACTTTCATCCAAAATGTAGAGCCTTTGAACTACCTTACCCATTGCTAATATCTTTTTATTCACCTGGTTTTGTAAGACACAAAATTGAGCACAAAAGAAGAAGTGAATTGGTTTCTGCTAATTTTTGAATTGAAATGAGTTGAATTTAAAGGTTGGAACACAGAGACACCCAGTGAGAATGATATTTCCTTTGAGATGTGCATTTCCAATGTTATGAACTGATTTAATAGATCCATTTGATAGGTATATAGGGGTAAAACAAGTCACAAGTTTAGATTTTGAGAGAAAGTTTAGGTTTGTGTACATTTGATTATTAGCTCCCGTGTCAATAATCCAAGAATTTGGTATTGATTCATCAATAGAGGCAGAAAAATATTTCAAGTTCATACCTGCAAAGTCATCAAAATGAGCAAAGTTGATGATCTCCTTATCATGACTTGGCTGCTTTCCCTTCAAATATTTTTTAAGTTCTTTCTGAATAAGTTCTGTCATAGCAGATTATTGGTCCTTTTCAATTGTCTCTTCTCCCTTGAATGAAGAATTAATAGTATTTGTCACATTTCTTACTTGAATTGTTCCTCTTTGCTCCTTAAGCTTTTTCCACCAATCTGGATATCCATGGAGCTTAAAACATGTCTCCCTAGTATGTCCTCATGAGTTACAATAATCACATTTCAGATCAGATTTTTTTTTTTGCTTTTCAGCAGTACCTCCTTTTGAGATTCATCTCCCCATTCTTGATTTCTTTTGAACAAATGCAGCCTTAGTCATCATTGCTCTATTGTCAATAACATCTATAAAGGTTGTTTGGACCTATTTTTGTCTTTTAACTCGCAACACCATAGAGTATCCTTACTGACTATAGGCAAAGGTTCCATGACTAGAATCTGATTCTTAATTGCATCATAACATTCATTCAAGCCCATCAAAAACTGCATCAGATTAGTATTTGCATTTATCTCCTGCATAACCTTAGCAACTCCATAATGATATTCTGGCGTTGGTTGCAAGTGATTCAGCTTGTCCCATAGTCACTTGAACTTGGTAAAATACTTGACAACAGACAAATTGCCTTGACTAATCGAGACTACTTCTCTTTGCAGCTGGTATAACAGAGAACCATTACAAGTCTCATATCGCTCAGTTAACACTTTCCACAACTCCCTTGCATTTGTTGTGAAAAGAAAGACATCCACAATTTCTTTTGAAATTAAGTTCAGGATCCAAGAAACCACCATGCAGTCCACTCTTCTCCACTGCTTCAATAGAGGAGAGTCTTCATCTGGCATTGGACATGTTTCATCAATAAATCCAAGCTTAACCTTGGCTCCCAAGGCTATCTTCATAGAGTGACTCCAAAATAAGTAATTATTTTTTGTCAAAGCGTAGTGACTAAAAGCATCCCTAGGTGATTAGATCCTTGAAGAAACAAAGGATCATCACTTGCAAACTGGATTCCATGATTATCATTTCTTTGATTGGCTGTCATTTCGATTAGTTGAATTCAGTGGATTATCGTTTCAGAAAAAATTTGGCTCTTATACCATGATTAAGTTATGTTAGAATTGAAAGAAAGATCAGAAATCCATTAACGGAGGACTAAGAGATTTAGAGAAAACAAGAGTTTCAAAGAAAACTGTTTTCAATCTCATTCGAACTTCTAACAAATACAACCATATACATATATATAAAAACTTAACTTGCTAACTGATTGAACTAACTAAGAATCTTTACTAACTGACTAACTGTACTAACTAAGCATCTTTACTGACTGAACTAACTAATTGACGATTGAACTAACTAACTGACTGGCTAGCTATTGCTACATTGCTACTTCTGTAGTTTCTATTTGGGATTCTATCGCCTCCTTAGCAATGATGCACCAACTCTACAATAGGAGCTTTTTGGAAAGACGAGAGATGCTGCAGTCTGTAGAAAATAAATGTCCCATTTGTCCGAATCATACAAAAACTTTATCTCACTGCTCAATCGTAGAAAACCTTGAATTCTATAGTGAGGGATCCTTAAATGGTGGGCCATAGTTGGACTTTTCGGTTTCCATAGTTTGTTTGCTGCACTGGTGGAATCAGTTAGCTCACAATAAGTTTCAACAGAAAGCGTGCAAATGCATTCTTTTGAAATTCATGGGAAGTTAGAAACAATTTTCTGTTCAAAGAAATGGAGGTCATGAGGAAGCCATTTACGTGGCTGCATGAATCTTTCTTCTTCTCTCGATATGTTGTTCTAACAATAGATCTTCATGCTTGGACTTATGTATCTTTTTTTTTTTGGCTTGTGCTTTGTACTGGACTTGGACTCTTAACTAGCCCCTAGCCACTACCTTGGCATTATAAGAAAAATATTATTGAAATCATTCAAAATGAATTTCAGAAAGGAGAAAGAGATAAACCAAGAAGCAAAAAAGCCATCTGGTACCGCTGCTGACAGCTAGCTCATGCACTCACGCGTGTCTTGTCATCTGAATGCACTGCATACAACACAAAAAAAAAGCCCAACATCATCCCCATAAACCCCAAAACACACAAAGCTCTAGAACTGAAAACAAGAAAAAACACACAGAGAGAGAGAGATGGAGGGAAGGATGGAAAATGTAGAGACAAGTGCAGCTCCACAGGAAACGGTGCAGCAGCAGGAGCAGACGCCGTTGATGATGCAAGAAGGCCAGAAGAAGATGAAGGTGATGGTGGCTGTTGACGAGAGTGAATCGAGTATGTATGCCCTCAAGTGGGCTCTAGATCATTGTCTGTGTTCTCCTGCAGATGTAGCAGATCCTACGTCGGAGGTAGAGTTGGTGTATATTGTTCACGTTCAACCTCCATTCCAGAACTTCGTCTACGGACCTGGTTCGTTCATTTTTCTTTGGTTTTCCATACATATCCCGGTTCAACTTGATTACGAAACTTAATTAGAAAAATCAACCTGATAACTAAGGTTAATTAGAAAAATTAAATAAAAAAAAAAAAAAATTCTTTGATTTTCCATACATATCCTGGTTCAACTTGATTATGAAAGTTAATTAGAAAAATCAACTTGATTACTAAGGTTAAATAGAAAAATTAAATAAAAAAAAATTCAAGATCAGAAACGCTAGAGGAAGGGCTTGAACCTTCGACCTTGTGGTTAACAGCCACACGCTCTAACCAACTGAGCTACTCCAGCTGGTGACAAGATTTGATTACTTACTCTTATTAGCTAAAAATAATGACTGCTTCAATTTTTGCTTATTTATTTTGTGACTATCAGAATTATTTTTATTATAACTTTTTTAATAAGTGTAAAAGAGGGATCATCCAATAAAATATCAATGACCACGCCAACACAGTTAGGTGCATTATGGTTGCAACCAACCTGAAATGGTTAATGATCAATCTCCATAAGAGTGAATCCAAAAGTGTTATTTTATAAAACAAGTGCTTATTTTTTAAAATTTTTCTGCCAAATTTTATTGAAGTGGACCGTTACACCATCACAAAATGTCTTTGGTGTTATCAGCATAAATAATTAGATAGATGTTTGGCTTCTCAAAGATCTTATACCAAATGGTAAACTTCTCTTTAGATCTTTTCCACCATAGCTTGTGAGAATAATTTCTGTTTGTTATTTATTTTTCCTACACATATAAGTATTATTTTTTAGTGACCTTTTTCTTCTGTAACTATTTTCTAGCAGCTGTTTTCGCGACGCCTATGGTCATGGATTCTACGAGAAATGCTCAAGAACAAAATGCTGCTACGATATTAGCTCGTGCATCACAAATTTGCAAAGATAAGAAGGTAAAGTTCCCACATATTGCTTAACTCGTTTCACTTACAATACCTATATATTTTTCTTTTTGTTACAATCTTTCCCAGTAGGTTTTATGTTGAACTGATAGTGATTTAGCTAAATGATCAAAAGTAAAAGCTATCTATGTCATTAATATCGTATGCTCCATTAGCATTGTGATTCTATGCCTACCCATTTGAAACTTGTATATTGCAACTAAATACTAAATGGTTTGCAGGTGAAAGCGGAGACTCTAACTCTCCAAGGAGATCCAAAGGACATGATATGTCAGGCACTGGAGGAAATTAACATCGATCTCCTTGTGGTTGGAAGTCGTGGCCTTGGCATGATCAAAAGGTGACTTCCATGTTCTATTATCCTGGGTTGCATCTTGCATTTTCAATACATACTAATGTAAGTCTTATTATTGTTGTTGTGTCTCTTACGTGTACAATTTTCTCTCTGTGTCCAATTTATAGGTATTTTTAGTGTTGTCTGGTGTCATCTCATATTCCCTCTTTATATGTGCCTCATGGCACTGCTCTATGATTTTAATTCCTCACTATAATCATTCAAATTGAAAGCACAAGTAGAAGAGGTGAACTTAGTTTGTGTTCATTTTTTTTTGGGGGGGTGGGTAGAGTTTTATTTGGTCTCTGTTTTTTTTTTGTTTTTTTTTTAAATGCACATTTAAGGTTTTAGAAATCAGATCGATTTCAATTTTAGTTTGAGTTATTTATTTCTTGGTTTTAATTTATATGTATTTACAAACATTAATTTAGATAGAATAGACCTTTTTGAAGGAAATCGTGCAAAACTTTCATGGATTTTCACGATATATCAAGCCTCATGTCAACCTATAATGCCCTCTAATGGTACTTTATTTGATTGCAGGGCATTTTTGGGCAGTGTAAGTGATTATTGTGCACATCATGCCAAATGTCCTATTCTTATCGTGAAGCCTCCTGCTAAGGTGTCCAGTAAGTAAAATAGTGTTATGTCTAAATATGAAATACCATGTGTCAAGACCTTATGATAATGTGAATAGCTCTTATATGTACTTAAAATAAAGGTCTTTGATGTTACGATGTTTATGTTGTACATCCTTTTTGTTACTTCATTCATGGTAAGTCCCCCTTTGGAACTAGTCGTCGAGACTAGATTGATTGTTGTGGATTAAGATGTATACTTGGATTGTATTCATCTGGTTTGGTTTGGTTTTGCAGAGTTGCGTGTTATGAACCAACAATGCTAAATGTGGAAAGATTATAACTCATCCATTATTAGATTACTATGAGCATCTAACTAAAACTATGGAACAGAGCATTGGCTTGGGAGCGTTAAGAGGCATGAAATGTTCTCTTCTACCTCCTAACAATTTTCCATTTTCTGAACACCAAAAAAACCTCTAACTAAAACATAAAGTAGTAAATTCTTATGGCATAAGCTGAAAGAACTATGATTTAGAACTCTCAAGCCATCAAGCATTGCTTAGTTGCCCATCACACTTGCAAGTCAAAGATTTTCCTCATGATCACAAAATCCACAAATCATAGAAAAAATACTTTCTAGAGATTCATAATGTAGCTGAACATCAAACCTTCCCAACCTCAAGTTCCCATCTTCATTTTGGCATTGCATTCATGACCAATTCCCCTTTTTCCAAGATTGGAGCAAAGGAAAATATCAGTTAATCTAAAACTAGAATATGTGATCGGATCTTTTACGAAGGATAGCTTCTTGATATCTATTATACAACAAGGATAAGGTCCAATTCTGCATTAAGAACCTTTATTTATAAAAAAAAAAAAAAAAAAAAAAAAAAAAACCCTAAAAGCCTCCCTAAATTGCACAAGAACAAGCCACTAAGAAGTTCATGCATATGCTACAAGAAACCAATGATGGTTGTCAATATCATCATATTCATCCCAAATGGTGCTCAGAAATATCTTTCATCTTGTAACCCTTGTATACATTTGCAACATTAAAAGAGTTCTTTGTTTTTTTAATAAAAGCAACTTAGTACTGAGATTCAGAAACTACTAGTTGGGATAATAAATGCTTTATTTGGAGAATCATTAGCACCTTATAAATAAGTTGAGGTTTCATTTATCCATTTTAAATAAATGGGAGGAGAATTGTATATTTTTCATCATCAAATGAGAAGTATGTCAAATTACTTGTCATCATCAAAAAAAGAAAAGAGAACATTACCAATTTGTCTAAGTAGATTATAACCAAAACAAAAATAAATAAATAAATAAATTCAGTGAAGGACCTGCCAAGTTGCTAATGATCTCAGATAGGAAGGAAGATTCTCGTATTCATCTTTAGATAAATGTATTACAAACTTGAGGTCTTCTTTAAGTGTGTTGACGACAAAAGTGGATTGATTCCTTCAAATTCATCTCAATCCAAATTAAATTATGCAAGCAAATAAATAAGCAATGCTAAAATCAAATTTTTTAGCGGTGAGAGAGAGAGATACCAGAGATGTAACCGAAGGATTGTAGACAGTGTTGAAGGTTAGAAAGACCAGACTCATTCTTGAGGAAGAGTTGATTGCAATGACCTAACAATTCTTCGAATGAAACAATTCCAAAGGGCATGGAATCTAACAAGTTGAGGATGGATGTTGTAGCAGAGACTCGTCGATTGAGGCATTGAGTGAAGGTTGAGCATGCCAACTCTGCCACCAAGTATATCACTCATTATCAGACACAAATCAACAATTTATTAATTTTTCGGCACAAGGAGTGATGCCTTAATAAAACTCACCCTTAAATATAGATTTTTTTTAAAAAGAATAAGAAGACAATTGTTATTCAAATTAAAAATCAATTTTAAGTCCTGTCTACTTTATGAGATTTGCAATTTGTAAATTGAGCCCATTGTCCCAGTAGCTTTCCTTAGCAGCTTTCAATACTACATTTGAAAATATTCAGAGGAACATGAAAATTTTCCGTCCTTTAAAAAAACAAAAAAAATGAACTGACTGAGACCGACAATAACATGGGAATCAAGATGGGAGAGAGAGTGCGTGGAGACGAATGGGAAAACATATGTACAGACAGAACCCTCTCTCTCTCTCTCTCAATTCCTTCACTTGGATATCCCGTTAAAGTAATTGTCCTCTAAGAGCTTTGGCAGCGTTATTAACTGCTCTGGCGACTCTCCAGATCTCATGTTGAATTGCCGCCTGCCTTTCCCTCCGGTCTATGCTTTTTGATTGTGAGATTGCATCTGCTACTCCAGGGAAAAAATCCAGCTTGCTTTCGTAGTTGCTAGTGGGTCCATACACCTTTGACAAATACATGAAACACAAGGTCAAACAAGTAGAAATGTAAATGATATGCGCATTGTGTTTTTCTTTTGGGTTTCAAAAAAGAAAGGCACTGTAAGTGCTAAAAATGCCTGCATCAAGCCACTCTTTCTCGGTTGTCATGAAACCAGAAGTAGTACAGGGCCAGGCAGATTATAGAAATACAGAACTAACTTGTGATGATCATAGAATAATTTTGGCTTCCTAAATCTGATGGGAAGTGAAACACTTACAAGATGCTTGAACCGCTTCCCCCTTTTAAGTCCATCTACATCCAGGAAACCTCTCTCTGCAAGCATTAGCCTATCATTGAATGCTTGCCTTTTCAAAATTGAAAGTTCATCCGAATCTTCTTGCTCCATCAATTTCTGCAGTTCATTGTAATTAAATCACACAAACATTTCAGTAAGAAAAGAACATATGAGATTAAGAATAAAAAGTATTTTGTGGACTAAAATTGGGAGCTGCCCATCTTTTTATATCTTATTTTATTACCGCTTTCGCTCTCACCTTTGCTTCATCATTTGCCTCTTTGGCTGCTGATGCAAGATTTCCAATAGATGCAACTAAAGGATCCAAGGAGACATTTGCTTCCAATGACTTCCGCAAGATATTCACGTGCTCCTGAAAAGAGAAAATAAGCCAAAACAAAGAAGAAGAAAAACACCATAAATCATTTGCAATTATTCTCAAAGATCTGCAGGCCAAATCAGTGATTCAAACACATCCACCAGCATGCTAGACAAGGGTATTCCTTCTAACACAAGAAACAATCAATACAGCAAAGGAAAAATAAATGAGGGAAACCAGTAGTGAACCTGCAGCTGAGCTGCATAAGAGAGGTAGTTGAAAGGAAGGACTGTGTCATCTGCCAGGTGTAGGGCTAAAAGACCCCAGACTCCAGAAACTGAACAATACAAACAGAATATAGAGAAGGCATTAATTAAGAACATATATATATATATAAAAAGAAAGACCACAACTCAATAATCTAGTGAAAAGTCTTTTGCAATGAGTTTCTAAGGGACAAAGAAAGCCAACCAGATACATGTCGTTGAAATAGTGGGTCCCCATATTGTTTCATCCAGCTATAGGAGTCGAATGCAGTGTGATAAACCGGAAAATCTGCGAAAGCAACATTTATTAAATAAAATTCTCATAACTAATATGTGATAATGGCATTTATAGAAACTAAATCAGATGCCTTCAATGACGTGATTCATTCCAAATTTTGATATTTAAATGACATGATTCATTCAGAATTTTGATATTTAAACTACCGTTAAAAATGCATTCATAAATCAAAAACTCTTTAATAAGAACGGACAAATAATATGTTATGACAACCGATAGATGGCCAAAAGTTGCTTCTGCGAGCTTTTAATGCAGCAATCACGAACAGTCCATTAAATAAATAGCACTTCACCACAAATAAATGGATTGTCATTTTCTTGTTTTTGCCCAAGATCTTTTTCTCTCAAGGCCACACTGACCTGAACCATGAACTCTAATGTTACTGCTTGTTGAATTGAAAATTTGCGTTCTTGCAAAGTGGACCATATATACATTATTGAGCACCAAACTATCTAGAGGTCTAAGCCTATAAGATTGGGCCAGAATATGTAAATATAATACTCATTCTCCTTTCAGTTATTTGACGTGGGATATTTGAATTTACAACATGCTCTGGTGCTGACTTGAACCTTGGACAATTTTGTCATTCTTCCAAAGAAAAGGAAAGAAAAGAAAAGACGACAAAAGGAAGTAACTAACAAAAGAGGTTCAACATTTTTTTGGGGGAGAATCTGCCATGAAGGTGTATATCATAAATAATGGCTAAATCCCTTTTTGGTATATAAACTAGAGTGAAAAAAACCACTTTTGATGCCTAAACTTTCTAAAGCACTTTTAAAGTACCTAATCTATGCAATAAAGACATTTTTCATACCTATATTAGCTTGGTTTGAGTGTTAGTCAAATCTGCATGGCCACGTCATTAAAAAAATTCCAAAAAATCTATAATTTTTCTTAAAAAAAAAATTAATTTCAATTAGTTGCAATAAAATAAATAGTAAGATTAATTATTCTCACTTAACTGGGAAAAAAAGGGCATAAAAGAGGATAGAGTATGCAATTGAGCTATAGTTCTTCAGATTAGAGCAACTGTGCACAGTTTTCTTGAAATAGGAATGACTATTTTCTCATTAAATTAACAAAAAAGGCTAGAAAATGAAATCAAAAAACAAAAAAATAAAAAACAAAAAAAAACAAAAAACAAAAAGAAAGATAATGAGGGTATTAAGGATGCATGAGAAAAATGATGACAAATTAAGAAAGATTTTAATTTTTCCTTTTCTTGGTTGGCTCCTTTTATTTTTATTTTTCTTAGCTTCAACTCTACTTCCAATTAAGTGATAATAATGTAGTTAATTACTATTTATTTCTATTGTAATTATTTAAAATATTTTTTTAGAAAAATATAAATTTAAAAAGTTTTCATTTTTGATTTTTGTCATATTTTATTTTTATGGACTTGAAAATTCCATGTTAGCATATCAATGATGTGGATATTCCACAATTGCCACATTGCAGTTAACCAGTCAAACTAAGTTTATTAATCTTAACAGTGTTTTTGAAAGTCCAGATTTTAGGCCATGATTTAGGTACCAAAAATGAACTTAAGCCTAAACAAATTTGGAATATCTAGGTGTGACCAGACCTTTGTTGTGGCTTTTTTAACTGAAGAGTCAAAGATGGCACACACTCTCACCCCACCCGTACACAAGGAAGATTCAACTAGTTTTACTTCATAATTTGAACTAATATTAACTTCCATTAAATGAAATTGTACCTTTTCCATAGTATAAATCTGCACAAGGAACTCCAACAAGTTGTAGGAATGGAGCATAATCAGAATCCACTCCACTAAGCCTCTGGATCTGCAGTCCAGCCATGATCATACCAATGTTTAATTAACAGCTTACAAACACAAGACACATTTCTACCATTACAAAGCCAAAGAAAAGGATGGATAGGAGATATGGAAAAATGAGGGTGTTTAAGGCTCAATTTATTCTTGAAAAACGACATACGCAAGGGGATTGAGGTCAAGGTAATTCGAAAAGCAACAAATAAAAATAAGAATCAAGAAAATAACAGCAAACTAGAGAGGCTCACATTGACCCCTCCATTTGATCTTGTCCACCCCTCATACAGTATAACTCCCTCTGAGTCAGGATCCATGACCTGAAATAAATTTGAAAAATGACAAAAAAGAAGTATTTACGTTAGATTTGTTTCCAGATTCAGCTTATGGTTGGGCATATTGATATTTTTCATTTCACATTTAAGGATTTATTTTACTTCAAGTACCTTCTTTGTGACCTCAATTAGGATATCATCAAACTGTGGAGTTGCACGAGCAAAGAAGCCTGGCCCTTGAACAGCACAATCAACATTAATGTAGGCCACTGCTTTAGAACCCAAATTAATGAGGTTCTGTTCGACCCACTCTGTAGATCCTATCTAGAATAACAATGACATTAGAAACAAAACTTAATTAAAGATTAACAGAAATTCCTTAAATGGAAACATATTTTAATTAAATGTTCCACAAAATGTGCAGCACTAGAGTAAATAAAGCTCTCTCAAATAAAGTCACAAAGCTGGCCAGTAGATATAAAATGCTAAACCATTAAAAGAAGTCTAATTCCTGTTATGCAGACACCAAGGTCGAGGAAATGGCAGACTGTTATCTTATGGTACTTGTTCAACAGATTTGGGCATTCATATTTAGGGTTCCTAATAATTCGATCAACGCATGTGGACTAGCAGACATAATAGTTTATGCTGGTGAAGACAACCGTGGGCTTACCATGCCAAATTCCTCAGCATCCCAACTGCAGAGAACTATTGTTCTTCGAGGTTTCCATCCTGAACGCATCATCATGGCATAACGCCGAGCAATGTCAAGTAGGGCTGCAGTTCCACTATTCGGATCAACAGCACCATATGTCCATGCATCTCTGTGATTGCCAAGCAGTACATGTCGTTCAGGCTCTTCAGATCCTCTAATGATAGCAAAAACATTATAGATAGCAGCCATGTTCTTTTCGCCCTAAGAAAAAATAAAAAATCAAATATCTTATGTCAGCTTTCCCAGGAACGGAATGTAGAAATTAAACAAGACATCGTATGAATATTGCCGTTATATTTTTCTTTCTCGTCACCCCATTCATGGAAACTTATGATATATAACCAAGAATTAAATTAACAAATTGAATTACAGATATAGGCATGGGGAAACCTCAAGCAAGAGATCAACTATAGTACTTTTGTGGCTTCTGACAAGGTCATAGGTCTGCACAACATGAATATTTATATCCATAGGTGGTTTTGGACCAGTGAAGTGCAAGCTGTCACATCACAAACTAGGCTCTGGTAACACATGAGATCTAGTGTCTTTGCTACTTTAAGAATCCCTTTTTTGGTTAATAGAATTAAGTACAATATGCATCACAAATTAAACAAAATCAAAAACAAAAAAAATAAATAAATAAATAAATAAATTGCATAGTCTGCAATTGATTTGCCTTGAAAAAATTCTGACAACACCACTGACGGTAAACAAGCTTGGACAACCCACAGGCTAGCTAGTCAAGAGTAACTTGACCTGTGCCATAAAGCTGCAAGCTAATGACAATGTACAAGACTTGCTAAAATACTCTAAAGCAAGACAAATGGCTTCCCTAGATATTTTAGTATAGAGCATGCAGTGTAATTACATCATTATATGAAAATTTTACAGTTTTTTCTTTTTAAGAAACCAAAAGAAATTAAGCACAAAAGCTAAGCGGTAATAGAGCTCCAACAACAATAACAACAACTTGGATCTTACTCCCAAATTTTGAGGTTGGCCATTTGAGAGACAAATATAAGAGAAATGAAAAAAATATATATAGTTAAAATTAAAAAAAAAAAATCTATAGAAACTTAAAATGACAAGAGATGTGACTTAGTTTGTTCGAATATTCTTTCGCCACTCATTATTATCTAAAGTCATCTCTTCAATTAAATCTATAACTATTATATCTTTATGGATAATTTGTTTTCAAATTTTCAAAAGTCTACCTCTACGTTTCACTAAATCTTCTATACTTAAATTCAAGATCCTCCTAACTGGTATGCTTTGGGGTTTTCGTTGCACATGTTCAAACCACCTTAGGCAATACTTTCGCATCTTATCCACATACACTCCCAACTTAGTACGTATCTCTTTATTTCTAATCCTATCTTTTCTAATTTTACCACACATCCACTTAAATATTTTCATTTTAACTATAACCATTTTATACTCTTATTGTTGTTTAATGACCCAACACTCGGTGTCATATAATAATGTAGGTCTTACTGCGATTTTATAAAATTTCCCCTTCAAGTGCAATGATATCGTGTGATCGCAAATAACTCCATATGCTTTTCTCCATTTCATCCAACTCACTTAAATCTTACAATTCACATCCTTATTTATATTGCCATTGTTTTGAATGATAAAACGAAGATATCGAAAACGTTCACTTTTTGGTACTTCTTTTCCTTCTAATTTAATCATTATTTCATTATCTAATGATTGTCACTAAACGTACATCTCATGTACTTAGATTTTGACCGACTCAATCTTAATCCTTTGAATTCCAGTGTGACCCTCCATAATTACAATTTAGCACTAATATTCTCTCTCATTTATCAACTAATACTATATTATCCACAAAAAGTATACACCATGATATTTCATCTTGAACGTTTTTTGTGATTTCATCTATCACTACTGCAAAAAAGATGAGACTTACCTAACCTTGGTGAGACCCAATATTAATTGAAAAGTTATCACTTTAACTCCCCACAAGTTCTTATATTGGTAACAACTCCCTCATACATATCTTTAATGAGATTAATTTATCTCAAGAAAATCTCTTTTTTTATCAACACCCACCACAATACGTCTCTGAGAACGTTATCATATGTTTTTTCTAGATCAATGAATACCATATGTAAGTCTCTCTTCTGTACTCTAAATGTCTCCATCAAATGTTTTAACAAGTGAAGTGTTTCAGTAATGGATCATCCTAGTACAAATCCAAATTAATTTTAAGACACACTTATCTCAAATATCAATCTATGTTCGATCATTTTCTTTCATAATTTCATAGTATGACTTATAAATTTAATTCTCCTATAATTAAAACAATCTTTTATATCTCCTTTATTCTTATATGGTGATACAAGTATACTTTCTCTCTATTTTTGGGGCATTTCTTGATTTGTCAGATTTTGTTAAAAAATCCGTTAACATTACTATTCCAAATTCACCCAAATATTTCCAGATCTCAATATTCTTCATTCATTTTAAGGCTTCCTTTATTTTATAAGGATGAATCTTACGTTTAAAGTCCTTATTGATCTCTTCTACTGATATTATGATATTATCGATATCTCTTGTACCTTCAACATTAAAGAAATTATCAAAATAATCACCCCATCACTTTCTTCTATTTTCATTCCTTACAATTATATTATCAATATAAAACCTATATAATAGAGCTCCAAAACATATAATAACAAGTGGCCCTGATTTAGAAATTTACGATTATAGAATCTATAATTATCAACATAAAAATAACAATATTAAAACATTGTATGGTTACCACACTGTATCTCTTTCTTTAGATTTGTTATATCACTGGTACTTATACTGTGTTCTATTTGCTTTGTGTATTTGTTTTTGTGACTCATAGGTGTCATTTAGACTCATGCTTTAATTATCGTACTTATTTGTTTCTTTTATGCATCTATATTATGTAGAATTTCAAATTTTTTAACCTCAAGTTTGCTAAAGCAATTTCAGGTTGAAGGCTACAAAATGTGGTGAGAGGCACAATGCCACCTTGGATGTGCTACCGCCACTAGTTCTGGTCATCATCTTGAACAAAATATTCATTTGAATAACCATGCAGTCACTTACCAAAGCATTCTTCTCCTCAATTAGATAAGATTTGGAAATTGTTCGTTTACCAAAAAGGACACATAGTGGGGGTCAAAGCTTACAAGCAAAAAGGAAAGAAGGACAAAGACAAACACATAAAATTAGGATTAGCATTCACACTCACATCACAGATAAACTTCCATACATGAGCACGTCTTGGTGTATAAAACCTGAGCTACAAGTTGAAGGCCTGCTCCTATGCTTTATTCATGTTTTCTCATTATGAATCATAAGATCCTTGTTTTGATATGCTAAAATCTTCATATACAATTTTTATTTTTAGATAGGCCACATACAAAGATTTATTTTTGGGAGTTACACTAATAATTAACCTAATCAATAAAAGCATGAAGTAAAGAAAAGAAGAAGATAGTAAACCAAACTTTTTTGCCCATCTTTTCATCCAGTTGTCAACTTATTGCCTAATTTACCTTTAATTTAGCTCCTCCACTCCTCCCTGATCCAAATTGGGACCACGTCACCCTTTTCTCCCTTTCTGATGGGAAATTAGGGCCAGTTCAAATCAACTATTCCCAAGATAATTTCTTTTAGCAGATCAGTCTCAACTGGTCTATATAACACCAGACTATGATTATAGGTCGGCCGCAGAAACAAGCATACCTGTCACATGGACTTATCATACACCATCATCCATGCCAAGGAAAAGTAAAATTAATTCACTTGGAACGCAAAGGCAACAGGGGGGGAAAGATGGGCAGCAAACCTGGTACGTGAAATTGGCCATAGTTGGACCCGGTCCAACGCCACTAACATTAGCACCAAGCGTATCCTTCCATTTCGGGGGCAGAGGTGCCCCTTCAAGTGTCCGAAAGATGGTCCCAGCAATTTCAGCTGATATGGGCATAGATGGAATTCTGGGAAACCTTTTCAAAACCTCATTGTCTCCAACCTCCAATCTCTCACCACCTAAAACATCAGTCCAAGCAGGACTAAGTGGGTCCCCTATGCCCATCATGACAGTCCCTCTCTCAACCCCATTAACCCAATTCCCATCACCATCCGTGTACATAAGCACAGCCACCGCCCCTTTCTCCGCCGCCTTCTCCACCACCGCCCCTCTCCCCATCTCCCCTCTCCTTACCAGCACCACGCATCCACTAACCTTCACCCCCAAAACCCCCAGCGCCCCATAGTCCTCTTCCCTCCCGAAATTTACAAACACAACCTTAGCATACGCCGACCCAGATGGGGAGTAGGCATGATAAGGCATCACCACGCCGGAATTTTCCATACCCATTTCCATCAAAGCCATTTCCTTCACGGAGCCGGTGCTAAAACGCACGACAAGTGAAGAGTGCACAGGATAAGAAAGCAGACCCTGAAATTCAGCCATTTTGGTCTCCAAACCCAATTGGGTAAAATGGGTCTGGACATATTGGGCAGTTTTGAGAGATAAATTAGTGCCGGCAAGGTGAGGATGGAGAGTGAGGTCTTTCAGGTATGAAGAGAAGGTTTGATTGGTGGCTAATGAGAGGAATGCATGCCTATAGTACTCTGCTCTGTTTTGGGTGTTTTTAATTGCGGTGTGGTGTATGGTGTAGATTGCTAGAATGCATAGGATCGTAACAAAGAGAAGGGTACGTGAAGACGAATGTTTGAAGGTGAAAATTGAAATTGGGTTCGAAATGTTTGGAGAAAAAGGTTGAACCATTTGTAGAGAGAGAAAGAGATTGAAAGAGACTCTGTCAGTTTCCTTTAGGGTTTCTAAGGAGAGTGATGAATAAGCGAAGCCCCCCGGGGGGGGGTCGGGGGAATTCAAGAGGGCCTTTTCTTTCAGGTTGTTTATTATTGAGGAAAAATATTCCGAGGGGGGAAGCATGCATGGGAGACTGCAAAAGGAGGAAGGCGAGTGAGCCCCACCACACACTCCTACTGAATCTCACTTTGCGTTACAAATTTTGAGCACTGTCACAAAATTTTACGTGCTGTAAAATGTTCAATTTATGAACACAATATTCTTTAAAAAAAAAATTGTTTTACAAAAAATATAAATTTCATCGTTATTAGTCCATAAAATTAAAACTATGGATATTACACTCTTGATTTAAAAAAAAAATAGAAATTGGTCTCTAATGAATTTAAAGATTTGCCAACTTATAGTTTCTTAATTGGATAAACAGTATCTCGGGGACTATGTGAATTTATTGCTCAGAAAATAACTCCAAATTTATGTGTATAGAAAAAGTTCATGGTATCAAATTTTTTGGAATTGATTGATCGGATACTCTATTTCTTTTATCAAAAATTTTAAACTCAAATCCTGAGAATAAAGAAAAAAAAATTAAAAAAATCAACCTCTAAAATATGTTTCACAATAATCGGATCGGATTAATAAGACGAACGCTGATTATAGATAGGTGAAAAAAAAATTCATGGAAACACAACTTGAAATCCCACCAGAAAAAATTCTTTATTAAATGAAATCTATTTTTAATGTTTCGGGAAAAACAAAACCCCAATCCAATTATGGATCCTTAACTAGGCACCCACATGAGAAATTTATATTATGGATAAGTATAGCATATATAATTTTAAAGAGCAAAATTTGAAAACTTTTTTTCAGAAAAATAAATATTATTTCAAATTTAATATATATATGTGTGTGTGTGTGTGTGTGTTTTTCATTGAGGGCTTTTATTCCTCTTCCTTCCTTCGACCCTGCACTTAGGTAAGAAATCTTGACAAAAATGTTCGTTCCTCATATGATGTTAAAACTCTTATGTACAAACTTAACTGCATGGCAAAGTGTATATTCATGTAAACTAAAGGTTATTTTATTTACATTTTATATAGTTATATTACACTCAGTTAACTTTTTATGCCTTTATTTGCTAGTTAAAATAATAGATGCGAAAAATAATTTTGAACTAAAAGATTTTTATGGTAAATTATTTTATTAATAAGTGATTTAGTTTGATTATTGGTCTCATGATCACTTGTCATAAATCAAATATTAAATAATTATATATATGTCTCTGGTCTGATATCACACTATATTTGTTATAGACTGAGCAAAAAATATGCAAGAATAATAAGGACAACAGTGATCTAGTGATTTATAAATTACAATTTTATCTGATATAATTCTCATTTATAAACTCTAGATATTGTATGCTAATACATATTATGCATATGTTTGTGTGTGTGTCTTGTGTATATATATTAAGTGATACTGTCTTTGACAGAATATACAAAAAACATAACCTAAGGGTGGGCTAATTCAATGCTACCCTTTACTAAAATTTAAATAATTTATCTAACGATTTGCGGATTTAGTATCAAATTACTAAATTTTTTTAATCAAAATTTTAAGTTTGAGTTTTATAAATTAAAAAAAATATATTAGAAAAGTCAGTCCCCTAAATTAGGCCCACAACTTCTAAAATTGAATTAGTCGAGTTTTTAAATATAAGTGATCAAGTACCCCAAGAAAAATCTAAACAATCCGACAACTATCTAAAATAAAATAGAAAAGATGGATTTTTTTTTTCTTTTTTAATGTTGTAGAAAGAAAGAGATTTAGCAAAAAAGAAAAAAAAAAGCTAAAAGATAACTACTAAACTAAAAAAAAAAATGATAAGATAATTGGAACCAAATTATTTTTGGTTAGAAGGTTGGGCCACTTCTTCTACTTTCTTTCTTCCTTTTTTCTTGTCATGAAATTAACATTCTATTTGATTATGTATTTGGATTGAACCCAAAAATTTACATTTTGAATTGCCCTATGAAAGTATGGATGACTTGATCCTCCCAATTTTTTCAATTCATTAGAAGCTCCATGGATTTAAATTATATATAAAATTAACATGAGTAAATAAATTACAATCATTATAAATCGAATCTGTTCCTAACGGGATAGTCTAATGATCACAATTCTTTAAAAAAGCCACCAGATGTACAATTACCAAACGTTCAACTTTTCAACTTTACGGGGATAAATTTTCTAACATTCTTTTTTTTTTCTTTAATTAAATTTTAGATATGGCTTCTTGACAATAGATTATGAGAATCGTTGCCTGCCTTTTTCTTTCATTTTCAAATCTATTTTTTGTGTGCCAGAAGTAACACTCATGCATCAAGTTGATGTTTACCCTGCGAAAGTGGGGAGAGCATTAGCCTTTGTGCACCAATTACTGTCTCCCTCATTAAAAGATTAGGCCTCCCGACCCAACCTGATAAGATCAAGCAAGATGCTTTTTCCCACAAAGGAAAATGTCGTCACATTTTCAAATGATTGGGGAACCTTGTAAGTGGAGTTCACCCCCTAAAAGATCTTTTTCCATTGTAGTCATCCTTTTGGATCATCATGATCTCTATAAATGCATCAAATTTTTGGTTCCTTCCTACAAAGTTTTACTAAATGTTAGGCTTCCCCCCTACTAATTATTATTTTTTGATATCTCAAAATAGATTTTCTTATATTTATGAGTAGGGTGGTTATGAGATTCAGGTAGGGTCAAAACTCGACTCGAGTTTGGGTAGTTCAATATTGAGATTGAGCTCGAGCTCTAACCCAAGCCTGAGCCAACTGTGTCAAGCTCGTAGGCTCGATGAGTCCAATATTTTTTATTTTTAAAATAATTTTTAAAACAAATGATATTATCCGATGACATTATCTAATGACACTTCAAACTCGATGAGCTAAAATTCTCATAAACAACACTCAATTCAAGCTCGTGTATCGACACTACTCAACTCATCTTAAATGTCATAACACCACTATTTATGACCGCTAGTAGTTACCGGACAACTCTTCAACTAGCCACATCCATAACCCTTCATGGGCCCGATAAGGCACTTCGTACTCTCTTTGGTAAGTGCCCAATAGATTACACCCTCACTCTTTGGTAAGTGCCAGGGGCTGCGAGGCCATCACAGATGGCAAGTTTGATCCCATAACGTGGAAATTTCTATTAGACTACCCTCACGCAACTCATACATTTAACACAAAATTAGCCAGGACAATTATTAGATGCATCCCTTGGATGTCCTTTCTGTGCCATCAACATCATACACAACAAAAAGGGAATAACATTTATGATCCACAGTTGCCACTATGAACCAACTTAAACTCTCCCTTTGAACTCAAACAAAGTTCAAAGTTTATGTGTGTCAAAGTGTTCCACTTCTCCAATAGTTTACACCAACTGAGCTTACTTAGGATAGCTCTAAATATTCTCATGTTTCTCAATCATGGACTGCAAGGTAAGATACTTCTTGTAATTTGCATTATTAAAAAATTTTCGATTTATGATTGAAAAGTAAGAAAAAATCGTTTACATATACGTTCACTCTTTTTTTATTTCTGTACTAAATCAGAAAATACTTTATACACTGAATAAATCCCTTTTTATAATTGATTTCTTAAATTTAAAATATATCAAAAGAATTTATCGGATAATTTTTTATATTTAAAATTATTTTTATCTCTTTTTAAATAAATCGAAAAAAACACGATTAATGGTACCGCCATTCAAAGAAGTATGATGGTGATAAATTTGAACGACAAGCAAAATACTCCCAAGAAAGATGGACCAAAGTCTTCCACACCCACAACACAATTTGGCTTCTCCACAATTCTTGTTCACGGCCACTTCCACCATTTGAAGTCCTTGTGGCCCGCTATTGACTAGCAATTTGATTTATTTATTCATTTGTTTTTCTTATTGTTTTTCTTGAAAGCAGAAAAATCAACCTGTGTTATAAATTGTGTTGGACCAACAACAGTGTCAACATGATTATCCACCGAAAGGTTAATTGGGTAGGATCATTATATTATTCCCCATTCTTGCCTAGGTCATAAGATTTTAGAATATTAATGGCTGTTTTCCACCCATCAACGGGATCACCCAAAATATGGCATTGAATTTTTTTTTTTCGACTGCCAGTACTCGGAATCATATTTTAATTAATTTGATTTTATTTAAAAGGACGACTCTCTCAACATAATCTTTTCTATTTTCAAATTTTGAACTTAGAACCTAGTTAACGGATCTAGTATTCTATTCCACTAAACCAACTTTGACTTTGAACCATATTTGAACCATATTTTTCTTTATTCATTGAAGCAGAAAATTTAAGGGCTACTTTCATTATTGCATCTAAAGAAACCACACTTAAGACTCAAATTTGAAAATCTATATTACAAAATAAGTGAAGAATACAACAGGCTTTCTTCCTAGTGTCCTACAATCTCTTACGCCTATCCCAGGGCAGTAGAGACCTCTTTGAAACTATACAGCCGATAGGCTTTCAATAGCATGCATCAGCTTTCTCCTAGGGCCTACTGCATTTGCACCCATGTCCTTGAGCTTCTTCATTGTCAGGTTCACCAGCTGAAATTTATGGACTTTCTTTCCACGGAAAATCCTCACAAACTGATCCAGACCCAATGACATTAGCCAATTATTTAGTCCACCAGCTAGCCGGAGCTTCCTCTCCACGTTAGAAGCTTGCATTCTTCGATTTATTAACATGGCCCCATCAGGGAATCCAACAGGTCCGGGTAAAAGTCCTGCAGTCCAATTTCTCTTCGAGGTGCTAGAATACCTGAGAAACTTTCGGGATTTAGAGATACTGCCTCCATCTGGATTAACTAATCCTGGTCTGTGAGGCGGCTTTACCAGCACTGCTACTTTAGGACCCTGTTGAGCTGAAGGAACTTGAGCAACAATTTCACAATTCTTTTCAGTCGCTATTTTCACAGGATTCTCTGGTCTATCGCAGGGTTGCTTCTGAATGTCTTTCTCATTTGACAAGTGTGCTCCTTCTGCCGCCTTTCTGGGCATGGCTTGTGGTTGACTTGGTTTCTGGGTTCTGGCTGTATGTTCTTCGCCAACAGGGAGTGGAGGAATCCAAATAGTGACTCTCTGCTTCTTAACTACTACCCAGCTATCATCTCCAGGCATGTCCCCCTCATCATTGAAATTTGGGCCAACAAAACCACTCGACTTTTCTGCGTGTGAAGTAACAAGCTTTCTGTTCTTTGGTTTTGCCATGAGATGGAAGCTGCTTGACATATCATGCTCGTTAGGTCTTAAAGCAAACAACACCTCCACATAGGCTTAATTAGAAAACAACAGAAAAAAGTACCCAGTCAGCAGAAAATTAGTCTGACTATAATATAACAGCGAGAGGATAGGTGATCGGAACACTATTCGGTTAAAATCGAAAAAATCATAACTATTTATTTATATTTTAAATGATTTATTAAATACTCAGTTTAATTTTGAATAAAATCAAACTTTAATTTAATTTATTTGAATGATTATCGATTTTAATAATTTTTATTTCATTCAAACCGAATTAATTAAAAATATTATATATATATTTTGGATAATTTTTATTTATATAAATATTATTATAATATTATAATTAAAAATTAAAAGAAAAAAATCTAAAAATCAAAACTAAAATAATGGAAAGTGAAGGCTATGAGAGGAGGAAATATTAGGTCTCTAAGCAACACCTCCATATAGGCTTCATTAGAAAATAACAGGAAAAAGTACACGGTCAGTAAAAAATTAGTCCAACCATAATATCAATAGCCAGAAGATGTGTGTATGTAGGGTGAACTCTTTTCGGCTAAAATTGAAAATATCATTTTCATCAAATCATTTATTTATATTTTGGATTGTTTATTAAGTATTCGCTTTGATTTTGAATAAAACAAAACTTTAATTTAGTTATTTAATCAATTATCGATTTTAATAATTTTTATTTTGTTTAAACCGAATTAACTGAATTAATTAAAATTATTATATATATTTTTTAAATAATTTTTATTCATATAAATATTATTATAATATTATAATTAAAAATTAAAAGAAAAAAATCTAAAAATCAAAACTAATATAGCAGAGAGTGCACAGCTAATGAAAAATTTTTAATTTTCACATTTTTAGTTTCAAATTTTCAATGTCTAATATATTTTATGGTTCTTTCACTCCCAAACCTGAAACTCTCACTCATGCCTCTTTCTCTCCTATTTCACTCATTTTCCACTCTCAAAATTTATTTTATTTGAAATGTGAAATTTTCAAAATATCATAAAGCGAACTAAAAGTATAAGTGAATTTTGAATTTTAAAATTATAATTTATAGTCACAGATTGATATAAACTATATATATTACATTTACATAAACATGAATAAAAAGTAACAATTTAAAAATTCTTTATAGTAAAAAATTTCAATACCAGACCAAATTAATCACCTAATTCGGTCAAACAAATTGTCTGTTTTTAGTCTCTTTAGTTAGGTTATAGTTATAAAAATTATATAATTGAATTAAATTAATTATTCTAATTTTGATCATTTTGGTTACGGTTTAACCGCATGCTCACCTCTATGTGTATGTGTACATATAATTACCACAATGTTTGTGTGTGTATAACCATTGTTTCTTGCCAGCCCGTTCTCCAATCCGTGTCAAAATTTGACCACGCTGTTAGGTATAAAAGTAAAAAACACTGCCATACACATTCAGGCTAATTTATTTATTTATTAAAAAAATCCATTCAATTCAAAGGCAGATAACAGTCAGCAGAAAATTTGTCCAGCTGCATAGAAGTTATACAAATCTAAGGAAGATATAACCAGTGTTTCTTTCCAAATTATTCACTGTTTGGCTTAAAACTTTGACAAAAGATTCGAGAACTTCACCCAAGAAAGCAAAAAATCCATTTTTTTTTCAAAAGTCATGAATAATATGTTTGTGTGTCATCAAGAAATATTATAGCGGCAAAGCTTCATTCTATTGAGCCTCTATATTGGATCAGAGAATCAACACAGCAACATTGCAACCACTGAAGAGTTCTATCTGTACGAAGTTAGAATTCATCATCTATCCTGAGAGTGTGACCTATGTTTCCTCTATCTCTACATCAGGGACTGGTTATGACAACATTGAAATCCAATGCAATGACAACGTAGGATAAACTATGGGCCTACGAAGATAGAACATGCCAAAATAATGAAACAGTGTCGTGAGTTTAATTTAAGAATAGTTTGGGAGGTGTAGAGGAGAGTAACGCATTGGTACCGCAGAAATGGACAGAGAAGACACAGTCAATCCAGATGAGCGCATTTATAGAATGTTGACAGAATCAATAATAGAAAAGGCAACCTTAACCCCCAAATGACAAACATATCTGACTTATTAGTCCAATGCTATGTTCTTTTCTATCATTTGCTTATGTAGTTCCTTCTAGGTGGTTATTACCCAAGTGGAGCTATTCACTCAAATTGCAGCAGACATCTAGGAATCCAGTATGAATCAATTGCAGCAATACAGAAGCACATGTCATGCCCTAATGACAAGCATAACAACCCAGTTTTTCTCCTTTTTTATCCTCAGTTCTGATATTCACACAGTAAACCACATGTAGTTGTTAAGGTGCCAATTGGAACTCCCTTCTCAAATTGTAGCACTATATCAACATATCACTTCAATTAAGGACCAGATCAATAAACAAAATGTCTATGGAGAGTTGAATAAGAACAGAGAGTCAAACAGGGACATCACACAAATGGGGAGCATTGACAGAAAATTCCAAATGGTTTGGTGTATGGACATAAAGAGGCATGGATCCAACAACTTGTTTTCACATTACTACATTTCTTTCCCACAAAAGTTGGGGATGTTAGTTGCATATGTTTGGAGTCTACTTATGCACAAAAAGTTACTACCCTTTTGCTCCATCATTTTATCCTCAAACTGTCAGTACTATTTATAAAAGCAATATCTTCACCTTGAACTGTAGGCCGTGTGCTCAAACTGCACAGAAGTTTCTGGGACTAGAGGAAAGATTGCCCAACAAAACGTATGCATTTTTAGCATAGCACACATCTAGGAACTATTGGGCACATATTTTAATGGCTTTTTTATTTTAATCCTTTTGTTGGCAAAGAATTGTGCAACAAGCTCCAAGATATGAAAATTGGCTAATTTGAGAATGCTTCTATGCTAATTCCATTTGAAGAAATAACTGGAACTCTCCAGATTAGAAGGCACAGAACATGGCATTCCAATAAAACACAGCCAAAAGTAAGGAGAGAATACATCATCTCATGTCAAGATGCAACAAGGGCAAGCTCCCTAACTCCGAACTCTAATAAAACAGGAGAGGAAACAAAAAGATTTACAACTTCAACCATAAGAAAATCCTGCTATACGTCTAAAGATACTTTTATTCCATCTCCGAGATAATTAATATATTCCGACTACATATGAAGATGTTCCAACAGAGAGCCATGTGACACCGACACTTCTGAAAGTAATTGGGTTTATATCATAACAAGGATACAACACTTTGTAACTTCTAAAAATGTAGGGTTTCTGTAATTTTTCAATATTACTCTGACTGTGTTATGTCATGATCTGGGTTTGTATCCGCGTGCTTCCTAGATAAAGCATGCGAATCCCCCCCCCCCACGAAAAGATGACCTTAATCATGTAAGATGAAGGGAATGACTATGGTGGACTGAAAATTATTATGGAAATTTGCTCTAAGCTAGTCAATCTCAGACCATGATTTGCCCTTCTTCCAATATATATCGATTCAGCAATTGATGGGTTAGATCAGAAACAACGCGATCGAAGTTAGAGAAGCAATTATCAGAAAATTATACATACAATTGCTCATCTATCTATATTAAACGACACACGTTATGATTCAAAGACATAATATCATAGGATTCTCGATTGGGATAAATCAATTCATATGGGTTCTGGGACAGAAGTCGAAGAATCAAACTAACCAAAAATCCCAATCGAGAAGTCAGATTTGAACTCCAATTTTCTTTTTTGACTTTCTAGTAATGCCCAATTCATGGTTTCAGGGAAATTCCAATCAATAAAATATAAAAACAAAAGCAATTCGAGCAGGAGTATTACTGTTGATCAAGGAAAAGAGAAATTACCTGAGACACACCCGAGTTTCTGCTTTAATTCTTTTCTCGTTATCTCAGAGAGAGAGAGAGAGAGAGAGAGAGAGAGAGAGACTGCCCCGCGAGACAGAAGAACAGAGAGCTTGGGCTGGGAGATGACCCACGGCGCCCCTAGCAGAATCTTTAGCTATTGGGCTGGACTCATGTATGGGTTTCGAGTATAACCAGGCGATGCCCACGCTCCGGCCAAGAACTTAATAATTTTTTTTAATATAAATAATAATATTATTATCTTAATAAAATTAAATTTTAAAAAAATTTACCCAGATATATGTAACATGTAACACATAGTATTTAGAATTTTGTAAAAATGTATAAATTTTTTAATTATTACACATTACAATTTAATAAAATAAACTTTTAAGGATTAGATGGTATGATGATTTTACATATTTGAATAGGTAGGTAGAAGACTATTGATATCAACTGGTTGCTCAATGGCATGTATCTTTTCATTTTCCAGACGGTATTGATTAAAAGGAAGGCCGGAGTTATGGGGTTTAGTCTGGTCAAATGTCGTAGAGGAGCAAACCTCTTTGGGTCATGTACAAAAATGACTTAAATTTTTTTTTTTAAAAAAAAAAATTCTAAAAAAAACCCTATTCGCAAACAAATTTTAAATCTAATCTATATCGATCGAGTGTTCAACACTAGACGAATTCCGTCTTCTTTCCCTTAGACCAACGCATTCCCTATTTCTTCTTCTTCCTCCAACGAAGCTCGCCAAGCAAATTTTTAAATCTGATACTTTTTAATCAATAACAATAACATAAATATACGGTTATCACATATACAGTTATTTTTAAATTTAAAATTTATAAAAAAACATAGAATAAAATCCATAATTAACAGAAAGATCCTCTCCTTTGAGTTGGTTGGACTTGGGTATTGTACATGAGACACCTAAATTTGTTTTCCTAAATTTAAATTTCTTTTTTGATAATATGTGAGGAACAAGAACAATGAGGTTTTAAAGGAAAATAAATAGAGAGAGAGAGGATAGTGACAGTTCATACTCCACAATTCACACTAGAGCAAGAATGCAAAATTAGAGTAGGGCAGAGGAATCGAGTTCTCATAATTAAAGATTGAAAATTGAAAACCGTGATGGTTTCTATTTAAATGATATGACTGCCCTTTACATAAAATATAAAAAATGTCCACAATAGAGAGAGACACAGAGATTGAGAAAGAGAGAGAGTGATGGAGAAAGAAAGAAAGATACAGACAGACTGTGAGAGAAAGACGAAGACAAAGCCTTTTAAGAACAAGATTCAACAGAAGTTGCATGATATTACTGGTCACCCAACAAACATTAAATAAAATTGAAAGTATAGTAAGCTTATATATATACATATAAATTGAAAGTATAGTAAAAATATAAAATATAATTATCTAAAATATATCAAATATTAAAATTAAAAACTTAGTAAATCGAATTTTCTATTTTTTACAATTAAAAAAAATTAACGTGAAGAAAAGAAATTTGTGAGAAGAGAAAATAAATAAGAGATAAAAGTTTTAAAAATTTTAAATTGTGTATGTTATTGGAAACATAAAAGATATGTACCTATAATTAAATATTTTATTATAATTTGAACTTTAAAAGGTGAGACCACGGTTAGAAAATGAAAGGAAAAAAAAAAGAATCGAGAAACATTTTATATTATTCGGTATGTAATAAATGTATAGAGTCATATTTATAGAATTTATTTTCTAACTTAACAGTGGTCAATATGATATAGTATATAGTTATATATAATAAATATACTCTTAATATTGTTTCAATACACAATAAATATTATGTTATCAAAATTATACTAATAAAATATAATAAAAATAAAAGTGTATTTATAGTCCTTTATGAGAAAGAGGCAAAATTAATATTATTTTTTATTTATAAATAATATTAAAAATTAAAAGAATTTATAATTAAAAAAAAAAAAAGAAAGTAAAGGAGCAATTGACCACTCGCCCCTTGACTCCGCCACGGTGCACTGGACGTGAATCCCTTAATACCTGATGTGTCTCCATTGTGAATGACCTTCCCTTGAACTCAAACGAGGGAAGGTCCTCCGCCTCATATTTTATGAAATAAAGTAGTCTCAAATTTAAGGATAGTTCAGTGATTATACATCTTTTTATCAATTTAAAAATCTTATATTTAAATTTTTATATAATAAAAAAAAAAGAAAAAAGAAACAAAATAATTTCTTTCTTCGATGTGCAAGGGGTTTTTGCCGGTGGTGATGACGATGTATAAGTTAGAGGTTAAGAGATTCTTAAATCATGGAGGGGGCAATGTAGATATAAAAAAAAAAAAAAAAAAAGTTTCCTCTCTTTCACTCTCATTCTCTCTTTCAGAAGTATCTCTGTCATCCTATGTTTCTTTCTTTACCTCTCACCCTTTCACTCTCTCTTTTACTTCCTATCTTCCATCTTCTCTCTTTTCACCGATTTAAAATTTTCATATTTAAATTTTTGTATAACAAAAAAAAGAAAAAAAAAAAGTAGTCTCTTTCTTCGATGTGCAAGTGGTTTTTTGCCAGTGGTGAAGACGATGTAAGATTGGGGATTAAGAGATCCTTGAACTGCGGAGGGGGCAATGGAGGAATAAAAAGAATAATAATAAAATAAAAGTTTCATCTCTTTCACTCTCATTCTCTCTTTCAGAAGTATCTCTATCATCCTTTGTTTCTTTCTTTACCCCTTACCCTCTCACTCTTTCTTTTACTTTCTGTCATTCATCTTCTCTCTTTCTACTAATTTAAAAATCTCATATTTAAATTTTTGTATAACACAAAAAGAAACAAAGTAATCTCTTTTTTCGATATGCAAGAGGTTTTTGTCGGTGGTGAAGTCGACATATAAATTGGGGATTAAGAGATTCTTAAACCCTGGAGGGGGCAATGGAGATATAAAAAAAATAAAAAAAGTTTCGTCTCATTCACTCTCGTTCTCTCTTTCAGAAGTATCTATGTCATCCTTTGTTTCTTTCTTTACCTCTCGCCCTCTCACTCTCTCTTTTACTTCCTATCTGCCATCTTCTCTCTTTGTATGCAATCATGTCATTTAAATTAAACTATCACTGTTTTTAATTTTTTTTTTCTAATTTACATTGTTGCATGGCTGAAAATTGAAATCCTTTTATTATCCCAAAAACAAATAAAGATAGGATCTAGACTAAAATAAAAAACATTACATCGAAAAAAAAATTGATTTTCAACCAAATTATCAAGAAGGTATTTGCGATTGTTTATAAATTAGTCAAACTAACTTATAAGTCAAAATTAAATTTATAATTGTTTGATAATTAAAATTTATAAAAATATTTACAAGTTAAAAAAATAATCATCTCATTCTACCATTTTTTTTATTTTGATGCTTTAAACATAATTAAAATAAGTTAATTTGATCAATAAAAATATATTTTTATCATTTTATATTTAACAAAAATTATAATCATATCACATCTTATATCTACTATGATCTTTTTCATATTTTATATATTTTATAAATACTTATTTTACTAAACAATTAACTCTTTTCAAATAATATTTATTTAAATATATAATAACTTATTTTTTAAAAAATTAAAATAAATTTATAAATTAAAAAATTATTTACAAACAATACTTTTAAACATCATCTTAAACCACCTCCAATCCAACGACTTAAAAGTTAAAACCTGCCAGCGCGGCTGCTTTCTTTCACTTCCGACGAAGAGAATCTTCGAAAAGCGACAAAAACGAAACCTTTGGTTTGAGATTCGTAGTAATTATTTTTTTTTTAATAACTGATATCTAAATCCGTATTATAATTAATCTCATTTAAATTATTATTGATCATTTTATAATAAAACACTCATAACATAATTATTTTTATTTTTAAATTTAAATCTAAATTTTTAATACTTTTTTTACTAAATCAATTATTCATTAATAAAATTATTTATTCTAATATCAAATAAAAACGTTAAATTTTTAAAGAAGAGGATCAGTTGAGAAATCAGAAACACAGTTATGCATCTAGTAATTAGAAATTTTTAATGACCACGATAAGTATTGATATTTATAATATTAAATAATTTAAAATTATAAATATTAAATTTACTTTTATACCCTCTATTTTAAAATCTAATAAAAAACAAAAATGATAAAATAATAAATTTGTATACTTTTTTTTATATTCTCTTTATTTATCTTATCTAATCGAAGATGAATTTTTATTTTTTTTATTTTATTTATTTCTTTTGCCTCACTGAAATTGCCAAACACAATGTGCAAGTTATGCGAATCAAAGGAGCACATTCGTGCTGTGCCCAGAATTAAAAAGTAAAGAGCGAGGTCATGTTGTTGACAACCACAGCCACACGGTCCAATGGACCTTAACCAATAGGACTTCCATGTTTTCCACATAAAGTGGATCTAATTCTGGGCTCATAAAATTCAAACCTCTCTCTCTCTCTATCATGCGCTATTCAATCATCAATTGATGTGGTACTGTCTTACTGTTCACATACACGAACGGCCACCCACCTTCTCTCTCTTCTCTATCGCTCTCACTCACGCACGCGCGCCCACCCACATATTTTATTTTCAGACAAAGGTTGTGTTTAATTTGTACAAAAGTTTAAATCATATTATTGAAAATACTATTTTCAAAACTTTAAAAAAATTAAATATTATATACATACTCACTTAATATATATATATATATATATTTTTACGATTTAAACCCAAAAATTAGTAATAAAGTTCAACCACAAAATTAAACAAATTGGCGGGGATCATTTTCTAACCCTAAAATTACAAAATTACCCCTCGCCAGCTCATATTTTCCCACTCCTCGCCCCATTTTCCGACCTTATAAATCCATCCCATTATCTCTCTCTCTCCTCCCCACTGCCCGCCATATTCCAAGAGGCAAAAACAGTGGGGAGAGAGAGAGAGAGAGATGGGTTCACTTCCGCACATTGTAGAGGACTGCCAAGGCATACTCCAAGTCTACAGCGATGGCACCATAACACGTACCTCCCAAATAAACTTCAACATTCCCATCCATGACGACGGTTCCGCCATTTGGAAGGATATGGAATTCAATGCCTCCCACAAACTTCGGCTCCGTCTCTACAAGCCCGCTTCGGCTAACCCGGAATCCAATTCCCGGTTCCCAATCCTTTTCTATATCCACGGCGGCGGCTTCTGCGTCGGCTCCTGCTCCTGGTCTAACTTCCACAACTGCTGTCTCCGGCTAGCCTCCCGGCTCCAAGCCGTGGTAGTTTCTCCCAACTATCGGCTTGCTCCGGAGCATCCGCTTCCGGCTGCTATTGATGACTCGCTCAGTGCTGTCAAGTGGCTTCAGAGCCAAGCTCTTGGTGGTGGTGATGTTTGGCTAAGTAGCCGGGTCGTTGACTTTGACCGGGTTTTCATCCTGGGTGATTCGTCTGGCGGGAATATTGCGCACCATATAGCTGTTCGAACCGGGTCAGGTTCGGTTGAGTTCAGTCCGATTCAGGTACGAGGTTATGTGTTGTTGGCGCCATTTTTTGGCGGGTCTGATAGGACTGAGTCTGAGCTGGGTCCTCCCGAGGGTTTGCTCAATTTGGATATCCTCGACAGGTATTATTTTTCACGCCATAATCTGTTTCAATTTATCTTCTTAAAATTTAGATAAAAAATTAGTGTATTTTACGCATGGAAGAAGCTACAATTTTATAATAGTATATTGAAAAAGAAATACAAAGAGAATAAAAATAATAATTTTTCAGAAACAATTAACATTTTTTAATTTTTAAATAACAATTTTAAAATATTTAAACACATTTTAAAGACTTTTATTTAATAATACATATTAAAATTATTCTAAAATTATATATATTAATTTTTTTCCTAACCATTTTACTTATTTAGATTTAAATGCTTTGATATTTAATTCAAGTATAGTATATTCAATGTGTTACAACATCATATCCGGACATTAGTGACTGCATGACTTGATTAGATAAATATTTATTATCATATTATCATAAAAATAGCTACAATTGTTCCTAAATTTTATGGTTAATATAAAATTTATCAGAAGCTATCCTTCTTTTAGGTGGTAGAAAAAACAAGGCTGCTGTTTATGAGTAAATTTTGGCCATAGCCGAGTTCTATGTGTAACTTTTGAAACAACGTTGACATCCCAACATTAACAAATTCAAATTCTAGAAATACAAAATAAAAAAAGGAATGAAAAGCATAAATTCCGAAGTCCTAGTAAACTTTTACGAAATTGTTCAAAAACATTGAAGTTAATTATCAAACAAATGTTTTATTGCTAACTAGTTCACCATAATATCAGCGAAAATATATTTCAAAATAGCATAATATACAACAAAAATATAGATACCCAAATCTTTTTTTTTTTTTTAAATATAAATAGTAAAGCTTCAGTATAAAACGAGGGAGCACTGGTGAGAAGAGACCAAAAAGATTAAAATAATGGGTCAAGCCATTAAGGGTGGTTCTCTTTCTTCACGTGTTGATGATAAAAGTTTTTTTTTTTTTAAAAAAAAAGAAAAAAAAGAAAAATCTCAAAATTGTCGGCACTAATTATTGTCAAATTTCAAATGTAAGATGAGAAGAGATGATCAAACATCCATTCGGTGGGTTATTGCTTTTTGGAAGATTCAATCTTTTAAGGGGTCTAATCACCAAACTTTGTCCCAAATAATTTAAAACATAATTCTTCAAGTGCCATTATGGGGGTGGGGGTTGTGGGTTCATGTCCTAATCTTATCGAATGAGGAAGCAGATCGGCACGTGGAAATCATTTCTAAAGTCAAGGAATATGTGCAAATTTTGAGGGGAAAAAATAATGTATTTAAGGGGACTATATTGCATAAGTTATTTTTAATACTAAAATTCATTGATATAAAACCTTTTCTATATTTATTTACTAAGAATTTTTTTCCTTTATATATCCCGCTAAAAATAGTTTGTTTTGATCGGGAAATATTATAATGAAAAATAAGATAAATCTAAGTTTTTAAAAAGAAGTAAGAGAATAAAATTTGATATCACTTAGAAATAAAAATATCTATAAAAATTTAACGCAAAAAATTAGAAATAGGGATTTAAGTTGTGTTTTATATTTTTAGAATCATTTGAAAATTTTTTATTTCACACTGGACTTTATTTTCTGACCAGATATATATATATATATATATATATTTAAAAAAAAAAAACGAATACCTTAGCAACTAACATTAGACAACCTTGAAAGTTATCTTGGGGGAAAATATATATATATATATGAAGATGACCAAACAGTAAAATCCACTTTGCGAAATATCATGAGGCTCACAATCATTTGCTTCGCAATGCTATCTCTCGCTTTACACGTACTGCCCCTCCCAACATCCTTAGTGGATGGGTAATATCTTTTGGAGCAATGATTGTTGTCTATTTATTCAAAAGGTGTCCTAATGCGCCTTTTATTTTATAAGGTTATATATAATCGTATAAACTAATGAATAAAATAGGGTTAAGGTAACTCGGATTTCGGCAGTCGCAGACCTAGGTTATGTCTAGGGCAGAGTGTTATAATACCCGGGTTAGGCTCGGATATCATGATACTGAGCTCAGCTCGAAGGTCTTTTAGGTAAGTTCGGGCTCGGGCTCGAGTTAGAGTTCGAGCTTGAAGTGTCGTCAGATAATATCGTCAGTTAATATGATTCGGATTTGTATTTCTCAAACTCAGTTAATATAATACAGACCTAAATAACTTATTTTCATGTTTTAACAAGGTCTACAAAAGGGTTTCTTCGAGTTTTTCTTTTTTTTTTTTTTTGGCTATAACGTGAACAATTATTTCTTTAAAGAGAAAAGATTTCTCACAGTAGTTACAATATTTTACATGACAAGCTATGCTCCTAAAACTTAAAAGAGTCATAAAACAAGAAGTAATGAAAGATAATCACAGTGATAACCGATTGTTTTCTTCTTTCAATTGTTGCATTTTATTTCTATAGGGCTGTAAGCCGTACAAATATGGAGTATAGTGTTTTAATATATTGTTGTCTTTTATCTCTTTTTTTTTTAACTAATTAATGTCCGAAATTATATTTTAACTAATTCGATCCAAGTGTTATAGGGTTCGATTTAAGAAAAACTTTTTTTATATATTTTTTTTATTTTTAAATTTTAAATTCAAAATCTAATTTAGAGACATGACACCCTCACCCTCAGATTAACTGTCCATTAACGTCTTTATCTCTTGTTTGCTGTCAGCTACTATTGTTCACAAATGTATACATGGACCAGATTGTTACGAGCATATAAGGCCTTGGTTTGGTTAAGATATCACACGTTGGTTCCTTTTCAACGAATGAATGCATTTGTTTGTACTTGTAAATTCAATTCTTTCGGGTGTTTTTGTAAACAGGTTTTGGAGGCTATCCCTGCCAGCTGGGGAGACAACTGACCACCCATGGGTCAACCCATTCGGGCCCAGAAGCCCAAACCTTGAGAAAGTGACTCTAGGCCCAATGTTGGTTTTAGCTGGTGGAAATGAATTATTGAAAGATAGAGTTGAGGAGTATGCAAAGAAACTTAAAGAGATGGGAAAAAATGTCGAGTACGTGGAGTTCAAAGGAGAGGAACATGGTTTCTTGACAAATGATCCATACTCTAAAGTGTCGAATAAGCTTTTGAATATCATCGACGAATTTATATCGACAAATTCTAATTAGATAATTTATATGTCTAAAATAATTTAGTGGTCACAATTCTCTTTTTTAATCTCATAATCTAAAATTTAAATTCTTATATAAATATATATATATATATATATATATATATATGATATCTGTATCAAAATATGTATCTCATTGAATTAATATAGTTATGACGTGTAACTAGCTCTCTTAATTTCTAGAGATGCTTTTTTTATCTTGTGATTTTGTGTATGTTTTATTGTCTATTTTGTGAATATGTAATATATGCAAGTTGTTTTTAGCATTTTTAGTATTTTAACGCCACCCGCATGTGTCGAGTCATCCAATCACGTCGGGGGAAAAAAAAAAGATGATTGAATACCAATAAACTTAAAAAAATTTGTTTGATAAGCCTTTTTTGAGGGGGAAAAAAAAGATGTTTAGACTTTATAAATTAAATAAAAAGCCTCCATCAAAACTTTTTTAAAAAATTTGTAAACTATTTTGTTTGAACTATAAATTAACAAAATTAACTTCATTAAATTTCATTATCACACCTTTATCCTTCTATGTATCAAACGATTTAACATAAAAAATAAAATAAAACTTTCTCAAATAAACCCTAGTCTGCTCTCGCATGGCCTTGTCGGGCACCCTCGAGCGTTTCTCCATCTTTCATTGTGAAGTTCACGAGGTTTGTTTGACTTTGATCTCTCTCTCTCTCTCTTCCCCCCTCCCTCTCATATTTGTTATGTTTTTTTTTTCTTTTTGTTAGATATTTTAGTGACTCAATTACAACAAAAACATACATATTAATTTTCAAAAAAATAAAATGGATCAGATATGAGATTATCTCAAGTGTAGACTCTCCAAAACAATCGATCTGTATGTCCTTCGATCGGATCTCACAGTAGGGATGGTTATCACGATATTAATCGAACCACCATCGCAATACCACAACGCCGCAACCCTCAGTCCGACGATCGTTGCGACGAGAAAAATTTCCTACGCGAAATTTTTCTCAAACCCTCATTTTATTTTCTCTCTGAAGAATAATTTTTTCTCTCAAGATTGTTCTCATAGAAGTCATCAATGGTGAACTAATAACCCCTAAGAGAAGGAGATGTTAGTTTCCCAATTAAACTCAAAAACGTGATAGAATTGTGTGGAAAATTGTTGAGGTAGTTATGGGTTAGTGGGTCTAACCCCTCACGTTTACCATAATGCCCCTCTTGGGCATAACCAATTAATATCTCTCACTTGCACACGAAAACATTTAATATTTGTCACAAAATCATAACTCATGCGATCATATCACCTTGCTGGACTTTCATACAGGATTGGGCGTCGTGTGACTTGCGAGTACACCTACACGCAAAAACCTTTCGACGCATCTGTTAAGATGATCGAGAAACCATCGTTAGTATCAAAAGAACTCGTTGCACCCCAAATTCAAGACTAATTACATCCATCGAACTACTTTCCTCATCGAAAGTAATCCATAATAAACGCTCGACTGTGTATCAACTATTATGTTTACATCCTAACATGGATAGACATAATATGCATGCCGATGAGTACAACACAATGATGTAATGTCAATTAGTCTTCCTTTTCCCAAACTCGACTCTATTAGTCTCAATTCAGCTGCTTTCCTAGGCCTATCCCTCAAACCTCAATTTATCTTCTGGGTCATCGGTAAACAGACTAAAGTAGCAATATTGAGCCAAGATTTCTAGAAACAATCGAAAGTGATAAGGGTACAAGAGATCCCATCCAATGGATTTCGAGTCTCACACAGTGGGAACGGGGATCTAAATAATATCAATGTCTAAAATAATGCTCCCACTATCCCTGGTCGTCATATCATATACGGTATGAAACGCGTGTCACAGTGTTATTTCCCCATCTCTCAAAAGGTATATATCAGATTTCTCTAACACTGTGCAGGTATGGGACTTGGTTTACACATAAGACTTTACCCAAAGATTTCAGAGAGAGTATCTCAGAGACAATATCACTAGTCGCAGGTGATATATGAGATCTTAAACCTGGCTATTTACAGGCAACATGGATGTGGTTATGTCCCTACCGGTCATATCGCATATGACCTCGTCTTGAACACATATCAAGGTGACTTATGTTCTAGTATGACCATTCTCAAAATCTCTTATAACTAGAAACCGTCTCATCTCCGCTCACTCAGAGCTGGAGGCAGTCACTTGTGTGAGAGAGTCGACCACACCTGCTTGACATATCATTTATCACAACAAATCACAAAATATATGACAATTAAAATAGTGCAATAAATAAGTGACTAAATCATGTACACATATCATATATATAATACAATAAGTATCAGTATAAGGTGAGAAATGTCAATATACATGCAAATTCAATGATTCTTATATAACACAATAAAATTCTTTCGGGCATCACTACAATTCTCAACCTAATATTTTCATCATGAGCTATAAAAGGAATGAATAATAAATAAACAAATAAATAATAACTAACAGAAAAATAAAATAACATAAAAATAAAATTTTCATTATTATATTTCGTTATGCAGTAATTAGGGTATTTATCAAACAAATTTAATGTCAGAAATTTGAACCAATTTTTTTCTATTAAGCTGGTAATCAGCATATGAATTAAATTAATGATATAATAGACATTATGCTCTTTATTAAAGTACTATCTAAAGAGTGAGACATATAATTAATTTTTTAACCAAATAATGCCCCCTTTTTTGAGAAATTAAATAGAGGATGGTATAGAGAGAGACCGGTGCGAAATTAAAAATATTATATTTTGTTTGCAAAGAAGAAAACAAAATTAAAAGTTGTCTTTTTTTTTTAAGAAAAAATGAGAAATTTTTGTATTTCGTATTTTAGAAGAAGGGAATAAAGGAGAGATGGTTGATAAATTTTTTTCTAATTTTACTCTCATGCATTTTCAAAATTCTTATTTTGATTTTTCTTTTTTGTCTCGTCTCTTATGTTTCATATTTCAAATTATGCGTTATTGAACTGTAAATATTTTATTTTACATCTACCTTTTCAAGGATTTCCATTTTTATATTATAATTAAAACTAGAGGTCGATGTGAGCTAACTTTAGACTTTGATTTGATATATGAATTTATTGAGCCGCATAGCATGCATACGCATAAAGTACTTATGGTATAATTTTTCAATTTATATGGATATTATGTATATGAATTGCAGAGTAAATCATTGAACATTAATTCCATTTTCTTTATACTTCTTCTTCTTCTTCTTCTTCCCCTTAATATAATAATGATAAAAGTTATTAAAAAAATCTTTTAAAAATCGTGAAATCTTATAAATCTCTTCTATTGAAATTAATTGAGTCACATGCAGCGGAAGTATTTATAATAATTTTTGAAAAAAATAAATATAGATTGGGTATAGGGTATAAATACCTCGAATATATAGAGCCTCCAAAAGATCAATCAAACGTCCCTCGACCGGATCTCGTGGTCGGGATGGTGATCACGATATTAATCGAACCACTACCGCAATACCACAACGCCGCAACATTCAGTCTGACGATTCGCTGTGACGAGAAAAATTCTCTACTCGAAATTCTTTTCAACCCTCTATATTCTCTCTCTAGAGAATATTTTTCTCTCTCAAGCCATTCACCCATGGTTGTCATCATCTCACGTACAATGATGAATGAGTGATTAGTCTCATTCAACAAATGTGATGCTTCAAAAGTGGACAGAATCATAGAAAATGGTTAAGACGTGGTTAGTGGAAGTTACCCCACTAATCCTATTACAAATGTCTAAAATGCCCATCGTGGGCATTCTAAACTAATATCTTCGATACTAGTATCGGTAGAATTTGATTTTAATCAAATACAAATCTGTCGCACTATATTTATTTGTGTCTAACAAAAATATCTCTAAATGATCTAATTGACACATAAATGTCTTGTTATTCCCTAATTAATATAATCAAATTCCTTATATTGGAGTAAGAACCCATGATCTAAAACAACCATAAATAAACTATTTTGATATATTTTCACATATAATTATGTTATCATAAACAAAATAAAACTATTTTCAATTGATTTGAGATCATGCGACATTTTCTTTTGCCCACTTTATATGTGTTTGTATCTGCTCTGAGTAGACAGAAGTGATGATTTGTTTTAAATGCAAACGAGATCACTTAGATTTGGTCACACACTCATCTACATGGAAGTAAGGTTTACTGGTCCTTCGCTTACACATATGAAACTCGAAATTCCATGAAACTATGCCTTAGAGATTGGTTATTCATATCATTAGGTGTAAATAGTCTAATCCAAGCGTAAAATTAGACTTGATTCAACTAATATTTAAAAAAAAAAAAATTAAAAGACTTGAGTGAGACTAAATTCAATTAAAATCTGATTAGTATTGTTCAGATTTTTATTTGAACTCTTACTTTTGATAAGATGGATTAACATTTTAATTCAATTCAGCAATTTCCCACTTGTGTTAATTAATTAATTTTATTTTATTTACGTCTAATATTAGTTAACCATATATAATTTTCACTTTCTCAAATTACAGCCCCGAAAATCTAAAGTCCACATGAGTAATTGGAATCTACCGCATTAAAGGGGTTGAAATTGGTGATAAGATATAAGATCTCAACCATTAAAATCTGTTGATTTTCAGGTTTACATTTTTTATTTTTTATTTTTAAAAAAACCCTAAATTGGGGAAAATTATTTTTTGTTTAATTTGGTTTGATTAATTCGATTTAATATTTTTTTACCTCAAATTGAAAATCGAACTGAATTCGTTTAAATTCGAAATTCGATTTTCGATATGAATTCGAATTGAATCAAATAAACCAAATAAATCGATTTTAATTTTTGAGATCTAAATTTTTACATAAATCTAATTTAATCAAATTCAAATTGATAAAATAATACATTTTTTAACTACTATTTTATTGCTTACTTAAAAAAAAAGGTCAATCAAAGTTTACATAAAAAAATAAATAATAAATAATCAAAATAAAAAAAATGAGATAATTAAAAACCTTAATTCGATTTTTAATTTAAATTTATATTAAAAATCTTAATTTAAAATTTAAAACAAAAACTAAATTTAAAATTTAATTTTAAGTAAAACTCGATTTGAATCTAAAAATTAAATTTAAATTTAATTCAATCATATATTCAATTATTACTAAATATTCCACACCACCGCGAGGGGCAAATTGGATAAAGACTGGACTGTTGTTGCAGGCAGGGGCAGTGCCCTAAAGGCTCGCTTCCAAAAATATCTAATATTAATTAATAATTTAATTTAATATAAAAATGTTTTTTTTTTTTTTTTAAATACGAATCCATTGTCTTGTTTTCACCAAAAACCTAGCAAAAAACCAACCAAATGACGCGGTCCTTTCGTTGGTCTCCGTTCCGACCACTCTCTCTCTCTTCCAGCTAAAACAAATCAGACACTCCTAATTCTAAAACCCAAATTTGAGCCGTCCATTCTTTGCAATTTCCCTTTTTCTTTTTGTGTTTACATTTCTTTACTCTCTTTCTCTCTCATCCCATTTTGTAGTCATTCTCTCTCCTCTCTCTCTCTCTCTCTCTCTCTCCCATCAGCTTGAGACCCCCGACAAATAAATAGGAGGGAAAAAAATAAAGAGACGAAAAGAAAGTATGACCTAGGGTTTCAAATTCCCTCTTTTTTTATTTATTTTTTTATCCCCTCCCATTCAGTTTCCCTTTTCGTTTTCCCTCGCTGTAATCTCCGGGAGGAAGTTAAGCAGGGAAGATCTTCCGGTGCTTCCAGATTGCAAATTTTCGCTTTTCTGGTACTTTGCCTCTCACTCTCTCTTGCGACAAGAATATTTTGTGAAATTTCTTCTGAGTTTCTCTCTTTTGTTCTTTTGTTTGGGAAATTGCAGGTACGAAGATAATTTTTTATTTCTATGGAATTACAGGGAAGTTAGCTTCTTGCGTTGTTTCTTAGTTAGGACTATTTTGTTTGTATTCGTGAATTTTTGTGGGTCTGGAGCAGAAAAATATATATATATATATATATTTTTTGGGGAAACTAGGGAAAGGGGGTAACATTTTGAGGAATTCATTTTTATTTAATTTCTTTTTCTTTAGATTTTTGGGAATTTAAGGCTTGTTAGGTCGGTTAGGTTCTTGATTTTTTGGATTCTGGTGGAGGCTTGAATGCTCGAGCTTTTATGGATTTGGGTGCGCCAACTACCTCTTCGAATTTGGTCCAATGTTATAATTGTGGATGTAGTAGTTCTTTGATGAACAATGGGTTGTCCGCGTCTTGGATTCGTTCTGTCAAGCGAAAATTCGATGAGTTTGAGGGGGGTCATCGGATTCTTCTTCCTGGAATTGATTATTCATCTTTTGCTCGTGTTGAGGTGGAGAATGAATGTGTGGCACTACGTGAAATGGTTAGCAATCAACAACAAACGATCCAGAATTTGTGTGAAGAATTGGAGGAGGAGAGGAATGCCTCCTCTTCAGCTGCAAATGAGGCCATGTCGATGATTTTGAGATTGCAGGGAGAGAAAGCGGAGATTCAGATGGGAGCCCGCCAATTTAAGAGATTTGCAGAAGAGAAGATGGCTCATGATCAACAAGAGCTTTTGGGAATGGAAGATTTGTTATATAAGAGGGAGCAAGCCATTCAGTCGCTTACCTGCCAAGTGCAGGCTTACAAGCATAGAATGTTGAGTTATGGATTCACTGAGGAGGAGGTGGAGGGTGAAAAGACACGTGCGCATTCCCGAAATAATAGTGCTATTGATGAATTTCCCACTTTCGATTACCCACCTTTGAAATGCAATTTGAATGAGAATCAGTTTTCCTCTGAGCTTGACGTGGTGGATGTTGAGAAATACGCATTTGGTGAGACCCCTCGTGGGAGGGAACATTTGAAGAATTTGGAGAACAGAATTTCTCAGTTGGAGAATAGCCCTCGCAGTAATCACATCGATATGGATTGTTCCAATTCGAAGAACATAATGGAAAAGGTTATAGTGGGTCAATCTCCTATGAGGCCAAGGCATCTCAGGAGGTTTTCTACTGATAGCTCAAATTCGTTCATGGGAACTATTAAAGAATCTGGTTGTGATTTTACTGGAGAATCTCCGATGGCCTTTGGTAGCTTCAAGAAAATGGACTACACCACGTATGAGGATAATTCCAATTTAAGAAAGTTTGATAATTCCTCTGAAGCAGGAGATGATATGAGTGACAGAGTATACACAATAGACTCTATACATAATGGAGCCCCAGATCCTAAAGTACACGTTAGTTCTTATGATGATTATGTGACTACACCTCAATCATTGAATCGATTTGATTTGAATGATCCTGATATCAAGAAACTATACATGAGGCTGCAAGCCCTTGAGGCTGATAGAGAATCAATGAGACAGGCTATCATTTCAATGCGGACGGATAAAGCCCAGCTAATATTGCTGAAGGAGATAGCTCAACAGTTGTGTAAAGATATGTCACCAGAAAAGCGGATGCCAGTCAAGAAGACATCTCTTGTTAGGAGCTTTTCCTTCATGTCAATACTCAAGGTACTTTGAGATACTTTTCTCACTATCATACATTGTGTTTTTTCTTTGTGGTCTTTGTACTTCTATCCATGTCTTAAGCCTACCGTTTCCTGATGCATTTTATGGGTTCTGCATTTGTGGTCTTGAGCTGAAGTATTTGAAACTCTTTGGTGATGTCTATCATCTTTCACCATTTTAAGTTTCATTATCCTAGAAGATGTATGTGCGTTAAAGGGTTCTTACCCTTTTCAGCAGTAAATGCAAATAGATGCTGAAAGGGCCTTTAAATGCTATGAGTCATGTGGCCATGGTTATAATTCAGGTGACAATATAGCGTCATGGAAGTCACGCCAGGACAATTATTAGATACTACAAATTTAATTGAGCATAATGAAAAACTTTTTAGAGTCCAGATGAGTTTGTACACTCAGGCTGTTTAATTGTGTTACTTTCTTTCCCAAGAATGGGACATTTAATACTTGGCAAATACTCAATATGATTGAGATGTTTTCCACTCCTTCCCCATCCCATTTGCACTTTCTTTTTTGTCTATGTTATTATTTCTCGTCAAAAGACTTAAAAGATGGGTAAGCCTCCATGATCTTGAATTTTCCTATTTGGTTGTCCACACACATGGTTGCTTTAACCTTAATCTTGCTGGCAAGCTCTATGCTCCCTCCCAGTCGTAGAACTTTTTGGCTATGCCTACACGTTTAAGAGAGCAATGTCTTCTTATAGTATGGTATTGTCTGCGTCTCTCTCTAATGCAGAGAGGAAGGATAGCCATGTCAAAAACTTTGCATCCTAGAAAAAGAACTTGCAGAAGTCTTTTAAAAGGTCCAAGAGCACAATCATTTTCAGACAAAGGGTGTATGCTTACATTTACTTTTTTCCTGTAAGTTCCTATCCTTGGTGAGCTGGAGTTGTAGCATATCTGTTAATGGCAAATGAAGAATGGTTAATTGCACTTTGTCTTTCCCCCACCTATTTTCTCAACCTATATTATATCAAAGGATAGCTGGTATTAAATAAAAAGATTGTGAGTATTCATTTGAGCTAGAGTTCTGTACTTGTCCTATCAGCTGATTTGTGTTTTGAAGAATGTTTTTAGCTGAATTCCCCCCCCCCCCCGGGTGGGGGGGGATGAGGCTCCCCCCCCTCCCCCCAAAAAAAAATGACACCCTCCTAGCCATCCCCTGCCAAAAGGAATCAGGTTTCTTGAGTCCTTTGCTCAAGTACTTCTCAATGATGGATTTTTTCATGTTCATTGCCATGCTATTTATTGACTGCGTTGGTATCAACTTATCCTTGTATAGAACATATCCTCTTGCCAACCTAATTTTGTTGGCTATCGTCTTTCTTATCTCTATCTATAATTTTTTTTTGTGCTCTCATCAATCATGAATTTCACTAATACCATGTTGTGTAATTATTTTGATTCTGCCTTTGCTTTGTTTTCTGTTCTTCCTGTATATTTTAAAGGTTCTTAATTTTTCACAACTTGGGTTTTTAGTGAGCAGAAGTAGATATCTAAAATAAGTGATGGGGAATGTACGAGGTTTGTTAATTTATAGCATTTCTTGCATGTGGGCCATCATATCCGGTTTTCATGTATGGAACTTACAATTTATGAATGAGATCTGTTGCAGCTTTATTTAAAAACGGACCGTCCAAGCTATCTCGCAGCTTTATTGACCACATAGAATTTGTTCAATATTCTCTTGCATATTATGGTTGTCTTTAGCACATCAAGTTACAGTATTTTTTTTCCCTTTATTTTGTGTTTGCAGTGGGTTGTGTCCTTCATGTTCTGGAAAAAGAAAGCTCGTCGAAGCAAGTAAGTGAACATTTAAAAAGAGTCTATACGAATCTTTGCTTTTCTTTTTTCCCTGATTTACATAAGAAATGACACACTGAAAAACTGGTTTGCCAACCCCACTTGTCTTACATAAAGAAAGACACCAGTTGGCTCGGCTTGGATAGTGCTTGTAAGGGCAAGTCTGAGATATTGGGTGATTCTAAGAAAATAACACTTTGCATGGGAGGTTTTATGTTACACTATATTTTAGCACCCAGCAGAAGATCTTGTTCTGTTCCTTCTCTTTTTGGCGCTGCGGAGGGGGGGTTGGAAATTAATATGTAACCAATCTTTGGGTGACAAAACAAGGTGTTTTGTGGCGTCAACTTACTGGTGGCTTCATCCACCCATTCAAAGTACTACATGTGCTGCACATGCTAGTATTGGACTTTAGTTGCCAACTGAAAATAATACTGATTCCTGATTTGTTGTCACTTGATGTTTTATCGGAAGCAAGTCATCTCACATAACTGAAAAGCATTTAACTATGAGCCTGTACCATCTGAATGTTACTTTGTTGATGTTAAAATGAGCAATAAAAAACTTAAAATAACATTTGCATTAGAACAGTTGGAAAAAAAAAAAGATTTTTGCAGCACTGTATTTGGTAAAATAAAATTATGTAGCTGTCTTGGAGATTCTGTAATTCCTAGTTTTGTAATTTTCTTGACTCGAGAACTTTATTCATTGAAATTGCTCGCCTTGCTATCTGCCTCTGTTCACATGCAAATGCAAAATTTTCTATCTTATAAGATTTTCAAGTGGGAAATTTTGTTGGACTGAATTGATAATCTCTCTGTACAGTTGTTAATATTTATTATAACATATTCCAGGTATATGTTCGGGATTGCAGCCAACTGTGTGGGTTTGCGAACAGTTTTAGTGAATGGATCTCGCATGAGACGGTGGAGATGTCTCACAAGTACACAAGTTTGACAGCCATGGTCTTCTATATCCATTAGGCTCAAGTTTAGGTTGCCCAAAAAATGGATGTTATTCATATACTAGTACCATTATAATTTGTTATTCTTTTGATGGATTTCTGGCCACCACGGATTTGGGTGCTGGGGTTGTTTTCAGCTTGGTTCTTTCTCATTTTCTCGGCATTTGGATTTGTTTTAGCTGGTTGATTAGTGAAGAAGAAAGGGGATGCGGATATGGTTTACACTGAAACAATGTTAATATGGTTTGTTCAGAATTGGGATTGAAGTTGGAGGTATTTGTCATTTGATGACTTGACAGTCCTTTCTTGTAAATGACAGATTGATGATTGTATGATTTCACGTTCAAGAATGCAAAAGCTGATTCTTTTCTCCTTAGTTAATTTGTGAACCCACCTTCCGGGTTAATGCATTCTGCTTTCTTTGACAAAATTTTTTGATTTCGTAAGGTAAATGTCATGGTGGTAATGGGTGTGTATTCATTGAAGTAATCTGCATTGAAGGGTTCTCTCTCTCTCTCTCTATAGGCTTAGAATGTGAATGGAGGTTTATGTGCCAAGTGCGCGGGAGCTCCACTGAGGTGAAAACGGGGTTGATGTAAAGCCAAGAAAAAGTTGTCTTTGTTAGTTGATTAGCCCTTACTCTTTGTGGCATTGTTAGCCTCATGATGCATCGCCGAAAAAAAAAATAACAAAATAAAATTTACAGCTTTCTTAACTTACTATTTTTTTTGTTTAAATCTATGGTTCGAAATTTTTTCATCTCTCAGTTGCCGAGGGAAACAAAAAAATGGCGCTGGTATAATTGGTTCTATTTTTGGGCCCCCCCAAAGAAAAAGTTTGCCCCCTTAAAATCTATGGTTCCAGATTTTTTGTATGAATATCTCTCTCTATCTTTTTTTTTTTTATTTTATTTTAAAAATAAGGAAAGACGATTACAATAGTCCCTATCTAACCAACATGTCAACACATCTATTGCCCACCGGACCCGATCAACTAGGGTTTTTCGCATAAGAGTTTTACATTCTCTCTCTCTCTCTCTATAATTGAATATTTGTTATCAGCCCCCTGCATTTAAATTTTCTATTGGTATATAAAATCATTTTCTATACCCTGAATTAATTTTATTATTTAAACCATTTTTTTATATAATTTTGGAACCTTATTTACTACATTTTTAGGCATTCAATTGTAAATAACTCAAGCATATCAGTTCATAACCCAGTAATTTGAAAATATATAAATAAATAAATAAATATATATATATATATATATATATATATATATATAGTTATAGTCCATAGTAGTTAAGTTAAATGTGATTTATTATAATTTGAAGTGCATATAAAATCATATCAGTCGCAGACTACAAACTCTTACACAATTCGTCGAGCAACAGCAACGACACCAATGATGATGGTTTCTGTCCCTGTGATGAAAATTGAAAATTATGTCAGTCAACTTCCGGAGGAAATTTTGTTTAGCTTGAAGAGCGAATGAAATAATAGAATGACGCCTGTGGATTCCCACAAAAATTCTTTTTTTTTTAAAAAAAAATATTATATTTAATTTATAAAAATAGAAATAAATTAATTTTTTGTTTGAAAATAAAAACAAACTATTTTTTTTAACCTCCCATTTAAGGGGGCAAAAGAACAAAAACAGAGAAAAAATTTACTAATTTTTCTTTTCAACTTTATTATTATATATTTTCAAAATTTCTATCTCGCACTTTTTGTGTTGTCTCGTCCCTTCTTTTATGTACTTCAAAACAAAGGTTAGCAAAATCATTTTATTTTCTCCAAAACAAAAGTAGAAAAATGTAGAAAATACCCAGAATAAAAATATTCATTACCTTGTTTGGCATAACATAAAATAATTATGTGTGTTTTGTTTAATACATTTTCTTCTTCTTCTTCTCTTTTCTTTTTAAACAAAAAAAACTTTGTACTCGTTATATAATATTATTTTACCTATGCAGCATTTCGTTTAGACTAATCAATAAATGGATTAACTGAATAATTCTATTTAAATATTGTGAAATCCAATTTAAAAATTAATTTCTCAAAAATCCAATCCAATTTCAGCCGGCTTAAGGATTGGACAATATTTTTGGGTCTGCAAACCCAATGAGTCTCATTCCACTTGGGCCTAAAGGGTTGAGATTTTCATTAACGAAATTTTTTTTTTTTTAACTATCATTACGCGGAATTATATTCTAATTAATTCAATTTAAGTATTTGTGGAGACCCTATTTAGGGGAATGCTCTTCTAATATAATCTTTTTTATTCCTAAATTTTAAATCTAAAATTTGATTAAAACATCTAATACCCCATTCTATTAAGCTAACTATACGTTGATATACTAACAACTTAACTTTTTTATAATTTTGAAGGAATCCTAATTATAGGGTTAAAATTTAATATAATTTAATTTTAAATTTCTTATAAATTATTTTTAATTTTAAGCATTTAATTAATTAAGTTAATAACACGTTTTTCTTATTATTTAATACTTTAAAATTTGTATCAGTGTAATTAATTTTATTTTTAAAATATTTAAATCATCATCTCGGATAATTATTTTAAACGTAAGGATAAAATGAAAATATTAACATCGGAATAACATGATAAGCATCAAACCTTCGTACCGTCGCTAAGGTAAAGGTTTAATGATTATATTTCTTTCTTTCAATTTTATTATTTAGAGTTCAAATTTTATATAATAAATAAATAAATAAATAAAACCCTCAAACTTGAAAATGGTTAATCATGGGCTCGGTGTTAGGCTCAAGCCGCGCACAACCTAAATTGTCGCCGGCCCATTGATGATGCCCGAGCGTATGGGTAGGTTAAAGGAGCCGCAGCCTTTGTCCATCCCCAATCGAGATTCATGACCATGGGCAAGAGACAACGGAAACCCTTCGCATTTCGGAGAGTACAACCTTAACTCTCGTGTTCTGCTATCCTGTCTCCTTTCTGTTTCTGTAGCTTTGAGATAGCATCAAATCAGATTGAAGAAGAAGAAGAAATGCTTGGCTGCAGAAACTTTTTGTCTAAAGCCATTAGAAAAAGAAAGAAAAACAAGATCAGTAACAAGAAGAAGAAGAAGAGAGCTGTTCTCAAGACACTAAAAATTACCCAGAAACATGAAGATTCAGAGGAGGAAGAAGAAGAAACGGAAGGTTTCAGCTTGAAAATCTCTGCACCTTCACACAGCTATGGAGTTCAGCCTCTCGGTAATCTTCTTCTAAGTCCAAACCCCACCAATTCAAGAAACACAGGTCTGGGTAATCTCCAGTCTCTCTCCGATGAACTTGTTCTTGAAATTTTAGAGTTTTTGGAGGGTACCCATTTGGGGATTTTAGCTACTGTTAGCAAATCTTTCTATGTTTTCTGTAATCATGAACCCCTTTGGAGGAATCTCGTGTTGAAGAATTATAAAGGTGGGTTTTTGTTTAATGGGTCTTGGAAATCAACATTTGTAGCATCTTCTTGTAATGGTTCATATGATGTTTCACATGCTATTCAATCTGGGTTGAAGGTTAGGGATTTTTATTCAGATTATTTGTTTCAGAGTTGGCTTTGTGCTAGCCTGGAAATGAAGCATCAGTGGCTTGAAAGGGACAATATTCCCAGGAGGAGAGGAATTTCAGTGGAAGAGTTTATACTGAATTTTGAGGAGCCGAATAAGCCTGTGTTGTTAGAAGGGTGTTTGGATAATTGGGATGCCTTGAAAAAATGGGATAGGGATCATTTGGTTCAATTGTGTGGGGATGTTAAGCTTGCAGTCGGTCCGGTTGAGATGAAGCTCGAGGACTATTTTAGGTATTCGGATCAGGTTAGAGAAGAGAGACCATTGTATTTGTTTGACCCAAGATTTGCAGAAAAAGTTCCTCAATTAGGTTTGGATTATGAAGTCCCCGTGTACTTTAGGGAAGATTTGTTTTCAGTTTTGGGAAATGAGAGACCGGATTATCGATGGATCATAATTGGGCCAGCTGGATCAGGTTCGTCATTCCACATTGATCCTAATTCAACTTCGGCATGGAATGCAATAATCAAGGGATCCAAGAAATGGGTGTTGTTCCCTCCTGATGTGATCCCACCAGGGGTGCATCCGAGCCCTGATGGTGCTGAGGTGGCATGCCCCGTTTCTATAATTGAGTGGTTCATGAATTTCTATGAAGCAACAAAAACGTGGAAAAGAAAGCCAATAGAGTGCATTTGTAAGGCTGGGGAGGTTATTTTTGTCCCTAATGGATGGTGGCATTTGGTGATCAATCTTGAGGACTCCATTGCCATTACACAAAATTATGTTAGCAGGTACACTTTTTTGATTTACATATTTCATACATTACTCAAGCCAGCCTATGAATTCTATTTTATGAATATATTGCTTTATATGCATATATTATTGTGTCGAATAGAATTAATAGAATTTTTTGTGTGTGGCATGATATAACAACTTGAGAGAGTGTGCGATGCTTCACACTGCATATAATATATCCAACATGGTGCAAAAAATTGTTTTTGTATTATTTTTCTTTCTTCCCCATTTTTTGTTTTGGTATGGTTCTATGTATGTGGCTGTTTTTTTTTTTCCTTCCTTTCCTTTTTTTTTTGGGGGGGGGGGAGGGGAGGGAATCAAGCGTGCTGTCAAAATTGATACACTTTGTTTGATTTCATTAGGCAGCCTCAGTTTTGAGATTTATTGCTTCTCAAATATCAATTACAATAAATCGAATGATGAACCCAATTACAGACTGTTACTTCTTATGACCTTATGTTCAGCTTGAAGCATTGGCTGTTGAAAGGCTCCAGCCAGTAATGCATAGGAGTAGGTTTGTGCCATTTTAGTTTGTATAAAGAGAGAGATGAAACAAGTGCATAATGAAATTCAGCTATAAAAGAAGGGAAAGAGGGGCGAAGAAGAAGACATGAATATGCAAACCAATCTTTTTGTTATCAAAGGCATCCTAGGTCCAAGAACAAATCAATACAGAACATTAGCACAAGCAAAGCCCTGGTGCACTCCACCACACCCCCCGTTGCACAAAACAAAAGAAAAGTGCATCCCTTGCTGCCCATCATTCATATGATATAAAGTTCATTTCTTATGTTACAACTTTTTATTTTCTTTATTTTTACTCTTTATTATTATTATCATTTGCTTTTAATATCTTTTCTTTACATTTTTTAGCCGTTGTACTTTGTATTTTTTAACAAGATATTAAACAAGTGAATTAGTCTAATTTCTGACTCCTTGATAACAAGAACAACCTCATTTAGTTTGTGCATATGTAGCTTTATGAGGTGAATCATTGGCATTGTGACAGGGAAGAAAGTTTTTTGAGTGACTTTAGTTGTGCATGTGAAAAAACCAGAGGCACATTCAAAAGTAAAGGCTTGTATAGTCTTTGATTGCATGCAGTTATCCATGTCTAGAAGTACAATCAATTTGTGCCTTTTATGTTTACGACATTATATAATTTTGGGTCTCTCAACCCATCGGAGTAGGTCTTTAATTGTTTTGGGACCTGGTATCATCAATAGTTCTTTTAACAGTGTCAATTGAAGCATATTTCTATGTGCCCTGTTTGGCTCAACCATGCACCTGGTATAGCTTCTTGTAGCTACTTCTGGAGAACCTTGGTGTTTTAAATGCACATTTTGTGCCTTTAGTAATTTTTATTGATTGCAATGTTTTTCAACGATTAATGATATAGGAATGGCCACAACTGCATGTGACTCCTGCTTTGATAACTCGGAAACTTCTACATGTACTGGAACCTGAAGTAACTTTGTGCCACTTTCTGCGTTCATAGAAACTAAATGGCCCTTACAACCAGAGTGTCCTATCAAAAAAAAAAAAAAATGTATATTATAGTGAAAATTTAACATTCTTTCAACTATGGCCCCTTACCCCATTTCTCTGGAGTCTGTGGTAGGAATGGTCGAAAAGTTGCATAAATTCACTTGTCTCAGAGAAGTTCATTAATGTCTGGTTCTCTGTGTAGGTTCTAGACTTTAGTTAGTTAATAAGTTTTCCTGTTATTACTAGTAATTTTTGTTTTTCTAAAGTATGTTTTTAGGGATAAGTTCATGGTATCCATTTTTCTTAACTAGCATGGCCATCTTACATGACTCCATACTGCCACCCCCTTTACACATTAATGTTTCAGAGGTTAGGAACCCAGCTAAAACCAAAAATCAAGTTTGAGCTACTATTGTCAATATGATTAGTCAATCCATCAAGTGCAACTAAGGAGGCTTAATAAGGGATTAGCTCTGGTAGTATCCCATGTGCTATTGAAGCCACCATACCTACAGTCTTGTCCTCTTACATTGTTTAGTATATTGGCCTTTTTGGAATTGGTTGACATTCCTTGCTTTGTAGTGATATGTTGCATTTGATTGGAAAAAAGAAACATGATACATATGCTAGAAATTTTACGGGTTCATAGTTCTTGTGGAACCTATTTTGGTTGTAGTTTATTTTTCCTTGAACCTTTATGTTTGTCTACTTAATAGGTTTTCCAGGTAAGATTCTAGGGGATAGTTTTGGCCCACTTTCTGCATGATTGGAATTCAAATTGTGGAATTATTTTTTTTTTCTTTTTCTAATTCTAGTTCCCATATCCTTGCGCGGAGGATGTCTTATTTATTTTACCCTTCTGGCTTCTATTGCCTTTCTTATGGACATCCACTTTTCTTTTGGAGAAAACAAGGCAAAGGCAAAGGTGAATTGTAACCAGTAGGATTTTTTATTAAACACCTAGATTTTAAGTTCTTGCTTAGTTATTGCCTAATGCCTCCTATTAAAGTATTCGTGGGCAACTAAACTAGCTTTTTGCCTTCTACAATTGCAACAAGAAGGATGTATAAGGTTCATAATTTGAAGTTAATGGAAATTACTTCTTATAGATGAGATTCTTCCCTACTGATGGATCTTCTTGGTCAAGTTCTAACTGCTGCATGCCTTGACAGCAACTCCACTGGGAGATCTTTAGATGAAAGGCTTCTTATACTTGGGTGTAATTACCCAGGGATTTTGAGCATGGTTTTCACAAGAAAAGAACTTTTGGCTTTTGGTTATAATACAAGCATCTTGCCTTTGTGTCAAACATGGTAGAATGCAGCTGCACTGCTACTGCAGTGCATTAAATTGAACAAAAGTTGTCATATAAACAATTGGTAGGGATGAGTTTCTTGTCCCTTAAGTTTCCATAAACACATGATTTTAAGCAAGGATGCCCTCTTAATCCTATGTAAACTAATTAATGGCATTCATCTCAAGAAGGTAGAGCTTAGGAGCCTAGACCTTACCTCAAGGCCTTCATCATTTAATTTCGTAGCAAGGTTGTGTAGGCATAAAGAAAGGTCTAATCACTTTTTCTGGGATCTTAAGGATTTTTTGAGTAATTTTCCAAATTCTCTAAAGCTGTTGCCATGGATTTGTCTTCTTGAAACCAAATCCAGGGGATTTGGAATCAGTAAAACTGCAGTGGATGGAATCATTATAGTGAAGTGATATGTCTTATTGGTGGTTGAGTTTTTTCGATATCAGAATCTGGTTGGTGAATACTGATTGAGTTTGTGCTTGTACATAAATAGTGCTGTACAAGAACTTGAAATTAGCAGACTTCTTCCTTCCATGTTTTGTGGGTGTGTGTACGTGTGAATGCTTTAGTCTCTATCTAGTGTGTTACATTATGTCTATCCTGCAGCTACCTAAATGCGTTGTGTTTGTTGTAGGAGGAACTTGCTGAATGTTTTGGACTTCATCAAGAAGCCAAATGCCAAGGAACTTGTGTCAGGAACAACGGACCGGATTAATTTGTATGACAAGTTCAGAAATGCAGTTGAGGCTTCATCTCCTGGAATCATTGATCAATTGGTCAAAAAAGCTGAGGAGAAAAAGGCCCGAGAAAAGAAATTTTCATTCTGGGAATCAGTTAAAGATTCCAATGCAGGTGCCTTCAAGTTCTCATTCTGACCTGACAGACACAGTGATGAGATTGGAGGATTTTCATACAGGCAATACCTCCTTAAAAAGAGGACAATACCATACATTGAGGATTAGATTAGTTTCTCACTCTTCCTCCATAAGCAGATGGAAGAGATTAGTGCAGTTTTGACATTAATCAATCCCTTCTGATTTTTGTAATTTGACTTGGAAGGAACACAATTTTCTAATGGCATTCATTCATCAATTTGACTAAAACCCGCATGTTTGATGGGTTTTTTTTCCCCCTCCTTATATATCTTCATTTTTATCAGCAATTTTTTGATTTTGGGCTGTGTTTGAATTTCCAGAGGGAGTGAGTCCCAACTTAGGGTGGGGAAGGTGGATGCAACTCAGATGGCATGAGTCCCGCCTAACCCAACCCACCTGGACTGACTTTGGCTGAGCTATTGACAAGAGAGTTGAGCTTTTCCAACCCAAAATTAATTCGGTTTGGGTTCCTAGTAGCCCATCTAACACGCCTTAGGAAATGTTGGGGAAATTTTTATATCATACTCGCCCAGCTTCCGATTGGAATGTTGGCATTAGAACTAAGATAGAGACAAGCCAGGTTAAGCCAAAGGGTGTCCGAGTTTGGCCAAACCGAGTCTCATTTCTAGTCGAGTGAGACAAGCTATATAGATGTAAGAGTGGAAAGATGGATCAGAGTTGGCCCTTGAGACCAAAATGTGGTCGAAATTTCAGTAACCTGTGGATTCCCAATGGCTCCTGTCTCGGGTTCTTCCATGTCTCTGCGTTTTCTAGCCCAAAACTTCATCGGCAGATTTAGAGTCGAGTCCATTTGTGTGCATATCAACAGCAAAGGTTATGGACTATTCTATTTGGTCTCGGACGAAGAGTTGAAAATCCCCAAACAGTATTGATGATGTTGAGCAAAGAAATTGAAGAAAAAGAGATTATATCTGCTGAAATTTTATTAAAGACCAAGCCCATCGCTATCAGCGTCAGGGAAGGGAAGATGGTCTGTCGTTTGGTTGCAAAAGCAAATTGCTCGGGAGAAAGAGGCATAAAAGGTCTTTAAAAATATAGACAGGGAGAGTAACAAAAAATAGAAAATGCGCATCCGGGGAATCGAACCCCGGTCAGTACCGTGGGAGGGTACTATGATACCACTACACCAGATGCGCTCGTTTGGCTGTTTTGTTGTCAATTATTTCTATTTTCTGAGCTTAAGCTGTTCTATTTTTAAAGCCACCTAATGAGACTGATTTGGCAGCGGAGATTGTGAAGAAGAAGAAGTGATTGAAGATTGAGATTCAGGGGGTCTGTGATGGGACTCTGATCGGATCGAGAAGGAGGAGTGAGAGTGGTGGTGGTGGTGGTGGTTTTCGTGCTGGTCGTGAGATGTTGAGAATCTAGGGTTTCGTCATCGTTGACATTATCGCTAAAGCCATGGGAGATTGGAGGGGGGGAGAGAGAGGAAGCAGAGGAGAATGTCGCCTCTCGAGAAGAACATAGGGGGAGATCCGAGGTCAAGAGGGATGAAGAAGTCTCGCCATTGGAGACTCGAGAGAGAGGGTCTAAGAGAGTAAGTATTTTCTCTTTTTTTCCCAACGCATCTATGTAGGTAATTTCAAGGGACACGTGTGACAGGTGATCTTTGGCCTGAAGATATAACGGAGGAATGGACGAAAAAGTTAAAATAATAATAATAATAATAATACCGAGACATCCATTTGAAGGTTAGAAGTTTTTTTTTTTATTATTTTATCTATAACTTTTTATTTAATATTACATAGATTTGAGTTATTTCATAAATAAAAGCGACACAACGAATAAAAATTGAACACATCAGATCTTGGGAACAACTTTTAGGGTTTTGTTTCCTTGACACACATGCTCTCTCTCTCTCTCTCTCTCTCTCTCTCTCTCTCTTCCAATTAGCCATTTCATTTTCAAATCCATTTTCCTTTTTCAGATGGCATTTTCGAGGGGCATTTTCACCAGAATGGCATTTCTCTAATGTCTAAGATTGGCTTCTTTCAACTGATGGAAAATCTGGGCACTGCTTTAACAACATTGTGTCCTCAGAAAGGGCTAAAGCAAATAGCAGAGACAGAGAGTAGCAGCTTTTATTCAACAAAGAGAGAGAAGCAAATGGAAAACTAACGAGATTTGCTCTGGGGTAGAGAGTAAGAGATGCCAAGTGAATAAAGTTTAGTTTTGTAACAAAAAGACTATATTTTTACTTCGTTCTGATGGAGAGTTTAATGATCAACTCAATGATCTGATCTGAATTCAAATATTGATATAAAAAAAATATATATATATTTCTACTTGATATTAATTTTTAATACAATTTTTTTAAACAATAAAATATAATTTAATCTTGATATATTGAGGCAATTTCAATTATTTGTTAGGCATTTTAAGTCATGTACGAATTAAAAGCATTAGTCATGATTTAATTAACACATTAATAATAATCTTATTAGTCATTAAGTTAATGATTATCAATAATTATATATAATATGAGAAAAGATTAATAGATTAAATCATGTACTAAGCCCCAACTTTTCTCGTTCTCTCCTTCGACCGTCCCGGTTCGTCTCTCCATCGGCCGCAACACCAACGACGACAATTCTTCTCGTTCTTTCCTTCTCATTCTCTTCTTCGGCCGTCTCTCCTTCATTTGGCGTCAAAGTCTCTTCTCAATCTCTTCGTCTTCACCGTCACAGTAACATCTCTCTTTCTCTCTCTCTCTCTGTGCCAAAGTACCAAAGGCATATAGTAGCAGAGCAGCGTACTACTACCCCGGACTCACTACATGGACTCGGTGTTGTATTCCCCCCCCCCAAACATCATACACTTTAAATAACACTAACTTATCATTCCTGGATCAATAGCATGGTTGGCTCGTAACCATCCCGTTAAATAAGATGATTATCAGTACCAAGAACATAAAATAAAAATGCAAAAACACCAGAGCTGGTTAAAGAAAAAAGAGTTCGCTGTTGCATCGCTCATATCTGCCAGAGATTTTAGGGTACATAATGTTATTGAGGAGAAAGAAATGCAGTATAAGAATTATTGCAGTACTTCAAGCCTTTTAATAAACCACAACTCAACGCCGGAGTAAAAACAGTGTCTGCAATACCAAACGTATTGAATGTATTTGGTGAAGGGCACTCCCCGGCTCCAGTTTCAGTATTCTTCTGGCCAATTGTTTCAAAAGCAACATTCAAGCCAGTTGAAGTGGACTCTGTCACAAAGCTGCAGATCAGCCAAACACCATATGTAAGCCATCACTCTGCCAAATTTATCGGCAAACAGGATGATAGAATAGTGAAATGTGATTGGCACAGGTGAGCAAATGAATCAAACACCACAGATGTTGCTTCTGTGCAACAACATTAGACCATGAAATTCTTAAAAATGAGGGTTCTTGAGTTCATTATGAATGGATAAGGAGAAATATGGTTATCCCTCACTGAGGAATATGAGCTCAATAACTTGACGAGTCACAGTTTTCGAGCAGGTCTACCAAATAGCAAAATGGCAGTCTAATTATTTCTAGGCATTTTATGACTGGTTGTCAATTTTATTCTCACAAGCCATCATCCTACCCATGCTCCTCTAATTCCTTTTATTGTGTATGATATCTAAGGCACTACAGAAGCATTAAACAACACGCTAGAAACTCCAGTATGGATAAACTTCCAAGACTTTTTCTTTTTTCTTTTTTTCCCACTTAGCAGCCTCCCTGATATAAAACTCTTATCAAGGAAAACCTTCAAATAAAAGGTACTTGCTGCATCTGATGTTTCCAATGTTACAGATGTAGTTCACTTGTGCACTGCAATGTCTTGCAGTCTTATTTTTTCTGCTGTGTTGCACCTCTTCATTTAAATATTTAAAAAAAAAAAAATCCAGTAAGTGCAACACTGAAGTTATTCATGCACAAATTGATAAATCCAACAAAAGATGCACCACTAACTATTCCACCTAAAGTATGGCATGTCCAAAATTAATTCAGAGTGTCTCCGCAACATTTTTTCCATTTCTTCCCTTCTATAGTATTTAATCAAAGGCCTATTTTTCTCTTCTCAAGGCAATGGGCCAGCGCCTCATTGAGACCATCATGCTATTTAATTCACTGATTCATTCAAATTATAAATGCTGACAATGTTCATGTGAGAGGCATAAGGAATATAAAGTACCTTGCCTCAAAGCTCCTTCCTTCAGAGCCTACGATGGCACACATGCTACTTACTATCCAAGGAGGAAGATATGCATCTTTGATTTCAATGCTATAGCAGAAAGCAGACAAATCGTCATCCAATTTGCCTTCTTTCAAATAAGATCCTTTCGAAGAAAAAGCAATATGATCTGCTCTCCTCATCTCCTTGCATTTAACCTACAGCATAATGACAACAGAAGCACGTCAATGAAATTTAAAATACAAAACAATCAGCTACAACTAAATAGCAAGATCATTTTTTACATGATGAAATTCCGCCAACACACACAGTGAAAGTCCCCCCTCCCCCTCCCCCTCCAAAAAAAAAAAAAAAACACAAAAAAAAAAAAAAGAAAAGGGAGAGAAAAATCAAAATAAGTTATAAGTTGTATGACAAGGTGCAAAGATAAGTGGCTAGTTCTTGACCCTGGTTATGCAAACATGTGAAGGAAAGCTAATAAAAAAATTCATGAAAATTTAATTTTGCCAATTTAAAAGGGAAAAAATGACACTCAAGCAAAAGAAATAGGGAGCCAATCCAAGTTTCAGTAGTAGATTCTTGGCTTGAAAAGCTTACACTTTTAATCCTGTGAATGAACAGTTGGTGCAAAATGTCAATAGAAACAATCTAAAGCTCAGTAAGCAAGATCATGCGTGACTACATAACAACCTTCATACAAATCTGAGAACAAGAAATATATTCTGGATGTGCAAATTGAAAAATTGGATAAAGAAAAATAGCTGATCAATATTATAGGAGAACGAACGGTTTAACTTCTTGCAATTTTTTTTGGAAAACATGGGGGAGAGGGAAGAAGGAGGGCTGGATGGATGGATGGGAAAAAGTGCTACTATACAAAACTTGCATGTCAATTAGACCCACCTCTGGAGCAGACATTGCGGCATTTTTGAATGGTACAGGTGAATATAATAGAGGAACATCCATGCCAGTCAAAGAAGTTAGGAAAGATCTGTACACAACACCAATAAGTTAACTAATCGAGCAAACCACTGCATCAAAAGAAAAAGATGAGCAATAAAATGATTTCCGACACAGTGACATCATAAGTTAAAATAGAGAATCCATCATCCACTGAGACATCTTAATTGCATCAGTACCTGTAATTTAAAAGAATGTCATACAATCCATGCACATTGCTGTTCCCATTAAATGCCAGCAAAGACTCTGGACTGTTATCGATGTCGGAAATGGAATTCAGATGGCGTGTCTGCAGCATTTAAACACCATAAAATAAAATGTGCTATAAGAAGAAAAAGAATAACATCAGTAGGGGGTTGGGATCTGCAGATAAGCAGGTCCATCAATTCCTACAATGAATCTTGCCACGTCTCAACCAGTATAATCTTAATTTTTGAAATTGAAAAGGACCTTGTTTTAGTGAAATTCCTTTACTATCCAGCTCTCCAGAACATGCCCCAGGTTGACCCAAAAAAAAAAAATTCAAAACTACAAACACATTCCGGAATGTGGATTAAACATCTTTGTTAGGAAGTGGATCAGCATGACTGATCTCAACTACTCGGAACTTCACTGGCACCAACCCATAGCAAGAGAAGGTGCCAAGATTTTTATTCGGCAGGAAAGATGTGCAGCTGATATTGATACACTGTTGATATCAAAAGATAACAGATTCAGACCTGGCCCAAATTGGATCTCTCAATCTCCGAGAGTTCAACCAAGTCTTCTGTGGTAGCTTGCTCCACTTTAGAAAGACAAAGAGGCATGGAAAAACCAACATCCTAGTATCAATTACCACAAAAAGAGAAAGAAAAGTAAGAAATAAAACCATAATGGCAGGAGACATACTAGAAATTTTCAGGCACAATATCCCAGGTAGACACGATAAAGTAGCACAACATAATGAATCAAATACTCAAAAAGGACAAGAAACAAAGGAAACACTTTTCTGTTGATGTACTTCTATTCATGAAACAGAATATATTGCTCCATATTAATCTGCATAAAGACTACTGATCAAGATTATACCCATAATTGTGTTAATATCCCCTAGGATTGAGAAATAATTAGCGTTTCATATACTTGATACTGTTCTTTCTAACCTATCAGATTTATTGTTTAAGTTCCTCCACAAACAAGTTGGATCCCAGCACAAATTATTGGAAACACGGAACACCAAACAGAAAAATAATCCGACATAAATAGCTTATATTTTAATTAAAAGCCACTAATAATAATAATATCCAGTTCAAGGGAAAAAGCTTACATGCTCTCTCAGCAATGACCTTAAACTTCTTGTGGACTGGGATATGTAAGCATTGCATGAACTTTTACTACTGCCAGAACCATGACCACCAGTAAACATGACCAGGAACTGTGTAGTACATACTGCAATATTACCAAGTATGAGGACAAATCAATGTCAAACATTAAACTAATCAGTTGTGACTTTTGAGACAAAAATGAAAAGACAAGTTTCAGGATAAACCCACCACCCCCTCTCCCATTCCCAATTAATTCTACATTGCACAACAATGTCCCTACTCGAGAACCTCGACCATTTAATGCAATCTTAACTTTGTTAAGCTTGTCCTAACTTTCAGGTAATTTTTTTATCCATCATAAACAAAAATGGTGTTTCTCCCATCAGTTCTGTAAAAGATAAGTTACCTAATATCATAATGCCTCTCTATCTTAAGACATATGGCATTCACAATCCTAACTAGCTATCCCCAAACATCATACAAATGATGACACCAAAATTTGGTTTCATGCCACATGCTGCTCTCTTGATTAGACTTCCCTGTACATGCATAAGAATGCTTTGAAGCACCAAAGATAATTCCAATGAATTCAATTGATCAACAAGGAGTACTTTCTAAAAAAGGAGAGAATTTATTGTTTATGTATGCAAGAGAATGATATTTACATTCAAATTAGCTGGAAGCGGATCTAAATTTAAGATTATGAGGGCAATTGCCCACAGTCAATTTGTTAAACTCTTTAGGCTCTGTAGATGGTTTTTATGCTCCCCAACCCCTAAATATTTTATACAAATTTCTTTAAAAAAAAAAAAAAAAAAAAATCCTATCACATACATTTCTATTGTTTAGACATGGTTTTTTCAAATAATTATCGTGATTGTTTAGGAATTAGTTTTGGCAAATAAGAAAGACACACAGATGTAAACATTTTTATGGATGAGGGTGTGCGCATGGGTTCGCAATTATGTTGCCCCAACTAATAAAGATTCCTGGCTCCACCTCTGCTACTAGCATATTAACTGACAAAAGCATATTGATGTTGCATAGTGCATACAACAACAACACAGCTCTGTTGTTCTATTCAGTGAAAAACAAACAAATTAAATATTATTTTACTACAAATATCAACAATCCAAATAACACTGGGTTATCAGACCCCAACTCGGATTGCTCAATCGTAAATCCAATACATTCACATTCTAAATCCAGAAATCCAGTACCCAAATCACATGTTCCACAAAATTAGAATGGTTGGAAGATTCAGAGACCATATCTTTGTACTTGTACATGAAGATCACGAAGTTGATATACTACTAAGTCAGTATTTATAGTTCCATGTCAAGAATCAACTTATATTGAAATCCAGTTGAAGTAAATCTGATAAACCATATTGGAGGTGGAAGGTTGAAATTTGGAAACAAAGGGTCCCAGTTATTAACCTAAAAAATGAATTCACGAAGTGCATCATATGAAGATTACAAAGTCAGGCCAGGCAGCTTTACAGAGAAAGAAGTAGGACCCTTGTTGTCTTGTCACCAATTTGTACTCTAAATTCTAAATCAACTTCTAGTTCTGAGGACTGAAGCTACAATTGCACCTGTATACTTCCAAAAATTTTAATGAAATCTCACCTATCATAAACCAGTGAATGAAAACCATACTGATATAAGAATAAGAACACTATTACAATAAAGTTAGTACAATTGAACATGCAATAATAAAATTGATGAAAGTGTAAGAATAAATACCATAAAAGATGCTACATATTTTCTTTCTGAACAAGTAGTATAGACTCCGAAAAGATTCCTCCCAAGCAAGATGACGCTTCCTTAAGAAATCAATTTCACCTGAAATGTGAAAAACATAAGTTAGCTGAGATAACTTCAGCAACAGAGAACATCATAAACGAGTATAGCCATTTGGGCAAGGAATACATTTTCAGCAACATACCTCCCTCTGTAGATGCTAAATTCAATGCCGATATAACAGAAGGTGGCAAAGAAGCCTGTGGGTACACCCATGAATATAGAGATCTGGCATTATTGACCTCAGTCATAGAAGCACCACTTTGATCCCCAGAGCTGAGGTGGGATACAAACTTGGCTGTTCCATCATAAGTACCACATATAGATAGCCTATGGAACCTAACATGACAAAAGTAGAAGATCAATCAACTTCAGATAGCGTCCTAATTTCTAAAGGTAGGAAAAGGAAAACTGTAACAAGAGCCAAATTCACAAATATTGATCAAGTAAATATTTTGCATGCATAGCTCAAATCATGAACTTAATCATAAGACTATTTATCATGAGGAAAGGGAAAAATGTTCCAATGGCTAAAACGTAACAATTGAAGACTCAAATTTAGTTTAGTGCACAAGGCAATTTTGGCAAATTAAAACATGAGATGAGTACAACCAAGATAAAATGCCACAGTTTGAACCTATAATTCATTTTTTCATATTTAAAACAGAAAGTCATAGTACATTCTAGCATTACTAGTTGGTCTTCGCACAAAAATACTTCCAACTTGAATGATTTTACATTATGACTTTATATTGCAATGGAAGATTGATGCAAACAATTAGCCTAGCCGCCTTGCAACATCGAACCATAAGAATAAGTCTCTTAAAAGCTTATTCCATCAAAAAGTCTCTTCAAGACTTAAAATATAACTTGCCAAATGTTGGAGCTCAAGAAAATTGAGTTGAGGTATAACTTCAAGGTTGAATTCCTGCAGTGCCTCAAGGCTTAATATAAAGAAAATTGGGCCCGCAACTAATTTTTTTTCTCATGTCAAAGGCATGTAATTGAATGCAATCATCAACATGGCATGAAAGGCTGAATAGAAGAATAGCCCTTCTCATTCAACTCTTTAAGGCCCTTCATACCGCTAAATTGAATACACATAAAGATGACAGCTCTCTTTCTCCGGCTCCCTCCTCCAGCTCCTGTTTATCTTTACAGTTCCTTGTTTTTCCAAATCCTATACACAAGAGAATCGTTCTCCACCATCTATCAATGTTCTTGTTCTTACAAGCCTAAGTATAAAATTGTACGCTCCCTCTTTTATCCTTTTACATCCTATCTACATTGTTCTGATAAGGACACCAAAATGCTTCTAGTTTCTATTAGAACACATACTAAGATATGTGACAAGCCACTTGACACTTCCAGTGACAACGCATGATAAAGACAGAAGCAAACAGAAAAGGAAATTGCGTTTATAGCTGAAATAGACTAGACTTGAGAGCACTTGCAGTTGCAACATATATCTAGTATTAAGTTGCTCATTAGTAAGACCACTGCATATACAAGAAGACTAAAGAAACAAAACTCCAATCCAGCTGACATAATACATGCAAAATAGATGTACATCAATTTAGGCTTCCTTCCCACTTTTCTTCAACTACTATAGAAGAAATGGCATCCTCTTCAAACTAAGCAAACCATCTCAATCAGCTATATAAAGAGGTAAATAAGAGAAGGATATGCTCGGTTAGTACCACTCACCAATTCACTGAGCTCGAAGAAACTACACGCATATTTGTTTTCAATGTCAAGTCCAGAGGAGCTTTTTGTCCAGAGATATGGACTTTAGGGCAGAAATCCTGTGAGTAAGCAAATGCTTGATGACCAGAATGTGCAAAAGCATCACCAGGAAGACTAGAGAAGGCACGAAATTCAGGAGCTCCAAGTCCTCTTAGGGCTTTATCCTGCAAAAGATTGATATTCATTCAGGCCCAGTAAATTTTGATAGGATAGGTATAAAAATGCTAATGAGAAGTACCATATCAACAGTTGCAACGCAAGGTCTTTCACTACCCAAAGAAAGCTCAGCAACACTACGAAAGGTGCTTTGACTGCACTTTTCACCATCTTCAACAAACGCAGCCATGGGATGAGAATCAGTCATGCTGCGATTTGACCAAAATAAACCAACAAGAACGTAACAATATCTTTTAAAACCAATAATAAGAAAATAATTTTTTAAAAAAATAGGAGAACTGATCTCAAAATTCATACCATGAAGATTGGGGTCGCTTATGGGCATCCAACTCTGAAGAAGTCAAAGCATTCTTCAGGCCATCAAAAGATACATAGGGAGAGGCGGGGGATTCACGGGGATGAGCTCCTTTTGATGCCATATCCTTAAAAGGTTAAAGCCCATAACTAAGTACTTATACTTAAGCAGTGAAATAGAAAAGATGCTAAGGGCATTACCACATCAGCAGTAGCCAGGTCACAAAGTCCATCACTGGCCAAGGACAGCCTAGAAGCAAAATTGGATGTATTCTGCCTAGAAGATTCAGTAAATTGACAAGCTTGATTCAAATCATCTTTCACCCCAACATCTTTAGCCACAGAACCCTCCAGGCTGCCAAGAACAGTAATAAGCATAAAAGAAGTTACATATGATCAATGAAAAGGGTAAACTAATTAACAGGAGCATACCACCGTAAGTGTTGCATACTGTTGTCTGCCAAATTGGAAGGAGTTGATTGCTTCCTCAGACTGTCAGTTTGTTCAACCACCACATTCTCCTGATTGTGACAAACAAATAGGCTGACACATTTAGAAACTGCTTGTACATGATACGAGAATAGGTTACATGCATAGATCCACAATGAGACTTGTTAAGCCATACCCCAGAAGACAGAAAAGCATTGTGAAATAATGTAGCATTTAAAACTTACAGACCTTAGCATTTTCCTTTTTGGCAAGTAACCTCAACCTGCTGGTGGATTTTCTAACAGGATATACTTCATCCACACGAGTCTCAATGTATCTTGGGATCTTTGGGGAATCCATTTTCTTAAGCCCATTTGTGATCCTAACAAAATTATATTTGAGAAAAAAATGTTACAAGTAAAGCATAAGATACAATAAAAATAATATTACATAGAGTCATCTTACTTCATAGAACCATGCAAAGGAGCTGAAGGTTCATCTGCAAGCTCCACAAAATTGCTTCTCTTCAATTGCTCTCCCTATTGTGCACAAGACCAAGTATTAGTTTTGTTCTTCATTTTCATTTTCTTATTTATGAAGAAGATTCAAAGAAGCTGCACCAAATCAGAATTTTCACAAAAACACAAAGATGAGAGCAGTTGATGTTTACGAAGTACAAATGCAAACTTCATTTTTATTCTGCATAAAGGTTTCCAGAAGATAAGGAAAAACTAACATAACACTAAGTGGAAAGCATTGTCCATGTCCAGAATATTATCAAACACAACATTCATAATCCACATCTTAAACACCACCCAGACCTGTCCACATTTTTTCAGATAAGTTTCAGCCAAACATTTCTACAACAATTTGTTAACACTTCGAGTACAGAAAATAAACATTATTGGAAAACAAACTTATGGGATTCTCTAGAATAAATAAACATCAAGGTCAAGTATAGAACAATAAATGTTTGTGTAAAACTAAAATTAAAGCCATTTCTATACTTCAAATAAAGAAACATATAAGACTATTAGAGTAATTTTGGCAAATTTTTGCCATGAAAATATGCTTAATCTATGTTAGGAAAATCAACAGTTTATGAAAAATGTATAAATTTCATCTCAGATACTTTAAGAGCAGTCAGTAACTGAATCCAACTTTTCATGATTTCTGTACCCCTAACTTCACGGACAGCAATAGGTAGCAAACTCACTTTCACCAAATAGCTATCTTACATCCTAAGCACAACCTCTATAGGCGCCCATGCCTATTGCAAAATTTTCATTTTTTGTCCCAAGCTCGATCTCTCATGTCCTTTATGGTGTAACCATATCTACGTCTGTGCTTCATCCTGTGTACTTATTTAATTTTTTTCCACTAATCAATGGGGAAAGTAACAAGACTCTTTCGCATGAACACATAAATAGGGATTCAAATGCCCTTAGATGACCATGTGAAAACAAAGGTCATGGTTTTCAGTACTTAGTTTCATACAAAATGTGCATATATAAGATAACGGCCGTGTTTGGGAATCCTTGCTTTGCCTTAATTTGCATCAACTTATCCATATTGTGTCTTATTCTATTTGTAGTATTTTTAACTAAAGATAAAAAAATTTTGTAAGAAATATAGAATTTTACTAGTAGAAATCAAATTTCTCCATTAAAATAACTTTATCAATAACTTATTGAATTGAAAACCCAGCTAACCTCAACTTACAACAAAGAGGACCATGGGGTACTTGTATAAGACCATAAACTCAAATTCTAGCAGGGGAAAGAAATTCCCTTATCCACGAAGAACATAATAGTGTAAAATTCCCAAAAGCTGAATACTATCAACAGGAGAATATGGAACTTACCCTTAATTCGGATGGTGTCTTCCGCTTACCAGCAGAGCGGACCTTTAATCCGGCAGCAGCATCACCACCACCACCTCCTCCAACAAAATAAAGAGGATTAGAAGCTTGTATTTCAGCAACCTCCGCCATCCTAAAAGACTTAAAATTTCAGAAGCAGACCCTTCCCACAGGAATAGTTCTCCAGTCGGCTTCTAAAATCATCCGAGATCAACGAGACATTAACAGTACGTTCAGAATCTTCCTGCAGATCAATCAGATTCGTTAGGGTTTCCAACAAAAACACACATTAACGCGCGAAAAAGAAAAACGAATAGTTACCTCGGGAGAAACCCTAGAATATCAGACGCGAAGTTGATGCGATTGGATTCGTCAGGATTTGCCCTAAATGTGTGGTTTAGGGCATATCGAGAGAGAGAGAGAGATTGTGTGTGTGTGTGTGTGTTGGAAATGGGTTTGAAGAAGGGGGAGGGTTGGGGAATTTTATTTGAACGAATTTGGATTTCCCTCCTGCGCTTTGGGCCGACAATGCCCTCAAAAAATTTTAACGTCCCTCTACTCTGCCCCTACAACTACAATTTACAATACAACCAGTTTGACTCGAAACGCTGCGTGGCGTGCTCAGTTGAGTTGGAATTTGAAAATGGCCACCTAAAAAGTCAACAAAATTGTAATGGAGTCAAAAAATTTCCTAAGATCTCTCACACCCCCATTCTAATATTTATAAATATAATATTTTTTTATTCCATTTTTTAAACATAATATATTTAAAAAAACCTTATAAAATTTCTCCATAATTATATATTAATTATTCTTGATTAGCAATTAGTACAGAAATTTATCCTTTACAAAGAAAATACCATGCACTATTTAGAAATCCCTTAAAGAACAAATATAAAAAATGCGATGAAATAATATAACAAAAGCACTAAACTAATGAAAAATATTGATATCTTTTTATTTGAATATTAGTATCTAAAAAGTTGACTAGCCAAATTTGAACAGATATGAAGCCCAATTTAAAGAATAATTTTTTTAATATTTGTTTTTCTATTTACAAGATTTAAAAAAAATATTAATAAAGTCACGAAATAATATAATAAAAAAAGCACTGAACTAATATAAAATATTGGTACTTAACCCTTTAAAATGAATTTCGATGTGTCCCATAAGTAAAGGGAATTACAATTTCGTATCCACCCTTCTTTTAATCTTTTAAGAAGGGTTTGAATCTTAGCCTCAAATAATAATAATTAAGAGATTGAACTCAAATAGTTGCTTGTGTGATCCAAAGTTTGTGTATATAATAAATGTATTGAATTCAATTTTTAACTTCGTAACGGTGAAAATAAAATCAAAGATATAGGATCAATCACTTTATTTAAATCTGAGGATACTCTTCAAAGTATAAGCATAATGATTAGATTTTTTAATAATGTATTAATGTGAAATTATAAATTCCTTTTCCTAATAATAATAATAATAATAATAAAACATCTACGCCAACAAGAAGTTTTTAACTATTACTATTATTTTTTAATATAAGAGATATTTGAATTCAAGATTTTTAATGAAAAATAAAAAAAAAAATGATGTCAATTGAGCGACGACTCATTAGCACAAGAAGCCTTTAATTTAATACATCTCAAGGCCTCATTCACAGTACTAACTCAATACACAATGGATTTCAAACATCTCATCAGAAGCCCTTCCTTATTCCAACAACATCACAACAATTTGGTTACCAAGTGCATAATTTACCCGCCAAAATCAAAGATCATGCAGGCATAAGGTGCCAACACAGCTTCCCATGGCCGACGGTGTCAACCGACGACAAGCGGAGCTCATGGCGGACCACGGTTGTAAAGGGCTGGTCGAAAATATTTTTAAAATAGGAAATGAAAAGACCAAAAAATAAAATATGTATACCCCCAAAAAAAAAAAAAAGAAAAGTCTATACCGACATTTGAGTCGGTGGCATATATCACACCTGATCATATTTGAAATTATTAAAATAATGCCGCTAAAATTGATAGTGTCATAAAAAAATAACCAGCTACAAATTTTATTTAAGAAAGATAGAAAATAAGAGAAAAATTAAGAGCAAGAAAGATAATTTCCTTTTTTAATGGAATAGAGCAACTTTAAGATTACAATCAAGTTTTTAATTTACAATATCATGCATGGTGTATATTATTCTCTAGAACTCAAAAGAAATAAAGAAGGTATTCTTAATTTAGTCCATCAATATTGTCTTCTCATAATGCTCTGCTAATATCATCCCAATCTGCACAAATACCTATGGAAAAACTGGGATACCTGGAGAAGAAACTTGTACTCCTGGGCAAAGGTATAGATGAAGAACTGGTAACTACATCTATCTTCTTTTTGTTAGTGTACTTCTCTAATTGATGATCATTTTCACTGACCAAATTTCTCTTTCCAATCATTGTTTCATCATCACACTGTTCTTCCACTTCCACCAAACAAGGTGGTGGAGGTGGTGGTGGTGGTGATCTTGCATGAGAATGAGAGATGTTGGTGGGGGGTTTATTTCCGGTAAGTCGTTGCACCAGACCCATGAACTCTTGAGGATTAACATGAATCACTTCAGGTGATCTCAGGTAAACAATGATAGGAGAGCGAACGCGATTCATAGACTTCTTGATTGTTGTGGAATGCTTGTTCACTGCAAGTGGTGGTGGCCTTCTTCCATTCAATTCTTTCCTCACATTACTCACCTCCATCTTTTGATAGTTTTTGAGCACCAACTTGAGGTATGAGCTACTAAGCGATCAGAAAAGAGAGAAAAAAATTGTGGGTTTTTTTAGATTAAGATTATAGGAATATGTAGAACTATATAAAAGCAAACACTTGATCTAAAAATAATTGATTTAGTTGCATTGAACTAGCCAAGTTTACATCGTCTGGTTTGAAATGGTCAATGTGGGTATTTAAAATAATTGAGGCCAGTAATAAATTTTTGTGGATTGCCTAAGCATTAAGTGCTGCCGGCTATGGTGTTCTGTGAGGAAAGAATGGTTCCTCTCTTGGAAGAATCCACAAGTAATTGCATACAAAAAGGGGGAAAAAAATTAGGAAATGGCAAAAAGGTCAGCGACTTTGGGAAGTTTGACAAGGTCAATTACCCTTCATGTATGTTGTCTTTATGGGAGTCAAAAGATTTACAAAGTCGGCAGTTGGCCTCTTTACGTGGTCAATATCCAAGCCAATAAGCTAAAAGGTGGCGGTTGGCCTCCAAAACAAATAGAACCTTGCACCCAAAGTTGGGACACTTATAATTGTAGACTTTAGGATTTTTATCATTAAATTAATTTATGAAAAGGTACTTGGTTAATTAAATTATGTTATACATGCCAACAAGTTTCAACACAAAAAAAAAATTATGTTGTACATAGGAGAGGGAGACACAGAGGAGAGAGATAATGACGATTAAGCAAGAGTTCCAACAAATTGGTTTGCATTTTTCAGATCGATTATGAATATTACTATACTTATTAACTTTTAAATACATATTAATAAATCTATCGCATATGGCATATTGAGCAAACTATTACAAAATAGTAGAAAATTATATTCAATTTAAGTATTAAAAAATTTTTCTATTCAAGTAGTAGAAGACACTTACAACAATAACAAATGAGTCTTAATTCCAATTTTGGGTCGACTGTTTCATTTTTTTTTTTTTTTACTATTTAGAGGCAAAAATACTTAAACTATGGCAAGAGAATTATTGTCTGAAGAAGGAAAAAATAGGCGTGCTCAATCTTTCCTAAACATGAAGCAAAATACAATCCAACCTCTAGTTTTATTTTAGCTATTTTGATGCTCAAACTTTTATTTCAAAATTACTTTAATCTTCATAAGAAATTATGTCGAGCACAAGTTAAATAAGTCCATATGCATGAGTACAATGCTTTGAAGGTAGGAAAGTTTCTAGTGGAGACCAAGTAAAAATCCCCAATTAGAATTCCATAATATTTATTTTAAGTATATGCCAAAATGACAAATTTCATAGAAAAAATTGTAAGGAGGGGGAGAGTGATACAAGTCCTTGTCAAGTGCATAGACTTTGGGAGAGAGTAGATGGAGACACTGGTCTCCATCCCAACTTGCTAGACTTTGTTTAGGCCCTTAGATCCAAACAAGTTTGGACATAAGTAAAATCCATACTTTCCAAGTATTTGGCTCTTTCTCCTGATGTGCTCTGTCGCTAGAATTATCTATTTCTTGAGAGAAATTATATGTCCCAAGACCCAATCCACATAATAACCACTGAAGAAAAATACTAGAAAGAAGAAAGGGGATTTGAAAAAAAAAAAAGGAGAAGAAGAAGAAGGAATAAAAGGAAAAACTCTGCTCTAAGTGGAATGATAGAGATAGAAAATTGAACCAAGAGAAAACTGTGCATTAATCATCATAATTAGTCTTACCAAGATTATGGGTCTAATTTTAATAATATGAATTTTCTTTTGCATTTATATGATCTATTAGATTTTTAAGAATCATTTTTTTTTGGGTATAAAATGAGGCACTGCCTAAAAAGGAAAACCAAACATAAGCAAGGGATGCAATCATAGCAAGGCATCGGACTCAATCCACTCTTATCCAACCCCAGGAGATACTTGAATACGCCAATGCAGGGCACAAAGAGAAGCTCCATCTTAGCAACAACGAAGGAAATTCCATCTAGATCAAGTAGAAGACTCATCCTTCGATCTACCTTGAGACTCCTCAGGCTAATTCTTGATACCCCTTGCCAGTTCAAATAGGTTATAGCTATAGCCTCTCGAGCAACTTGCTGATCTGACCTCAGATATGGCCTCTCAGGGGGGACTCGGCTGTACTCTTAGAACTGAGTAACCTCTTAGGATTTTTCATATGCCTGGTAGACTTCATCCCTAGAGAAGAATGGTCTAAAAGTGATAGATCCACCTCCTCATGCTTTCAAAGTAACCAAACTCTCTCCTCAAACTCTTTCATCTCTATCCCTTACTAGGCATGAGGCCCAAACTACTACCGGTCTTCTCCATCCTCCTACTCCAGTGGATCACAGCTGAAAATGCAAACATTGGATTATGAACTCGAAGATAATCTCTCAAAACTCCCCTAAAATAGATTGAATCAATCCTTGTATCCGTCATCTAATCTAAAGGTAATGGCATGCAAAGGGCGGTTGATCGTTACCATAATCATTTCTTATCCATTCTTCATCTTTATAAGGAAAAGTCCCGTTTATAAGTTATTGTTTTCGTTAATTTAAGTACACATGACACATAAATTTTGAAAAAGTATTTAAGATTCCAAACTTTATTTTGGTTTGGATCAAAAATAATTTTGAGTTGAGCCTCCTATTATGCATGTAGTAACAAGCTTAGTGACCCATAATGTTAGCTCCAACCATTACTTTGACTTGAAAATTTTATGTAATAGGGTTTTATATGTAAAACAATATAAGAAAAAAGATATCCATATTGGTTAATTTTAAACTTGACTTATCTCTTATTTATATAGTAATAATATATTACTATTTTATATATATACAGATACATATAACATCATAATGTTAAATTTATTTGTAAAATAATTTATGAATTATATACATTTATGAGAAAGTGGAGATTTGATAATAATGTTAAAGAATAGTAATGTTAGTCATTTTTGCTAATTCTTTTAATTTAATGAAAATGGAACATTGGATTACTACTATTTTAATGAAACTACAGTAATGGATTTTTTTGATAAATAAAAAGTGGGAAACGTTCCCGTTCCCACCTCGGCCTTTAAATATACTATAAAGGTTTTAAACTGAACTCGTGTGAGGTAGTAGGGAAACCCGAGACTGAGGCGATCGAAGTAACGAAGCATCCCGCGACACAAAATAACAATAAAAATTATTATTATTGTTATTATTATTGAAAAACACAGTTGAAGAATGTAAAAACCTTTATCTTTCATTCTTCAATTTCTAGGTAATGATGTCTGTCTGTTGCCACTTACGATAATCATCATCATTTGATATCAGTACCATTCTCCTCTTCCCGAACAGATTACTATATGGTTAATTACGTAATTTTCTCAAATCCCCACCTCTCTCTCTCTCTGATTTGGAAATGGCGTATCCTCCGTTTTCGTCACAATCCATTGAGTGAATGATGCTTTCCTCTCGTGCCTTGCATTATATTCTTTTATTTTTGCTGGATTTTGTTACATTTTATTCGATCTTTCTCTCTCTCTCTCTCTCTCTTTTAAATTCAATTTCTCTTTGATTTTATAAATGTTTTCCTCTTATTGATTTATTAATTTTTTTCTTTCCACCTTGAAATCTCTGTTAAAAACAGATTTATGAAGTCGAATTATCTTCGATTTTTTGCAAGAAATTCGCCAAAAAATTCCAAAGAGCTTCGTCGATCAGAAATAGGTTCATTCTTGAAGTAGCAATTGCTGGTTGAGCTTGAATTAGCCCCACATTGTTGGTTGCAGTATTAGGGTTTCCAACTGCCCTAAAATTAGGGCTTCTTTTTCAAATGTTTGATGTGATCAGGAAAGGTAGAGATTGATGACATAGGAATTAGAAGACATTGAGGTAGGTGGGTTAAACTTTGAATGGGTAACAATTGTGTAGGACCCAATGCGGGTGGCAGTGGATTCCTGCAATCTGTTTCTGCGGCGGTTTGGCGAACACGGCTTCCTCCTCCCAATGCTGAAGCCGCCGCCGCCGCTACCACCACCCAAACCACTGCCATCCCCAATAATGCCGGTAAAAGTACTCCTGCAGGAGCAAATGCTCCTGCGGAAGCTGCTAAAGGACCCGTTCCGGTTCCTCCAATGCAAGTTCAGAATACCCCCCCAGAGCCCATTAAGATTCCTGCAAACCATGAAAAACAGGCTGCAAAGCCCGAGCAAGCTAAGCCTGAAGAGGCTGCAAAATCAAAACCGACCCATATCAAGCGGGTTTCCAGTGTTGGGCTTCAGGTTGATTCGGTTTTGCAGAGGCAGACCGAGAACTTGAAGGAGATTTATAGCTTAGGGAGAAAACTCGGACAAGGGCAATTTGGGACAACTTATTTGTGTGTCGCGAAGCAAGATGGGAAGGAATTTGCTTGCAAGTCGATTGCCAAGAGGAAATTGACGACACAAGAGGATGTGGAGGATGTAAGGAGGGAGATTCAGATAATGCATCACTTGGCAGGTCATCCAAATGTGATATCTATAGTAGGTGCATATGAAGATGCAGTGGCTGTTCATGTTGTTATGGAACTTTGTGCAGGCGGGGAGCTTTTTGATAGGATCGTACAGAGGGGTCACTATTCGGAGAGAAAGGCTGCAGAACTTGCGAGGCTCATTGTTGGAGTTGTTGAGGCTTGCCATTCTCTAGGTGTTATGCACCGGGACTTAAAGCCTGAGAATTTTCTTTTTGTAAATCATGACGAGGAGGCACCTCTTAAAACCATAGACTTTGGGCTCTCAGTGTTCTTTAGGCCAGGTAGATGCTGAATAGTTGGTTGCTTTAGAAAAAATAAAAATATAGACCTATTAATGTTTTCAAAAACAAGTACCCCTTTCTTGCTCGTTTCTTTTATCTAGGAGTTTCCATGCTAGCATTTACAACTAAGTTAGTGTCAATCATTGCTGTTGATAAATGCGTGTTATTGGTTGATTTATAAGAGAGTCATGCTTGATGACTATTCTGCACCTAGAGTAATTCCTCATATTCTCATCATCCACCAACTTTAATTGTTACGCTGCCATTAACATACAAAACATGGAAGACCAGCTTGATGTTAGACTTGCTTATAAGAAGCAGAAAAAATAAATAAAAAATAAAAGGTAGACTTGTTTATATCATGATGATGTATTCTATGCACCCCTGAGTGTCCCTGTGCTAATCTTATTATGTTTCCAACGCAGCATAATTTTTTTTCATATTTATTTCTTTTTCCTTTGCAATATCTAATAGTGTATTGATTTACGTAAGCAACTTCGAAATCCTCCTTCATCTGAAATATCATGCTTTGCAATCGGTTGAGCCCTCATCTCCAGCAGTACTTATTTCTCTGTTAATTCTATTTACTTATCTTGCTGTATGCTTATTACGTTTCATCAGTTTCTCTTATAATTCTAGTGATAAAACTTAATTCTTTCATCCAGGTGAGACATTTAGTGATGTGGTGGGAAGTCCTTACTATGTGGCTCCAGAGGTATTACGAAAGCACTATGGTCCAGAGTGTGACGTCTGGAGTGCTGGAGTAATCATTTATATCTTACTAAGTGGAGTACCACCATTCTGGGATGGTGAGCTCTTGCAGTTTGCTGTTTTGTTTGTCATGTACCGACAAGCCGTTGCTTCCTTGTATTTAACTTGTAAACTTTTGGGTCAGAAACGGAGCAAGGAATATTTGAGCAGGTTCTAAAAGGTGATCTTGATTTCATATCAGACCCTTGGCCCAGCATCTCTGAAGGTGCAAAAGATCTTGTCAGAAGAATGCTTGTGAGGGATCCTAAGAAAAGACTGACAGCCCATGAAGTTCTTTGTAAGTATAATTGTCTCTAGAAGTCACTTTTCTAGTCAACAATGCAGCCACAGTTTCTTTTAATCCCAATTCACATGGACCTTTTTTCCTGCTGTTACTGCATTTGTCGAAGCCAGCCATGGACTTTCTGATGCCTCTGTACGTCCCAAAATTAAAAAGTACCTTTTATTTTCTTAAATCATGTTTAAAAGAACTACTCCTCACATTGTTGGCTGCTGTCACTGCATTAACATTTTGTTAGAACCAGTTGTTTGTACAAGTTGCTATAATCATCCAAGAAAGCATAGGAAATGAACAAGTGTCATACACTGTTAATTTGTGTGACAGTCTTAAGCTTTTAAAGGAAAACACTGAGGGGGTGTTCATTTCAAATGTATTTCAGCAACTTCTTATGCTACTATCACCAGCTAATGGATCAAAACGTGGAGGGTAATTTTTTCATTAAATTAATCATGCTGCCACCAGCAGTAATGATAATCTTGGCCTCAATTCTATCCATTAGAACCAGTTTCAAGCCAAGCAGGCTCCAAAGATTCGTTGGGCATACTTTCTGAATGAAAATTTGAGAACTACAAATTGTTCAAAAATCCTTTTAATTGGTGGAATTTAATCACACAGACTCTTCACTTAACCAACCCTGTCTCTACAGGACACATCATGTTTATGGGTGTCAATCATACTTCTGTTAATAATTCTGAGGCCTTGACACCCCATTTTAATGGCTGAAAGCTGTTATCAGACTGCAGTGGCACGCCCTCATAGCAATGCTTAAATTTTAATTTGTGATGGCAATAACTGATTGCTTCATGCATCATTAATTACACCAATGTTGTTGTAGCCACCAATGTTACTGCTAATGCTGTACAATCATAGTTTGAATCCTGATGCACATATGCATCTTTTTATATTTTCCTGGCTGCTGGTCTTGCTGATTGCTCTTTAAGGAACGGCGGCTTTCATGATGATAATGGTTTGGACATGGAAAAAACATTGTTTTTAAACTTGAATGACAACTACATTTTATATTTTAGTTCTTTTGATATTTTAGCCTTGAATGAAAAAGTATTGTTTTTATACATTTGATATTTTATTTCATTGACCACTATAGACTTTGGAAAGGTTTTTGTGTTGCTGAATATTTTTCTGTCAAGGTATAAAGTAATTGAAACAACTTTCTCTATCAGCTTAAGCTTTTGGAATAATTGGTTGTTTCACATTTTCAAGGAGAGTATTTTTGGTCACAAAAAAGATTGTTGTAGAGTGACAACTTTTAAGTACTAAACAGCATTTTTGTTTTTAGCTGAGGTGATTAACGGTTGAAATGTCTTTTGACATAGTAACAACAATTTTTATCAAGTCTTTGACTAAGACCAATTTGGTTATCTTTCTTTAGAGAATGGAATTTAGCACCTGTAAACATGACTAAATGCAATTAAAAGATGAAGGACAATAACATGGTGGAATGCATGTATTCTCAAATTTAAGATATCAAGGAGTAGCAATGACATGTGAGCTTGGTTAAAATATGCCTAGAAAGGGGGAAACAGAGTGGACTTTTTAAATTGGACTTGTACCTCTCTTCGTTACTATCTTTCTTAAGTAACAATAAATGCTTATATTCTCTTGCAGGCCACCCTTGGGTACAGGTTGATGGTGTAGCTCCTGATAAACCTATGGACTCTGCTGTTTTATCACGTTTGAAGCAATTCTCTGCCATGAACAAGCTCAAGAAGATAGCCATCAGAGTACGTACTTCTGTTTTCATATTTCTAGACTGAGAATTCTGCACAAGTTCTGATAATTTTACGTTTTCTTTTTATGGTAATTCAATTCTTCTTAGTGTGCTAATCTTCTTTTTTGTCAGTTGGATGATTAAGAAAAAAAATAATAATAAAAGGCACCCAGAAGTAGCAGCTTGACACAACTACAAAGAATCACTACAACAACCTAGGCATCACTACAACAACCTAGGCCTTCTATCCCAAAATTTGGGGTCGATCACTGACTGAAATAAAACAAATTAAGAAATTCAAATGTACAATAATGTCTCATTTGGCCATTTTAAGGAAACACTGACCACATGTTTATTATCAGAGGAAAAGGCTATCCCATATGTAAAGATTCTCTTATTTCTTTCCCTCTATATTTGCTTTTATCTATCTGAGTCCTTCAGTCTAACTTCCCACTGTTGCTCAATAAATTTGATTAAAGAACCAAGAGAGAAATTCAAATCTGAATCTTGAGAATGCCTGATAAGAGATGTACCAGCTAATTCCTTTATTGTACATAGCCCATACACTAAACTGCCCTTCTTGAAAGGTTCTCGGCAGTCTAATGACACTAAATTTATGCCATCTGAGAGTGAATGTATTTATATATGTGGGTAAGAGGCATGGACACGGAAAATTGGACATGTTAGGATGCTTACATGTGACATGGAAAAATTAAAATCCAGAGGTCATGACAAAGCATAAATTCGCATACCGAAAAATGTTTATATTAGATAAATGGTATCATATAAATATGAAAATTTAACTACTATGTCAAGAATTGTATGTGGTAAGGCTTTTGTTATGAGTTGCAATTTAACTATTGTTATGTTTCTTACTTATTCTATGTATATGCATTGTCTCTATATATATTTATCCAACATATTTCACAAACCTATATTACTCATTGTGTTGATCTGCAAAATTTCTGTTTTAGAAAAATGTCCTAAAAGTGCCAATTAAGAGTCTGAATGAAAAGAAAATACTAAGAAATGTGAACATGGTCAAGACATGTGCTATATGAGTTTCCATAGTGTCCGAGGAGCTTTGTGTCTAAAAAATTATTGAACATGTGCATGGCTCTTTTGTGAAAGTTCGAATGCAGCATAGCCCTACTCCAGTACAACATGAAATCTCGGGGGGGAGGGGGAAGCAAACATTTTCCTCATAAACTTCCAAAGGACTGGTGCCCTTTCTGTCCCTCTGTAGGCTTGAAGCCACTGAATATGCAATGCTATATACCAAGTTGCAAGAACCCTCTCCCACGAGCTTCTCTCTCCCCATTATAATTCTTCAACACCACTTCTCTTGTAAGGCCCTATAAAATTTTGTTAATGATTTAATTAAAACACCACTTTGAGGAACTGACTATCAAATAATATGTGATTATTTAAGAGTCATCCTTGCATTGCATGCTTTGTGTTTACAATAAATGAAGTTGATATGGTCCCTAGTACAGGATCTAGTCAATGGATATTCTGTAAGAATTTCTCTCTTCCTTGCTAGCGTTTTCTCTCTCTTAGACCCTAGGTTTGACGGCTGGAATCTTGTTTCTTGACAAGTTTCTTACCACACTTCTTTTATAAGAATTTGACTTACTTCTTTATTGATCATACTCTTTTTAAATACAGAAAACTAGGGTTTACAATAAAATAGAATTGTTACTAAAAATAAATACCTAAAATCATTTATAATATGAAGGATTTCAAAAACTAAGACAATTACTAATTTTAAAAAGATTGCTATCAACTAAAATAAGGAAACTACTATTTTTCTAAAATATTTCATTTTTGCTAATTTTTAAATTTCTTCCTAGAAAATCTCTTTCCAATAATTTGTACTCTCTAGAATAATTCTTTCTAATGATATCCAAGTGCGTATCAAAAGCCTTCTCTTTTGGCTAAAATTTTTGTAGTTGGAAATCATACTTAAACCTTCAGGCTGCTTGAATGCGCTTTAAAGCTTGTTTAGTATCTTGTCCACAATTTTTCTGTGATTTGAGTTGTAATTTTCAAGTTGTTTTGTTCTTCTTAGGTCATTGCTGATAGCCTTTCTGAAGAAGAGATTGCAGGCCTAAGGGAAATGTTTAAGATGATTGATACAGATGGCAGTGGACAGATTACCCTTGAGGAACTAAAGGTTGGTTTAGAAAGAGTAGGTGCTGACCTTAAGGATTCAGAGATTACTCGGCTGATGGATGCAGTAAGTCTTAGTCTTAGTTTGACAGTAATTTTGTCATTTTTCTTTTCATTTCAAGTCATGATAGAAATTCATACAACAATGATTTCCATTGGCAAATAATTTTCATATATCAAATGTTGTCAAACAAATTGAATGTAAATGTAGCAAATGAACTTCTTTTGTATAGTTTAAGAGTGAGTTTATGCCTTCACATAGCAATTGCTTCCCCAAGTCTTCAGGAGAATATGATGGAGTTGGACCGAGTGGCTTGAGAACTTAAGCTGGAAGTAAAACTTCTTATATTTAAAACCCAAGTGAATGTTTAATGAGCTTGGCTTCATCTTAAAAAAGCACGGTATCAAATGGTCAGGTATATCACTAGAAAAGTATGTTCAGGTGTTGTATAGCAATAACAGTGTCTTGCAGTATGTGGTTTTGGTTGTTTCTCCCTTTATGTTCAGTTGCTGGAGGGGCTGGAGGTGCACAGGCTGTTCTTTGGTCTATGTTGAATAGCACTAAACCATCTTTAATTAGGTTAAACTTCGGGAGAAATTACTCGTTAACACAGTACCAAGGCAGGAGGTACTGGATACCACCTGTTTATGACAGGGCACATGCATGAGTGGTAGTATCAAGATATAAAATAATAAAGATTTTGTTCTCTTTTAGTTTAAGCTACATCAGCAATTTTTGTTTTAACTGTAAGCAATTTAAATGCTCGAATTTTAGAACTTTTGGAACCCATGATTTTCATATTGGATTTTGCACCTGGAAAATTCATATCTTAGGCTATTTTATCATTTCGGATCGGGTTTAACTTGTGTCATGGAGTCATGCAGATTTCTGTAATGTACGAATTCTTAGCTCATTCTACCCAATCAGTGGCTGTGACATAATCACATGAGCATGGAGTCAATGTTTCTCCAAATATCAAGTGAGGACATTTACTATGATGATGATGATGGTGATGATGATGAAGCATAAGGCTTTCTCACCATAAAGGAAAGAGCTTTCAGAAAAAAAAGAGGTTATCAGTAAAGTACTTGTTGGACTATGTTTTGACTATAGAGGCTATAGAGTAAAAGCTTACATTCGTGCAAAACCATCATGTAAAAGAGCTTTAGATCCATTAGACATATTGGCTAATGAAGGCCATGTCCATCGAGTGAAAAAGACTGATCAGTTCATCTAGGGCCTAGAAAATATGAAGATTCCAACAATCCAATCTGATAGATTGGGGAGAAAATGCATAATGAGAAATTCAACCAATTATAAAAGGGCCATTGAATATGTCACATTCGAAATAATGACTTTGGTTTTTGATACCATGATACAACTGTCAGTGTCAGATGCAGATAAGTGTCCAAGTTTCCCATGTTTTTTTCAGTTTTTTGTAGCACGAGAACCTTAATCCAGGTCTATGCTCATTCCTAAGTAGGTTTTGCAACACGAGAGTTGCTGTATAAGCCAAAGATCCGCGTACTGGAGTTTGCTTGGTTCTGGCCATTGTTTAACATTTCATTTTTTTTTTAATTTCTTTTTTTTTTGGGGGGGGGTTGGATTGAGTTCATAAGAGTAGTTCACAGATTGTTCAGCGTTGGTGTTGGGCTATTCTAGTTTTGACTGGCTCTGGAGAGTTCTATTCAGTGCTTATGTCTGATACATTCCGTGCTTTTGTTTTGTTGGGGTCTTCCTCCGGTTCATTGTATATTCTTCACATCTTTGACATTTCTTACTAATAGGCCTCCTCCTGGGCTGGTTTGGCACAGAACAGAACTCGGATTGGCATTGTCAATACCTGAACTGGACCGTTGACCAGGTTTTTGGTTCCAAAACCAAACCGGAACCATATAGACACCACCCCAGTTGTGGTTCAAATAAATTGGAATTGGAACCGAGAAAAATGAAAAAAAAAAAAAAAAAAAAAAAAGAAAAGAAAAAAGGAAGAAGAAGAAATCACAAAAATTCATCTCTCCTCATCTTGATTCTGGGTAATCCCTCATCTCCAATTTGCAATGTTCAAGCTTTAATTTGAATATCTTCTGGAAATCTTGGTCTCTCCTTTGATTTCATCAAAGGAAAGAGTCCTCAAAAAAAACAAGGAAAAAAAAAAAATTGCAGCATATTTTTTTCCTGATTTCCATACGATTTCTTTGATTTCTCAGAGTCTTCAAGTCTGCAGAAAATAGATAAGTTTGCAGAAAATTTTCTATTTTCTGCATGTTTTCAGGTCTGCAAGTCTTTGATCTCTCAGCAAATTTGCAGAAAATAAAAACAAAATTTCTGCAAATTTCCTTTGATTTCTCTCTTCAACTCTCCTCCGAAGAAATCGAAAGAGAATATCAGAATCTTAAAAAAAATTTGGACTAAAATTTTCATTGAAGCAGATTCTTTGATCGTAGTCTCTCTCTAGCAAATTCTTCGATCTTAGTCCTGAGGCCCAAAATTGATTTCCTTGATTTAGATGCCGTGCTCCAAATCGATATTGGCTTCTTCAACCCCAAGTCCCAAGCCCCAAATTCTTCAATTTTGATCTTCAAAAATTTCTTCAATCTCTCCCTCCCTCGATGTCGAAGGAGTGGCTTAGAGAGTCCCCCCCCCCAAAATGAAAGCAAAACATATCATGTTAAAAAAAGAAAAAGGAAAAGGACCAGAACCTGAACCGGAACCGGAACCTAAATCAGACCCTTGGTTCATACTTTCTTGGTACCTGGTACGTTCTCGTTCTGAACTGGTGGGAGGAAGCCTACTTACTAATATAAAAATTTGCCTGATATAAAAAATGCATCAGTACCTAACTAATATCTGATGTGGATGTATGTAGATGTTTTCTTGGACATATAAGATCTTATATGTTTTAGTGATGAGGTGATTTCCTAGGTAGCCTTTTTACACTGGTGGGAGATATTTATGAACAACGAAGATAGTTCATTGTGACATATTTTAATACAGTTACAGGAATTTTTCTTTATTGGATCATTTGAATTGGGCACTTGCAATTGGCATCCACATTTCTTTTTTCTACAAAGTAAATACTTTGCATGATTATCAAAATGCCTAGAGGTCCAAGATGATATCATTGCTGGTTCACTGCCTTGTGCCTGGTAGTGCACATGATGAAAATTTCATATATTGGTGAATCTGTTTATTTTTCTGCTCAGCAGACTAATGATGCTTTGCAAATTGTGATGGAGTTGCTATTTTTTTTTTGGGGGGGGGGGTACCATGTTACTTGAGGTGCAGCTAAATTGTGGAAGAAATTGGTGATAGCTTTATCTTAAACAGCTGGGAGTAAAATAGTGGGATAGTAAAGCTAAACAAAACTGTGCAAACACTCCATTAAACATGCACTTGATAGCACAATTATATAGGCATTGAGGGATGCAGAGGGAGTTTTCATTTGTTTGGACAAATTTCTCCCTCTCTCTGTGTTTTATGCAAAGCATGGTTTTTGCAAGTTTTCTTCTATTGTATGAACCACAAATGAGGACATTAGAATGTCGATGCTAGTCGACATGGACATGGTGACCACAAAACTTCTAAAAAAAATGAGGATACAGAAATAAATAAAATGCAACAAACAACTGGGTTTAACATGTGGCATACGTGATAAGTGTCCAGGGTGTATCTGACATTGTTAGAGCAGGCTCTTGTTTGAAGTGTCTGTAACTTAAAGAAGGTGGGCTTGCATTTCAGTTTGGATTGACTTTTATTTGTTTCAGTTTCTTTTTCTGCTTTTTTTCTTTTTATTGGAACCGAGTTGATTGGGGAAGTGTGGGTTTGTTGAAGCATGGACTTAGCTGTGTTGCATTAATGTTCTTTTGATGACCCTCAATGCATGACCAAACTGGCTTCAAGAACATGCACTTAAAAACTAAAATTCAAAATTTTCTACCTTTGTGTTTGTATATGATAATATTTTTGCTGGCTTGGAAATGTGCAGGCAGATATTGACAATAGTGGTACCATTGACTACGGTGAATTTATAGCTGCCATGCTTCACCTCAACAAAATCCAAAAGGAGGACCATTTATTTACAGCCTTCTCATACTTTGACAAGGATGGTAGCGGGTACATTACCCATGATGAACTCCAACAGGCATGGACAGAGTTTGGTTTAGGGAATGTTCCCTTAGATGAAATTATTCGCGAGGTTGATCAGGATAATGTAAGTTATTTTCTCATCTCTCCCTCTCTCTAAAAGAAAGGTAGATCTCATTTTCACATGTATTATCTTCGTTAGGATGGGCGGATTGATTACAGTGAATTTGTGGCCATGATGCAAGACAGTGATTTTGGCGGAAAGGCTCTACAAAATAGCCTAAGCAAGGGATTAAGAAAACCTTAAATCCAATCTCCTTCCCTGGCATTTCATATAGGACACGATTAGTTCTCATGTATCTTCTTCGGCTTCAGCCCGGCCTAGCTTTATAAAAGGATTTAGTAATGCATAGAGCTGTAAAGATCTCTCAGGCATTTGGAGTGGCAAAAAGAAATCTTAGGTTTTGAGAGTTGTACTTATTAATTAGTTTTTTTCATGGTATTTAGTACGATGCAGTAGTCTCCACTGTTTCCTTTCTGGGAAACTCTTGTCCATAATCTAACATGTATCTTTTATTGTTGGTTGTAACCCTTCTTCCCCACCCAACTTTTTTTTTTTTTTTTTTTTTATAATTTTATTATTAATATAATTGTTGTTATTATTATTATAGTTTTTCAAATTGGCTTTGGACCGTTCCGGTCCAAATGCATTCGGCAAAACAGTTGTATTTACAATTACTATCTGAAAAGCACAATATTTGTATCGTTTGCAGATTTGAGACTGTTTCTTCATATATCCTTTTGTTCTTCCAAGAAGAAGGGTTTTTTTTTTTTTTTTTTGTGCTTGTGTTGTATATTATGCCTTATCCTATCATGGATATACTTCTCATTTTGGCTTAAAAATGGATGGGATTCAGCAAAAATTAACTGCGAGGCAGATGTTCTACAGGGATGGGGGTATCTTCCATTTGTTGCACTTTTTACTTTGCCAAGTTCCAAAATTTGTAAAATTATTTTGGGACCCAAACATCACTAAGTTTTAAACTATATGGTCATGTTCCATCATTTTTAATTTTGAAGTATCTAATTAATCACGAGAAAATTAGCTTTTAGCAATAACCTGTCTCCTTATTAGTGCCTTGGCGAGTGACTTTTGAGGGTTTAAATGATTTTTCTTTCTCTCTTTATATTTTTATTAGATTTCCAATGTGGAACTCTTGGTTTTGGTCTTTGTGGCTAAGGTAGGTGTCTTGGTCAATGGTGTTGGTGTTACCCGTAAGCTAAAACCAAGTATAGTTCGGCAATGCGCCTCTGGGCAACCATATTGAGCCAAAGGTCTAATTTTGTGCTCAACATGATCAAATCTAAGGTGTAACTAAAGCCTAAAGGTTCTTCTCGTAGGAGGGAAGTCTGCTCAACATGAGAAATTCATTATTTTGGAAATTCCATTTTCTTACGCAAGTATTTTCATTTGCATGACTAGGTAAAATAAGAAGGATTTTGATCTGCATGTGCATGTCATTTTTTATCTAAAACTACAAGTATTCCCCTGAACTGTGTCCATTTTTGTATTACACGTTAGATTTTTTTTTCAGTTGATTAACTATAGAACTTTCATAATATAATTTCATATTGATGTTAGTTTCCCGTGAGGTGTACATGAAATTTCTAAGAAATATCCATCTGGGTTTTGATTTCTATATCCTATCTTTTAGCAAATTATACTTTTGAAATTGATTTTGAATGGGAATTCTACATTTTTTCTTCAATTTTTTTGGGGGAGAAAAGAAAAAAAAAAAAGATCCGTGTACGGGTGAACCCGTAAAATATAAAAAATGTCTTATTTTATAATAGTTTTGGGATTAAATAGCGTGCAGAAGCTTTTAAATCTAAAACTACAGGGGGAGTATTTTTTTCTTAAAAGCATATAATCATTAAAATAAATCATAATTTTACAACTTGAAACTACTATTAAGAAAACTATTTAAATCAACATACAGTTGATCTAATATATAAGAATATTAGATCTATTAATCAAATTTTTCGTTTGAAATTTAGAAATGAAAAATATTATATTGGGAGAACTCTCTCTTAAATTGGACCTGACAATATTCAGATCGCATTAATCAGAGTATGAATTCGGATATCCATCGATTATATCAAAAAATAGAAAAGGAAACCATTCGAATATATAAGCGTCAAGACTATATCTATTTGTGTGTGTTCTATGGTTCCTCGCGGTACTTAGGAGTAGAATATGAAATAATTAAGCGAGGTCCTCCTAAGTCGTTTGCGCAAACTTGCAGACGCACGAAATTGAAGCCGGGGAGGCCAAACTTGAATGATACATCTCTCTCAGCTCACTGTTACATCGCACAATACAGAGAGATATGTGTCCCCATTGCTGTGAACTCGTGGTTGTGTACCATCAAACACATGCCTAAAGCATGAATTCACTTGGTTTGGTCCCAATTCAATGGTTCTGTAATCTGTACTATCGAAACATGCATTCACTTGGTTTGGTCCCAATTCAAGCCGAAATTTCCTCGATTCTTCCCTTTCCCTCCCATTCAGGTTATTCCTAAAATTTGATGAGCAGAGGCCTCAAACAAATTCTATTTTATTCCCCTTTTTTGGCGTAAAATGATTTGATTTGTACTATTAGTTCAAAGTACACATATCATGACTACTCTGCTGAACAGTGTCAACAGAGTCAGAGAAAGAGAGAAGAAAATCTGGGTCGAGTTCAATTACCAAGAGTATCACATGGTAATTTCAGAACTGATATTGGATATCCATGAAAATATTTTTCCATGACAAAAATGAAAAAATATATCATAACAAGTTTCATATGAAGCTTATGCTATATCTTGCAATTATTAAACAATTTATATAATAAAAATAAAATTTTCCGTTTAAATTAAGCCCAAGGATTGCCTAATATATGTGAGGGACAATTTTGAAAAAGATAAATAAATATTCATTGTTGGAATAAATCATGAAGAAATGAATGCTACATATTTTTCATTTTCATGCAATTATGAAGTACCCTTTTGAGTTTTAGTACAGCTTTTGGGGGGATCCGAATGAATCCGCGTGACCCACTACCTAACAAAGCATCTTTATTCTTAGATAACAACTAAGTCCTCTTTATAACTTTCTTTTCAAAGGCCCTCCCTGGTCATGCAGACCGAACATGCATGCTTCTGTCTGTCTCTCTCTCTCTCACAGAAAAAAGATTGATAATGATTGGAGAGGGAGAGAGAGATTGCCCTCCGCAATAGGTAGCTTCTATATGCCCTAAGATTTGTTGCAAGACTACATTTTGGATGGACCACAGCTTTTTGAAACTGAAACGATAGAATACAAACAGTGGGACAGGCTGGTAGATAGATGTTGGGGTTGCACTTGCACCTTTTCCTCCAGGATCCGGATAAACATCATATGCCCCCTAATACCGTAATTATATTTTAGTGTCCACGTAAAATCTCTCTCTCTCTCTCTCTCTCTCTCTCACATCCCAAAGAAAAACCAAAAAATGAAAAAAAATAAAAATAAAAACTGAATTCTTATATACAAAAAAACTGAAACATGCCTACTAGAAAAAGAAGAAGACCCATATAAAAGAAAAGGTTGGGGAAGAGTAGTTTGTCTTCAAATTCTTTAAAATTTTTCAAAATCTTACAAAAGGGAACTTAATTTTTTCCAAATTAAGAGAAAAAGATTCAAGAGTAAATGTGAATTAAAAAAAAAAGTGAAGAAAGAGATAAAAAAATAAAAATAAGAAATGAAAGACTTGGATTTAGAAATTAGAATAAGAAAAAAGATTTTTTTCTTTTATTGATTAGATGAATAATAAAAATAAATTTTATATAGATTACCATGTATGTTATGTATTTGATCTAAAATCTGCGCGGTTCAATATCTCATATAAAATAAAGAGAAAAAACTCTGGGCATTATATATCTCAGGGGTGGAAAGCCTCTCTCTCTCTCTCTCTCTCTCTCTCTCTCTCTCTCCGATTCCACGTGGAGGAAGGAGATGCAATGAAATGACCTAGTGAGGACGTGTCAAAATCTTAGGTTTTGAAAAGAGACATGAAATTCATGCTGCAAACCACGTGGCGGACACAGTTCTCCACAACTCTGAACTTAAAAAGAGACCCTCCCTTCATCTGTTGTCCTTTTCATACTCACCTTTCCCTCTCCAGGTCGGCACCGCCCCTTTTTTATTGAGAGAGAGAGAGAGAGGGAGAGAGGGAGAGTGGGCTCAGCTCTAATGGTGTTGGTGGGTGGGGGTCCATCCATCTCCGCCGGGTTTAAAGCCCGAAATATGTGCCTAAACAAAATGAATAAAATATGAAAAATAGATTGAAGCATGCAATATAAAGTTAATTATATTTATAATTTATTTTCTGCGACAAATAAAAAAAATGTAATGTAAAGAAGAAGAAGGGCTGCACTTGGTAGATCAGGGAAAAAAAAGGGGTTCTTCCTTATTATATAAATTAATATTAAGTGAAACAATGAAATTTTTTTTAAAAAAAAAAAGGAAAAAAACAAATATAACAATCTTTTCTTATATATTTTTGTAATCAATTTTATTTGTATTCAACCTTAATTTAAAACTAAATGATAAAATACGAGGTTTTGTATTTCTTCTTCTTGTAGTTTTAATTATTATAATTTTTATTAAAAATTATAAATTTTTGAATATTCGTAGTACATTTAATTATAATTTTCTCAAATCAGATGGATATATAATTGAGATTGATTTAAGTGGGCCATGAAGGCACACCATATGATTGGAAAGATTCCACGTGGCAAAAGGTGGGACCCGGAGAGAGTGAGCAGCCATTGGAGGGTAGCATAACAGGACAGAAGCAGACGGTATTGGGTTATGGGAACCACCAGAAATTGTCCTTTTTATTGACTCGGCTCCTTATTCAGCTCATGGCCACTCGTGTGTCCAGTTGGGCTCCCACTTGTCTGCCTACGCACCCTCGTCACCTACGCGAGAGATTGTTTCGGAGAAACGGTCCAGTGATTTTAATTTTTTTTTTAATTTAAAAATCTTATATTCAAATTCTTATATAATAAAAAAATAAACGTATACTAAATTAAATTTAGTTAAATATAATTCTACAAATGTACAAAAGGATAATGGATTAATATGTAAAAATATTAAATTTTTTAATTAATATTATATTTAAAACTTAAAAGTAAAAAAATTATATTGAAAGAGTTTTTTCTTAAATTAAATTTAAAAATATTCGAATTAAATTAATTAATATATTATTCTAAATACCAATCGATTATAAAAAAATATTAAAGTAAATATACATCCCTATAGTAATGCCCACAACGTCGTAATAATAATAATAATCTAAAAAATTATAAACTAAAGTCTGCACATTAAATGCGATGCCATGTTGATAATGCAAGTGTCAATTTTATGGTATGATTGGGAAATGATATGATATTGAATATTATCAAGAAAAATAACTTTTAAAAAGAAAGAAAGATCCCTTATGAATTAACATCTCATTCTCCTTCTTCTGCTGTTTCAAATCCATTGAGGAGGCCAATGCCCTAACCTCATCTCTCCAAAGAACTTAATATCTAAATATTAAGATGTTTATTAATTTCTTTTTTATTTTTCTAATTAATTTTAGTCTTGAGATAAATTAAAAGAATTTTTAGAGATATAGTTATACATTAATTTTTTTATACAAAAAAATATAATTAAATAAAATCAAATTAATAAAATTAATAAAAAAATTCTATCACTTAAACAATATTCAAAAACATAATACGCCGGTTCTTGTAGCTTGATTGGTCAGAGCACCTACATGGTGGGAGCTCTTACCACGGCACCTAGTCTTATCTCGTTATCATAACCATTGTGTACTTGTAGGGACAAAACCTAGAAATGCCGCTAAAATAAAGAAATTTTGATAAAGGGGTTAGGATACTGATCTTTCTAGAAAAAATTTCAATAAAAGTTAAAACACACACACACACAATGCTCCTATGGCACTCCTCAAAAATATTTAATGGGTATGTATTTTAATTATAAAATATTTTCTTATGTCTGTATCATGTTTTTGGATAATATTAAGAGCATGTATTATACTTTTTTTTTAAAATTATTACAAGTATTCTCATATTGTTAAAAGCTATTTACTAAAATTATTATTGAAAAAGCTATGCGTACATTAAAGACTCAATTAAAATTGAAATAAATCAATACAAATGGAAGGGGGTAAGAAAGAAGGGAGAGATTTTAGATTTCATGCCTAGAAGAAGAAATGCAAGAAACTTCTTTTCTTTTATTATTTTATTATTTTATTATTTTTTCTTTACTCAGAATGGTACTGCATGAGAACTGATTGAAATGAAAGAGACAATCTTGTATCAAACTTCCACGAAATCTAGTTCAAAATCTTGTTAGATTTCCATACATTCCAAGATAGAATGCTTTCAACTCTGATACAAGGAATCATCAGGGTCTCCTGATTTTAAAATATTAAAATATTTTAATATATTAAATTAATTAATATTTTTATATTTAATATTTTTTATATTTAATAAATTAGTTAGTTACTTAATTATAATTATAATTATATATTAATTTTCTTATAATTAATAATTATATATCTAATATTTTAGATTTTTATTATAAAATATAATTATTCTAAGATTTTCATAAAATAATTAATATTTGAATAAAAATTTTTATATTTTTAATATTTATGTATTTTCTCACATTTTTATTTTTTTATTCTTATAAAATACTATTTTTACTTCTCGAGAGAATGTTTGGGTATTTAAAAATTCTGTTTATCGTACTGGGATTTCAATGTTATACAATTAACATATTAGAATCAACTTCTCAAACCCCTTGACATAAAAATGAGATCACATTTATTTACAATATGATGTCAAAACCTAGGGATGCTTTTTATTTCAACCTTTTGGGTCGGAAAATTTGTTTCAATGCCAAAATTTATTGGTATGATATACACATATCACATTTACATACTTGTCGAGAATGTTTGGGTATTTAAAAATTTTATCATGGTGGAGAAATATTATAAAATAAAATATAAGAATGAATACCTAAATGACATAAAAATGAGATCAACATTACGAAATGATGATAAACGACAACGATGACATGCATGTATATAAGCATAAATTTTATCCAATAATAGAATAAAGAATTGAATTTTCAACCAAAAAAAAAGGAAAGAAAACTGAAAAGAAAATGTGCAGACGACAAGATGGGAAAATTACAAGAACATTTTTGTTGCCCTGCAAGTTAGGGCAAGTCGATGGCTAAGATCCAACAGTTAGCTTTATGGGTTTTGTCAACTAGCTTGGCAGTCCCACCATAGCATTAGGCGGCTCTTCCATGGCCATATAAAGCTAATTGTACAAAAAGGGCTTTTTATTTTTTTATTTTTGTAGAAATTTGACTCCTAACTCTGGTTTTTGATTTGCGACCAACCACTCGAATATTGACAAAAATAATGAGAGGATATTCCATTCAAAGAAAGTTGGACGGAGGGGAGACTAATTACCCAACGCACATGTGTCAGGTTTAGAGGATTGGAGTTCATGGAGTGCGATCCATTTGTGATGCATCATATCCATCTCATTTTTGTGTTCTTTGTTTGGTAATTATCATAATTATTATGGCTTATTTCTCCACCAATTTTAATTAAAAATTTTGCTTATTTATAATTATTCAGACGATAAAGCTATGTGGATCTACTACAATTACTAACCTGCTTTCAAAATAAGTAGCGAAGAAGCTCCAAATCCAAAAAGATTATATAGCTAATTTCATTAATTGATAGTCGGTTTAATAGGTAAACGTTTTAGATTTGTTAATTAAGTTTCAGATTTAAAATTTAAAAATAAAAAAATTATATTATGAGAGTTTTTTTTTTGTTTAAATTGAATCTGATAACGCTTGAATCGAATTAATTAGAATATAATTTCTTATATCAATTAATTATACAAAATATATATATAGCGGATTTCCATCTGCGCTAAACACAAACGTCATAAATTTGAACTCAATTTTTAGTTGGGAAAATGGGGATTCTTATATGAAGGAAATTCTCGTCTTTATCGTTTATTAGAATAGATGGGTTACGTTCGGTGATGGAGCCACGTAGTTAGGAGGGTGAATAATTGCTTTCACAAGATTAAAATAATTTTAATAATTTTTATATATTAAATAAATATTATTTTTATTCAATTTAAAATATTTTTTCTATGAAGATTATTGGTCGAATCATTATATATTATTTTATTTCATAAAAATATTTTACTGTTATTATGTTTAGAATCTAAATCAGTCACTACCGACTTTAAAAGAGAAATTATTTAAGTGAGACAAAACTTAGGAAGGCAGAACATGTAAGTAATCGCTTTTCTCTTTTTTGTGATCAAGGATATAAGTCAAAATATCCCGCTCAATAACTAGAAATCCATACCCATGAAATGAAAAGGATTTTAAATTTGAATTTTGTCTTTTCAAGCAATAAAAAAAATAAAAAACTATATTTGTTTGGGATTTGAAAAGATAAATGTGTAAATTATTTTTTGTAAAGTTAAAAAGTTGCAAATTAGGACTACGACATAAAAATTTCTTTTGCCGATAAAATTAAAAGAAAAAAAGATTAAAAAAGTAACTTATAATTGATGCAAAATTATGTTTAAGAAAGGATCCAACAAGAACTATGTTGATATAAAAAGAAAAATCAAATTCAAAGGAGAGAGATTTTTTAAAGAATTGGATTAATTGAAATATAATTTTAGAATTAATTTAAATATATATATATATCACACCTAAACGACAAGAATTATAATGAAAATTGTCTGCTCTTTGTACAAGAGAGTAATTTTGTAAATTTACGTTAGTCCTCGCAAATTTGCCATTGCCATTGCCAGCTTCCCCTATATAAGAACAGGAACACCCACGACAGACCTGATTAAATTTGTGTTGCCTCTCTCTCTCTCTCTCTCTCTCTCCCCAAAATTTCCTACTTCTATCTTCTAACTCTCTCTCATAACTGGAACCTTGATCCTCGTAATAAATTGGTACGCATCGCTTGCACTCTTTTCCTTGTCCATTTTCCAAAATAATCTCTCTCTCTCTCTCTTCATGGTATCAGACAGCATAGAACTTTTTGGTTTAAGGGAGACAACAGAGAACTTGTAGAACATTTTGTTGGCTTACTATAAATTGCATCTGAATACTTAATTTGTTCTTTTTTATCGTTTATTTTGTAATGAATTTTGATTGAATAGTGGAAAATATCCAATGGAGAAAGTGAACACTCTATCGGGACTAATGAGAACAAAATCAGACCAACTTGTGGAGGCCGTGGCAGCCATGATGAAGTCTCCTACATCTTCATTCGACGCCACGGCTGCAACCCCCGAGAGTGGCGGAGCTTCCGGAGGCGGCGGCGGAAACACGATGCTGTCGAGGAAGTCGAGCAGGCGGATGACGACGGCATCTCCCGGACGCGGCAGCGGAGGAAAGAGCAACACTCACATTCGGAAGTCGAGGAGTGCCCAGCTCAAGCTTGATCTTGATGATGTTTGCAGCGGCGCGGCTCTTAGCCGAGCCTCCAGCGCCAGCTTGGGTCTCTCATTTTCCTTCACCGGCTTCACTATGCCTCCTGAGGAAATTGCCGACTCCAAGCCCTTCAGCGACGATGAAATTCGTAAGTTTTCTTCTTCCAAAAAAATTATATTTAATGATCCTAATAAGAATTTTAATTTCCCAAAATTTACAATGATAAATTCAATTTACTTGGTTAAGCCTAAATTTCACAAATACTCTCTCTCTCTCTCTATATATATATATATATATATAGGAATCGATATTCAAAATCATATTATGATTAATTTAATTCAAATATTTATCAGATTGACAACTCTTCTAACATAATCTTTTTTTTTTAATTAAAAGATTTAGCATATTTATCTTTCTTCTCTCTCTCTCTCCGGAGGATTAGATATACCTTACGGTATAGAGCATAACTTTATGGCACGATTCTTGTGTTTCATAATGTTGTTCACCTGTTTCTTCTGTCTGCCATGCACAACTTCCACTTCCACATTCAACAATGTCCAATCGTTTATATGAGTTAAAATGACCGAGGTGCCCTCCCAATGGAGGATATCTCTTGGACCATATTTTCTGCTACCATTGACGAAAGGACATCAAAAGACCAACAGAAGGAAACAGAAGATAATGGAGAGAGGCAATTTCGTCAAGAGTCATGTTTGTGCTTCCAAATATTGAAAGGTATTAACAATTAATGAAGAGGGTCCAACCCCAATAATTGATTTATTTTATCAGTTTCATTTCCTCTCCCCCCTTGTCCTCTTCTAATGGCTACCTCAATCTCATAAGGATTTATTACTTTCTTTTTGTTGAGCAAAAAGGGTCACTAACGCCTACCATAGCATTGCATACTATACCGTATATATAATTAAATATTCAATTTAAATCATAATTATTGTTTAAAACTAAAACATCGGACTATTTAAATCTCATTTTCATAGTATTCAAACTAATATGAAAAGATTCAAAATTAAAGAAAAGGAAAAAATCCTTGTAAAGATATCTAAATGGTAAAGAGTTTTGTTCAAATATTTTTTCCAAAATTGAGATCAAGTGTTCGAATATTTGTTAGAATTTTTATGGATACATATGTTTTCCTTTTTTTTTGTAACCCTATGTCAAAAAAAAAAAAGGAAAAAAATTTGCTGGTGCTTGTTTGAGGAGTAATATCATTGGGCGAAAGCGGGGAGATTTAGCACAAACGGACATCGAGCTCAATCCAGACAAAATTAATAATTGCTTTAGTTAGAATTTAGAAATGACAACCTCATCATCATCATCATCATCATCATCATCATCATCATCATCATCATCATCATCATCATCATCATCATCATCGATAATCTAGGAATGACATTAGTTCCAATGCTTGTCCTTCTCCATGCTGTTTTACCTTTGGATTTAGATGACAGTATCTTTTTAAAATTAGGTCACGAGAGGTAGAGCCATCTTAATCCGCCATTAGAAGAGGCGAAGGAGGATTTACCAGAAAGGTTTTAATTAATAAGCAAAAGGTGGTAGTTGAGGAATTTTAAATTGCTCCCCAGGGTAACACAGGAAAAGAAAGGAGAGTGACAGCCCATATGCAATCTGTGAACCCTACTTCGTGGGAGGCCCCCACTTTTTACCAACATCCTTTTACTTTAGACCTTCCTTGTCGTTTAGTAGTACTGTTTTATTTTATTTTATTTTATTTTATTTTATTTTTGTTCTTAGCAATAATATAATACAGGTACTCGTTTTTGCTTTGTGTTCTAAAAATATTTATTATTTATATATTTGTGAGAATTTGTAGAGTGATCTTCCAATATGTGTAATTTTTGCAAATTATTACGTTTCTATTATTATACCTGAAAATAGAATATGGATTTAGTATTGTTATTAGTATCCAGTTTGGAGGGGTGTAAAATTTTTAAAAATTGCATCCAAAATGGACCATGGGAGAAGTTTATGAATGGTGTTGGAGATATCCTTGAAAATTGGAAATGATTTGAAATATGCGTGAGAGAGAGAGAGAGAGAGAGAGAGAGAGAGAATGAATTGACTAGCAAGTCAATAAAGTCTCCCTGATCGATCACGAAGACAAGTATCTTGACACCTAGAGCCTATTCTTGTGTAGTGTCATCTTCAACAGTAAAGCTGTAGGCCCTAAAAAATACCTCAAAGTCCCATGCCTGTTGATTTTGTCAAAATCAGTTCAGTTCAGGCAGGTGTTGAATGCTCCATATGATAGATTGGTCTGGGTTGGAGCTTAATAGATCATTCTTGGATGCTTTTCCTATATTATAAATTTCACTACTGTTAAAAGATATTTTATCAAAATCAGAAATTCAATGATACACACAAACTCTGTAAGAGAGAGAGTGAAAGAGAGCGAGCGAGAGAAAACGTGCTTACGTGAAGGAAAGGAACAAAAGGAAGCTGCCTTCTCTGTGCTAACAAATTCTCAACCAAATGTGTAAAAAATGAACCAAACAAGGAAAACCAAATGTCAGGTCGATAATTGTGGCAACCTTAATATGAAGAATAAACCAAACAAAAAATAGACCGTCTGTAAAATGCAAACCACAAAAGGCTTATAGCATAGATGTTGAGATTAAGAACATATGTCAACACAACCACAAGACCTTTCACTTAAAATTCTCTAAGCACATTAGATGACAAATTCATGGCACAAACAGAAAGCACATTCACTTGTTCTGTCTCTCATGCCCCGTCGCTTACAAGAAAAATCTTTGCCTTTTACAGCCGAGGATCTCGAAGCCGGTATTCAAAAGAAGAAGATTCAAGCAGAACCCACCTTACCAATTCATCTTAAGGTAAAGATACTAACAGAGGTTGCATGCTTTGCTTCTTCCTTTTCACAATCTGCAGCAGCATCTGCTGGTGTTGAAGAAACTGTTTGTTGTTTACTAAAACCAGGCAAAGGGTGGAGATAGAGATACATACACTCAATGACCAATGGAACCCCACAGATCAATATGGCTTATGGCTATCTATGGTGGTCAGGTTCAGTCTTGTACAGAGTCTTTTCCTATGTGACATTTTTGTACAAGACTTTCCTTTCTGCTAAAACAAATCACAAACATGTTATACCATGCATTACCTAAATAAGGACTAAGAACTGAGATAAAACCATATATCTTCACCCACTATGAGTCCAGGCTAAGTCAGAGAAAAGAAAAATAAATAAAAGATGGATAGTGCTCAGACATATCTTGTTAATGCTGTCTCAGATGAATGCATATATTAATGGGTGATAGTCATTCGATTTGTGCAGTTTACGGATGTAAACTACAAGGTCATCCTAAAAGGGGTGACAAGTACAGTAGAGAAGGACATCTTGAACGGGATCACCGGAGCAGTAAGTCCAGGAGAGGTTTTGGCGTTGATGGGACCATCAGGCAGTGGAAAGACAACTCTCCTGAATTTGCTGGGTGGTAGATTGAATCATCCAACTCCTGGTGGTTTAATTACATATAATGACCAGCCATACTCCAAGTCTCTCAAAAGCAGGTAAGGATAGACATTATCCTAAGATTGGCAATGCATGACAGTGGGACACAGCATAGGTATGATTTTGCATAAAATGACATATGAAGTAAACATGTCAGCCTCAAAGAAGAAACAGAAAAATTTGCAGGTAGCAGTAATTCAAGGGACAAGCAACTCTTTCTTTTGAATTTAATGTGCAAATAAACCTCCCATAATAAGACCATCTATTGCAGAAATACATAAAAATACAAGTGCTGCTAAGGAAAAGCATTCGCTTCTCAAGATATGACACTATAATTCATGTTATCTTTTAAAAAAATTAGAAGACAAGCAACAATAGGTATATCTATAACTCCTTACCCCCAACCATGAAAGAAGAGTAAACAAAAAGGAATATGCTATGAAAGGTATGACCCAAAGTTAAAGCTAGACTCTAGCAAACAAGTGGTTCAACCTGCCATGAAGAATCAGACAACCCTTATAGAAGTACAACAAATGGTATCACTATAGTGTGTGAACGACCAACTTTTAACCACAATGGCAATTATCTCAAAATCAATATGTAAGCTTCCTGTTTAACAAATCTTAGCAAAATATTGGCTACAGGTAAACTGGACTTATTTGGACCAAAGAATCAGGAACTATATTACATGAACATACTCAAAAAAGCAAACCGTGGATGGACTCCTCTGAAGTCTCAAAAGTCTTCATGGTATAGCCTGCTACTAAGAAGAATTTCAATATAGTTCAATATCATTAAAACCAGCCTTGCCTCACGATACTGCCCTTGGTTTTGTATCTGGTTTAGTTAATGCCTTGGCCTGTTATATTCGAGCTTATGGATTAGGCACAAAGTAAGATTAGATAAACCTTTTTATACTTATTCACTATCAAGGCTGACCAGGCAATTTAACATGGAAATATGACAGGATAGGATTTGTAACTCAAGATGATGTTCTCTTTCCTCACCTCACCGTCAGAGAGACATTAACATATGTTGCTCTCCTGCGCCTGCCAAAGACATTGACAAAGCAACAGAAGGAAGAACGAGCCATGGATGTTATATGTGAGTTAGGCTTAGAGAAGTAAGTTCTCTTTCATTTTGGTTTGTATGGTACCATACAATCCAAGGATAAAGACACCCGATTAATTCTAGAGTTCATTTGAGCATTAAAACAATATAAACACCATCTGCGGATTAGTCTGAATACTACAAACTAATCATCTCCATATATCTGAATTCTTAGGTGCCAAGATACTATGATTGGTGGCTCCTTTGTTCGGGGGGTTTCAGGGGGTGAGAGGAAGAGGGTTTGTATAGGCAATGAGATCATAATCAACCCCTCAATTTTGTTTCTTGATGAACCAACTTCTGGCCTGGACTCGACAACTGCTCTAAGGATTGTGCAAATGTTACATGATATAGCTGAGGTATGTCAAGTAACCTCAAACTCTTTTTCCTCTATAATGGCATCCGTGCACTTCTCTAACCCGTCCCTTGGTCTTATAGCCACAATAATAAGAAGCAGAATCAGGTAACTAAAATCCATTAGACAAACTCTCAAATGCAAAACAGGCAACAAGGTCCAGTACTAATTTCTGATAATTTCACTATGGAAAATAATGACCTAAGAAAATTCAGGCACTGACTATCAAGTTACTGCAACTTTGCTGCAGGCTGGGAAAACCATCATAACAACAATCCATCAGCCATCCAGTAGGCTCTTCCACAAGTTCGACAAGTTGATCCTTTTGGGGAAAGGGAGCTTACTCTACTTCGGAAAAGCATCAGAAGCAATGGTTTACTTTTCATCTATAGGATGTAACCCTCTTATTGCCATGAACCCGGCAGAGTTCCTGCTAGACCTTGCAAATGGAAACATAAACGATGTTTCTTTGCCATCAGAATTGGAGGACAAAGTGCAGATGGAAAATTCAGAAAGCGAAACAAAAAATGGAAAGCCATCTCCTGCAGTTGTGCTTGAGGTAAGGCACTTCAAGGGTGATAATATTTCTTACAAATCCAAAAGGCTAGGTACAACATTTCTCTGGAGCTAGGAAGTTTCTACGTAATAAGAGTTCCATATTGATGAGCACATTAGCTTGGTTCATGTCTTAACTCTTCCGCAATTCACCATGGCATCAGCCAGACCATAACCCTGAAAGCAGATAGGAATAACCATAACCATAAATGGGCTGTGAGGATCCCCAGAAAGATCAAAATAAAGCTTCTCCTGACTTATACTTGTAAAAGAAAAAATTAACAAAAACAGCTGTAGCAGGCATCTGCATCTACAATCTGATTTCCTTTTCACCATGACACAGTACCTTGTCGAAGCCTATGAGACACGGGTAGCAGACAAAGAGAAGAAAAGGCTCATGGTACCAATTCCCATGGATGAAGAACTCAAGTCTAAGGTCTCTTGTCCAAAAAGAAATTGGGGAGCAAGTTGGTGTGAACAGTATTGCATATTATTCAGGAGAGGCCTCAAGGAAAGGCGGTATGACTACTTAAGCTGGTTGAGAGTCACACAAGTTCTTTCAACTGCTGTCATATTAGGATTGCTCTGGTGGCATTCAAATTGTAACAGCCCTAAAGGCCTTCAAGATCAGGTACGAAGCAATCTTGTGCAAGACTACAACTTGACCAAAAGAAAGCATTTGCAAACCCAATGATTACTCAAAGTTCCTATTCATGAACTTCTCTTCAAAATGATTTATCCTCTCAATGGTTTCCATACATAGTATATGCAATGTCCTAACTACTATTGAGCAGACGAAAACCATCATCTAAACAAGTAAAATAGAAAAGAGATTCCACAGAGACTTAGGAAAGCTATCCTTTGATGATAACATGACTGTATTATGAGATAGTCCTATTATTTAAGTGGTGACATGCTTCAGAAATATGGTCTTATCCATATTTAGCTCAATAAGTTCTTGAAATCTAACAAATGTTGAACTTCCCCGATTACAGGCAGGGCTGCTTTTCTTCATCGCAGTCTTCTGGGGTTTCTTTCCAGTTTTCACAGCAATATTTACGTTTCCTCAAGAAAGGGCGATGCTTAGCAAGGAACGAGCAGCTGATATGTACAGATTAAGTGCATATTTTGTGGCTAGGACTACAAGCGACCTCCCGCTTGATCTATTCCTACCTATACTATTTCTACTTGTCGTATACTTCATGGCAGGTTTGAGGTTGAGTGCCGGTCCCTTTTTCCTTAGCATGCTTACGGTTTTCTTATGCATCATTGCAGCTCAGGTATGTTTCTTGAACTCTGAACCAAATAGCTACTTCTTGTAGAATACAGTAGTTGATCACCAGCACAATCACTAAAATTTCAGGGACTAGGACTAGCTATTGGAGCTACTTTAATGGACTTAAAGCGAGCAACAACATTGGCTTCAGTGACTGTAATGACCTTTATGTTGGCTGGGGGCTTCTTTGTAGAGGTAAACATCCAAATTCACTTAACTCTTCTTTAGTGAAGGAGACAGCTAGTTGATCATAAAAAAAAAGGAAGTTCTCTTAATAAAGGAACCAAAGTTTCTATCTACAAAACCTCCGCATCACCTGGACCATACAGGTGATGCTAAATCGCCTTCCAACTTCATGGGTGCAATCTAAATAAAAAGAGATTGCTCTCCCAGGTGAACTCTGAAACATAGAACTGACAGAAAATAAAAATTTTCTCACATTTGCAGACAGTGCCAGTATTTGTAGCTTGGATCCGGTATCTCTCATTCAACTACCATACCTACAAACTACTTATCAAAGTGCAGTATGAAGACATTACTCCAAGCGTTAAAGGGATAGAATTGGACAGTGGTGTAAAGGAAGTCAGTGCTCTAGTTGCAATGGTTTTTGGCTACCGTCTTTTAGCATACCTTTCTTTAAGGCGGATGAAACTTCAGTCTGGATCCTAGAAACAAAAAACCTTCGCTTTTCACCTAAACCTAGATGCATGAGATCCAGATGACTTCTGCATTTGATTGAAATTGCAATCTTATGAGGGATAAAGTTACAATTTCAATTCAACCATCCTCTGAAGGATTGAATGCAGGATCTGCAGTGGGAAAAAAAGTGTAAGAGTCAACCCACAGGATGTTCATGTTCAGATTTTTCACTTCGAAGTAGTATATTTGAACATCTATTTAAGAGAGGAGAATGGTACAAATAATGCTTCTAAAAGGTCAACTGTTGGCTCTTTTGGGATATAGCATGGACAACAGAATGTTGGATTAGGTGTATCTCTAATTCTTAATAATTTGTTCATATTTTGAGCAATTTTGGCATGAAACAGGAAACAGCAATAACATCTAACGGCACTTGCACCTAACAACAAAAAAATTAAAGAAATAGAAACCAAACTGACACTAAGTACATGTTATCATTTGCGCACACATTGAAAATTCCACGGGGAATCATATAGATTGGATCAGAACATGGTAGAGTGTGTGAGTGTGTGTGTGTACCCATTTGAACACCAGTCATCAACATACCGCATTACCATGAAAGAACCCAACATCACATTGTGGGAGCAAAGCATGTGGACGGAGAAAAAGAATTCTATACAGCATTTACAGAAACGAGACAGAGTATACATTGCACAAATATATATATATATATATATATATATATATACTAGAGTATGGATTGCACCAAACTTCTGTTGAAGTTTAGTGTGTTATAGTCCCTCACTTGTCCTTAGTCTCCAGCCAGTGTACTGGAGGGTAAATCTATAACAATTCTTTACCTTGCTGCATATTATGTGTTTTTTCATTCCATAGATCCATCATGCCAGTGTCCTTAGCCGGCCAAGAAGTCGTAGAAGAGCCGCATCCAGAACTGGTGACTTTTTCTCAAGCCCTGCATAAAAAAAAACAGTTTTAGTCGAAATGAAAGAAGTTGAAAGGAGCTAAGCTACTCCAGCAACCAGTATAAGTATATAAACTTTTTTTATTCTGGATTCCACCTCAATGTATTATCTGGAAAATTGTTATTTTAGTTAACCACAAAACAATAAAACGCTGTTATCATCCTGCAACTGACATTTAATTTCTAAGCTCCCACCGGCCTTTGCTTTTCCTAGCTTATTTACAACACAACAACACAAAATTGGTTGGGATTAGGCATGGACACTTCAATTTAGTGAGAAATTTGTCAGGACGAGGCAAGTGCAACACTGAGACATGTATCTACAGGCGACTCATTATCTAAATTGCTTGGTTCCTTAACCACAAGCTAAACTTCAAACCAGAAGTTGATTCATACTCCTATTTTTGCTTTTAGCAGACTAAATGATGCCTCATAAGCACCTAAGGCAACCTACCGATATCAGCAGCTACTTGATGAGCACACATTACTCCTGAAAAGACTACAGCTATAACTCCCTGTCCTGGAAAGCAACTGTCCCCAACACAGTAGAGACCATCTATAGCCTGAGAAGCCAATATTGCATGGCTATGTTAATCTAAGATGAAGAACAGATGAAAATTAGTCAAGTAACTCAATATGGGTTTCATCTCATACAGTTGTATTAAATAGCATTCCCAATAACCCCTTGGGAATCTTCTGAGGCATTGGTCCATAGGTACCACTGTCTTCAGCCAGATAGCGCCTGTGAGTCTCTGGTGTTCCCACCTGCCAAAATCAGAATGCCATCAAATAGGAAACACACTTATGGAAATCCAATTGCATAACTACTGCACATGCTAGTGAAGTTGGTGGAATTTCTAAGTGGGAAATTCCAAGAGTTTCAGTCACCTCCTTTGTTTAAGACTGATTTAACAGTTTTTCTATACCATCAATTCAACTAGTCTAGCATAGCATAAATAAACCATCAGAAATACAACAGACAATTTCCCTCACAAAGGATCATAGACTTGAATTATTCCCAATTTTCCATTGATTTACAGCAAAAGGGCATAAATGCCCCTATCTGGTTTTTAATTTAACACCGATTATTGTCAAGGGTCCAAATAAAATTTACAATCTGTGGACTTCAAATAGCTCCATTAGAATTAAAAAATAATCATTAGACGGCTATGTTCTGCCAATCATACCACCGTAAAAGCAATGGAGGAGTTGAGCCCTGGAAATAGTTTGTTCTCCAATCTGCTTATTATTTCATCAGCCACAAGCTCCTTCTTGACCTCGTAGTCTTGAATGGATAGCCCCTTCAATATTCAATACCAGTCGATAATTTTGGAAGTAAGGGTGATTTTATGACAATAAACTTTCAAAAAGTTGCAAAACATAAGCTTTTACAAAAGTTGCAACGTAAGAAAGCACCAACAGAATAAACCTGGCCTTACAATATGATCAAGTTTCTAATCAACTCACCTGCCAATCCTCAATGGAAGAAGTTTTAAATATATGAAGTATATGACGTCGTTCTGGTGCCAATGATGAATCAAGAACAGTTTCTCCTTTCAAAAGCTTTCCTAGAAAATGCCATATCTCTTTAACAAATTGGTATAGCAACAAAAGTAACCAGAAGCCAACAAGCATCCAAAAAATTGCTTCTAAATATATATCATGAGAATGTCTATGAGTACTAACCAAATGTGTCCCATCTTGTGGCATTTGATATCACAGTTTTTGCAGAGAACTCCCTCCCATCCGACAACCTCACTCCTACCTAGAACATGCTCACTGACTGATGCATTAGGAATGATGAGAAGCTGAATTGGCATGGCAAGGAAGTAGTGAAATGATATAACAAGGAAGCAATGAAACAGAATTGGAAGCGGAATTAAATTGAATTGGCATGACAAGGAAGCAGTCAGTTGAAGTAGTGGAAGTGGTAAGAGGCATTGGTTAAATGAGTTCGCACAAGTAGTTAGAGCTGACAAGATGAGATGAGCTGGCAGAAGAAGCTGAGTGGCAATTTGCAATCAAGAAGAGGGGTAAGAAGCTAACAAGGCATACGGCTGCTGAGCTGTGCTGCTGATAGATTGTTAGTTAGTTGTCCAGTTAGTTAGTTGTCAAGTTAGTTAAGTGTCAAGTAGTTAGAGGTAGTTAAGAATTAGGGAGGGGAGGAAAAATGGACAGGATTTTTTCGGAACTAATCTCTTCTTCTCTATACTCCCTAACTTTTCTTGGTAATCAATAAGCATTTCCATTCATCCAAGGAGTTTCCTTTTTGATTCATAGTTCGATTGGGTTCTTATCTTCACTCCAGTCCTACTTGAATTATATGTATCTCTTCCTTCTGCAGCACTGACATAAGGAACAACATAGACCACTTAAAAGTGTAATTATCCAACACAGAGTTCAAAAATCGTTTTAACTCACAGCTTTTCCATCATCAATAATGATGTTAGTCACATTTGCCTTGTAAAGTATATCACTCCCATTATCAATCAAGCAGGTGGGATGAAATTGAGGAAGACATTCAGAATTCTCTGTGATCGTATGATATCATTACATCTAAAAGAAAAATTCTATAGAACCACAGTATTACCTACTCTATTATACGGCACTAAGTGTTGGACCATTAAACAGCAACAAGAGCAAAAAATGGTTGTAACTGAAATAAAAATATTTGGATGGATATGTGACAACTAGAAATGATAGAATTAGAAACGACGAGATACATAATAAATTTAGAATTAGCTCAATTATATATAAGTTGCGAGAGTATCGTTTGAGATGGTTTTGACATGTGCAGCGAAGGTCTAAGGACGAATTAGTTAGGAATACAGATAACTTAAATATAGGAGATTTAATAAAACGTAAAGGTAGGTCGTTGAAAATTTGGATGCAATGTATTCGTAAAAATATGATAGTTATGAATTTAGTTGAGAAAATGGTTTTAGATATGAATAAGTGGCGTAGGAGAATCTGTACAAACTAAATTAATTCTTTTTTTTTTTCATCAATTTTAAATATTTATCTCTCATATTACCGATCTCAAATTTTAAAATAAAAGATCTAAATTATTATTATTGTTGTTTCGATCAAATCCTTTGCTAAGGATTTTGCTATCCCACCAACACCACCAACGGGGTAATTGATCCCCCCTAAGTGTCCGTCACAAAGAACCTAGAGAAAGGAATTTAACATTGAGAGAAAGAAAATCATAAACATGGAAACAATAAAGACTGCAACAAAAACAACAGTTTCCCATGCCTGCATTGATCATTGGCGTCTGCAAAGCATTAACGGTGCTCACTATAAAGCACTGCAAACATCAAGAAAAGCTGATGTGTGACATGATGGGACATTCCAAAGTTTGGTTTTAAGCTTCTTTGCAGCAAGCATGGTAAAGAAGAGTTTATCTCAACTTGGCATCTATGAAGGACAACACCTCAGGGTCCTTTATAAACTTTCTGGCGATATCTCCAGCACTCTGGGGCAAATAGAAGGCTGCAGAAGAAATCATAAAAGGGCAAGTCAGGACACTATGCATAGTGGGAGGACGGCAGCACAGATCCTGATGTTACAGAATAGCATAACCTAACGACAACAATAAAAACAATTTGAACTTTAATCTTAAATTTTGAGACCAATTACTTTTAAGAAAATATAATTTAAACTTTAATCTTAAATTTTGAGATCAATTACTTTTAAGAAAATATAAGATAAAAAAATATAAAATTAAAATTTAAAAATAAAAATAAAGAAAATAACATTAAAAAAATAAAAATAAAAATAATGATAATAATAAAAATATTTTTTAAAAATTTAAAATAGTAAAAGAGAAGATTTAATTATTTTGAGTTCTCTTATATAATTCATTTTTATCTAAAATTATTTATTTAATTAAATCCTCAACGCTCGTATTATTGCGAATAACTTACGTACAGGTGGAAACTAAAAACATTTAGCGTTCAGCATATGGCAAGGACCAATGTAGTAGGCGCAGAACATTGAAACCATACAGAGAGAAACAGATATAGGCTGATTTTCAATTTTGAGGCCACAAGGACAAACAGATGACAGTATCTAAAAAGTAACCACTTTTCTGTTCAGACCAAACAGATGGTCACTGGCCAGTGACCACATAAGAAAGAAAAAGACAAAACCCCTACTTATTAATTAATAATTTGATAAATTTCATAGCAACACTTTGAATAGAGATTTTCAGTAGGAGTCTTCAATTGCCAAATTGTTTATTATTTTGTCTAGCAGTCTTTTCTTCCTCGAAAGGAGAAACATAGATAATGGATGCAAATGGTAGGGCACAAACTAAGTACAAGGATGATCATTCGCAAGAAACAAATTCATAAACAGTTACAGCAAACACCTTCAGTCCATAAAACAAAATGTTTCCATTCCATCAAACATCAACTCATCTGCAAGATGTTCATAGATCCAAGTACCAGTTTTGACAGAGACCACAATCTGAGCAGAAAATGCCTAGAAGTTACCCAATTTATTTTATGGAAAGATTAGTTTATTAATAAAGTAGAAATAGCTATTGTCTAATGTCAAGCATTCCAGAGGCTTTTTGAAAAATTGTCCAAAAAGATAGATTGGTTCCTCAAGTGACTTCAACTCCAATGAGTTCAGGGCATTAAAAATCTACAGAAAGTGAGTAGAAATCCCATATGTAAGCTATGAACAATGTACATAGGGAAGATGACAAGTTGCAGAAGCCATATTCAGAAGGAAAAGAAAGGAAGTACTATCAACATTCGCCGTAGAATTTGAGAATTCCTTTTTTTTCATGGGGAAGTTTACTGATCATTTCTGAGATAAATTTGCTATATTCTCTATATACTCGGACAGAAAGGTTGTTGGGCAGATGGAAATGGACAGTAGTTGGATCAGGTATCACCTCCATCTCACATCCAACTGCTGCCAATGCTTGGGTTATCAAATTTAGATTACCCTGGCCAGATTAGAAACACATTTTAGAGGTCGAATAGAAACTAAAAATTCAAAAATCAAAGATATCAAGGAATTTTATGTCCTAAGCTGAGAGAAAGGAAGCTGCAACGGGCTCAAGGTTGGGAGGTAAAAAGTAAAGCTACTGCAAACAAAAAACTTTTAAGACATGAAAACATGAAAATCAACCATCTACTAATACACTCATGGATGTTTGGTGCTCAACTCGAGCAATGTACATATTCACTAGCATAATATGATAACAACATGAGTTTTTGAGACAGATAGTTTGTCTTCCACTGTGTCCTTTATCTCAAGGTGAATTAGTACATATGTCCTATATGGAAGCAGCAATATTGAATTATTATAGTCATGAATGTGGTTGAGACGAGGATGCTAAGGTAAATGAGTGGGATGATAAGAAAAGATAAGATATATAGAGAAAAATTAGGAAGAGACCCAATTGAAAATAAAGTAAGAAAAACTATTAAAATGGTCTAGTCACGTACAAATACAACATTTTGATGCTCCTGTAAAAAGATGTTTGAACAAAATACAGGTGCTTCAGAAGCAAGAGGAAGGCCTCTGAAAACACTAGGAGAGGTGGTGAAACATGATAATTATATATTAATTCTAATGTCCTACTCCGACCTTTCATGGGCTTGGGTGTATTTTCTACATATATGGATAAGGTCAGACACACATACAAAATTTGTGCTTAAGACCATTTTATAGATATTCAGCTTTCGATACCTTGTATTGGACTCATGTGTTTGTAAGTTATAAAGTGTTATATTATGTGATGTTTTTTTTTTTTAACATACCCCACACTTTTTTTTTTTTTTAAGCAGTAGTGGCACGTAACCTATAAATGGCAAAGATCTATCAACAATACTGAAAAAACAAAAAAGGTAAATAAAACTTCATAGTATTCTAGGAAATCAATCAAATGCTCCATCTATTGGGTTTCATTTGGATAATAACAACTCACAACTGTCAACAACTAAACAAAGAAATAATGAAAAATACCACGCACGCACGCACGCACGCACGCACACATGAACAAATGAACTAACAAAGGAAAGCCAAAAACAAGGTTACAACTAATGAAAAACAATATCAAAAGAAGTCGAATTAAAGAGTGCATTGCTGAGGGTACGAGGGTAATGTACCAAAATAACAACAAAAAAAATATACTTTTAAAACAACGCAGGTTCGGAAAAAATTTCAAAATATTAAAAACTCATTCATTACTCACGTGAAACGGTATCACGTTGAGTTTTCAAAACTCGATATATAAAATATATGAAAAGTGTCCATATTAAGTATTGAAAATTTGATATGACAATATTTATGTAAACAGTGTCATTACATGTCGAGAGTTATTGTTTATGTGAATAGTATATTTTTAGTGTTCAAAACTCGACGTGTGAGTATTATTTTTGGAAATAAGTTTTGTCCGATGTTGTTTAATTTTTTTTTTTTTCAAATGTGTCAGAGAGTTATTGTTTATGTGAATAGTATATTTTTAGTGTTCAAAACTCGATGTGTGAGTATTATTTTTGGAAATAAGTTTTGTCCGATGTTGTTTAATTTTTTTTTTTTTTTCAAATGTGCCATTTCGGCACATGTCTCCATTGCAGACCTTATCGCCGAAACCAAACAGAACAGAGGAACACACATCAAATGTATACCCATATCTCTCAAAAAACCCAGAACTTCCTCCAGGAATCACATATTTCTCCAACACCAAAACGTAGCTCCCTTCACAGCTAATTGGGTAGCAGCCACCAAACCCCCAATTCCAGACCCAATCACTATTGCATCATAAAATTTTTTCTCCCCTCCACCAAGTCCTCCACTCTCCACCGCCACATCCTCGAAACCCATCAGAGATTGTGCCCTAAGCACAAAATTCTGACCATACGTATTGCCAGAAGTTGAATACTTGGTTTTTCAGGTGGGGTTTGCAGGAAATTGGGAAATTTTACTGGTTTCGGATTTGGAATGAGAATTGAAGCCTAAATTGGGGACTGGAAGCAAATTTGAGTGCAACATTTTGGGGGTGAGAGAGTGAAAGATGGTTGGTTCGAGAAGGGCTTTTTATGGGGTGGTGGAAAGAAATAGTGGGAAGCAGAGACTCAGAGAGTGAGTGGGGTTGGATTTGGAATCCATTACACCTGCATTTCCTCGATTCCTTGAAGAAACGAGACAAAATGGGATTTTTGTGATGTCGATTTTGTTTTACTTTGTTTGAGTTGATGAGCTGACCTTGGTCATATGGCTCATTATTATCTAAAATTAAATTTTCTAAAAATTTAAAATTATCGTAATATTCATAAAACTTTTACGTTGAAATTATCATTTAGCCCAAATTTTCCATAATCCGAATTTTCCGAAATGTTCCTGCATGATTAAAAGAGAGAAGGAGATAGAGAAACCTCAAAGGAAAAATGGAGTACAGGGAAGTTAAAAGTTTTATGTTATCAAATAGTATATAATAGCCATTTAATTTTTTATGAACAAATTTGTTTTGTTGTTTTATTTTATAAAAAAAAATCACATATTTTATTATTTAAACAAGATAAAGAGAAACATTTTTAAGAGACAAAATTGATCGACTCCCTTTATTAATTAAAATTATTTTATTAATTAAACTTACATCGTATTCATGAAATTCGTAAAAATAAAATAAATATAAATTAAAAAAAAATTAGTATAAGAGTTGAATCCCTAGCATATGGGTTTTTTCTATAGGTATTATATCATATAATATTAATTTATATCACGTGACAAGCAAATATTAAACAAAAATTTTTTGCAAAATATTTATGATGAATGATAATTTTTTATATTTGTTAAGTGACTTATTAAAAGTTTTAAAAATACAAGAAATATGTAAAATGTGAATTATGTAATATATATTTATTAAACAAAAATACAAATAACTAAATTAATATTAACAGATGAAAAATACAAACAAAAATTTGAAGAGGAGCATAAAGGGTAAGTTAAGTCCAATTCGCTTATTGTTTTAAGATTTTTGAATGCATAAATCAAGTTGGAAAAATAAATATTTTGGATATTCAGAAGATTTTCATTGAAAGGGGTACCGCCCTGCCCTGCCATTTCCACCTCGGGGGAAAATGGAAATTAAAAAAAAAAAAAAAAAAAAATCGTAGAAAGGAGGTGTCGTGTCCGTGAAGGAAAAAAAAAAATCGTAAAAATTGGGTTATTTTTAAACTTACAATCGCTTTATCAAACCCAACCCTTTCTCCTCTCTCTCTCTCTCTCTCTGCATCAAACCTCAATGAGTCTCGCTTCTTTCTTTGCCTAACTTGGGATATTAACTGTAGTTGCACTCATCAATTCGTTCCTTCTCTCTTGCAGAACCTGAGAAAATTTTTGCTTCTACGAATTTCGATTTTCTCAGGTCTCTCTCTCTCTCTCTCCCCTACGAATATAGATCTATAATCTTTGCCATTTTTGTTTTCCTGTTTCTTATCTTCTTCAAGGGGGTATTTTCTCGATTGTTAATTTGGGTCGGATACATTGGGGGCAATAGTATTGAATGTGAAGCTAATCAGATTGAGTGATTTGATCTGAATTCTGATGATTTATTTATACATATTCTTGGGTTTTGTTTAATTTGAATTCACGTTTAAAAATCTGGTTGTAAATGTAGTCCGGCAATGCTTATGAGTTATTTGGTGAAAGTTCAATGAGAATGATTTATTTAATTCTACCATCAATTTTGTCTTGGAACTGAACCAAACACAAGAAAAGGGAACATGAATTGTCTCGATTCCACTCCATTCCATGCTCATTCCCGTCGTTGCATTCTTTTTCTGGCGCACCAAACTTCTAGATATTAATTCAAAGGTGGGTTGTTTTGTCTTATTATAAGGGCCTATTTGCAATTTAAAATAGTTTCATTTTGATCTCTTCTGAATGTTGAAGGTAAACTGCTCCGTATAAATGATTTCATTACAAAGTGTAATAGAACGAGGTTTATCATACAAAAGTAGCATTCTGATATGAATTTATTTCTTCTCATACTAGAAATGTCCATTCTCGATTAATTATAGTTCAAAGCATCATCAATTTGAATGGTTTTGTTTTCTAGGAAAATAAAAATACTTACATTTCTTATGAGTATTTTTATTCACAAATGAAAAATGAAATTGCTTCAATATACCTCTCTTGTCCTTTGGAATCACCAAACTTCCTCTCATTCCAATAATTTGTTGGGTTATTTTAGTAAATCGGTGACCATTATTTTTTCTAATTATCTGTTTTAAAAACCCTTAATATACTTTTTGATCTCTCATGTTTATCACTATTGTGAACTACCTTGTTTGTACCTTATTATATACTATAATTTTTTTGGTGCAATAATTGCCTTTGATTTTTGCAGCATCCAGGGGCTGATTGAAAAACATGGAAAGGCTTAGTAACCCTGCACGTCTGATGATAGTTTCGGATCTTGACCATACAATGGTGGGTCTTTTCTCTTTTTACATAAGTATGCATGGCTTTCCTGTAGTACATTGAAAATTTTTGTACTTCCAGGTTGATCATCATGATCCTGGGAATCTCTCACTGCTTAGATTTAATGCATTGTGGGAAGCTAATTATCATCATGATTCCCTGTTGGTCTTTTCAACTGGGAGGTCACCTACTCTTTACAAGGAGTTGAGGAAGGAGAGACCTCTGCTGACGCCTGATATAACCATAATGTCCGTGGGAACTGAGATAACTTATGGAAAGACAATGGTACCAGACCAAGGCTGGGAACGATATCTAGATCGTAAATGGGATAAGAGCATAGTCATTGAGGAAGCTAGCAAGTTTCCTGAGCTTAAACCCCAGGTATAGACTGTTGATAACTTCATTTTTATTTTTTATTTATTTTTTATCTGTCTGTGGACATCAACCATGTTTGATGTATTAGACTTAACCTAGTGCACCAATTAAGGATTTGGTTTCTCTGTACTTTGATTCTTCCTATAGTTGAAACTTGTGAGGTCATGCAGTCAGAAACTGAGCAAAGGCCACACAAGGTTAGCTTTTATGTTGAGAAAGATAAGGCTCAGGAAGTAACAAAGATCCTGTCAGAATCTCTGGGGAAACGAGGGGTAAGATCTAGAATTTTCCTGAACCTAATCTTGGTGCCTGATAATCATGTTTTCAATTAATATTTTTGTTTTCAAGTTGTAATTTATCTACTGTATCACATTGCACAATTTTGTGACTACCTTTCAATGCCTTCAATGCCATTGGCCAGTTGGATGTGAAAATAATATATAGTGGTGGAATTGATCTGGATATACTTCCACAAGGTGCTGGGAAAGGGCAAGCTCTAGCATATCTGCTCAACAAGTTTAAGACAGAGGGAAAATTGCCAATTAACACTCTTGCTTGTGGTGACTCTGGAAATGATGCTGAACTTTTCAGCATTCCAGATGTTCATGGTGTCATGGTTAGTACAGTACCTTGTTTATTATTTTGTTCTTTGCAAAAAAGCAACTATTGTTCTTATTTTACTTGTGTCCTTTTTCATTTTTTTCACTATTCTAATTTTTCAGGTCAGCAATGCCCAGGAAGAGTTATTGCAGTGGCATGCTCAAAATGCTAAAAATAACCCAAAAATAATCCATGCAACTGAGAGATGTGCAGCAGGAATAATACAGGCCATTGGTCATTTCAACCTTGGTCCAAATTCATCTCCGAGAGATGTTTCGGACTTGTCGCAATGTCAGCTGGACAATGTGAATCCTGGTCATGAAGTAGTAAAGTTTTACTTGTTCTATGAGAGGTGGAGGCGTGGGGAAGTTGAAAGTGACGAGCTTTACATTTCCAACCTAAAAGCAGTTTGTGTATGTCTTTTGTGTCCTTTTCCTCTCTCCAAATTTTTTATTCTACATCCATATAGATTTGTTTTCATAATCTATGCCGACTCTTAGTACTGTCCTATCCTGTTATTTAGAAATTTCTTTGGTAATCATCTATTCTGCGTCACATACTTATGCCTATCATAGTTGCTCTCCTTCTTACTTGCTAGTAAGAAAAGAAGATGAAAATATGGGAAAGAAGGATGAGATAATGCATTTTAAAGGTTTGGCTAAAGATCACATTGTGGAACAGTTTAAGAGTTATATCTGTAATCATTTTTGTGAAAACCATGAAAGTATTGGTTTGATGGGATCTAATTATTCTCTTAGATTAGAAGGTTATATTATGGTAAGAAAGTTATGGGAGCTGAGATTAAGGAGGGTCTAAAAAAAGCTATAATGATGTTTTATCTTCGAATATATATGTTTATTTTGTTGGTAATACATAGGTTAGTATTTTGTATTTATTTTGTTAAATGAACAACTTAGCAACAAGGTGAGAACTGAGAATGGAGGAAAGTGTTTTACTACTTTTGCATGTAAACCAAAGGAGATAATCAAGTTCTGTGTTATATCAATGAAACTAGAAAGTGATTTTTGTTCAAAGTGGTATAGTGTTGTGAGTTAATGTCGGTGAAAACTGGAAGGTAAGGTGAATTGTTGGTGTAACTTGAATGTTCTCGGCAATCTTTAGTAGGTTCTTTTAGGTTTCTCTTGAAATACACCTTTTGGTTACCATTTGTGGGTTTTGAATGCATGCATCTTGATTAGGTGTTGAAATTTGATGTTTACTATAGGTTTGATGCTTGTAAGAGTCTACAACCTTAATTATAATCATCTGATATTGGCATGTTTTGATGAATCCTGATTAAATTAATTATGCATTAGTTATTTGGATAAATAATATGGAGGACAAATATTTGTGCACTTATTAACCTTAATTATAATCATCTGATGTAGGCATGTTTCATGAATACTGATTAAATTAATTATGCATTAGTTATTAGGATAAATAATATGGAGGACAAATATTTGTGCACTTATTTGCCTTCTTGTATATAAAATCCATCTTGAGGTTGACATATTTCACGGTTTCACGTTACATGGTTTGTACTGGCCTTCAGTTCATTTGGCTTTCACTCAATAGTCTACCGGCTACATTACAACTGTAATTTATTGGTTAATACCGGTTATTGTGTTTTGCTTCACATGGTAAAAGTTGTTATAGTTTGTGGTTATGTACTAATGCAATTTGGCTTGAAAGCAAGCCTGCACTTTGCTTTTCTTAGTAACAGTTATACTTAGCTAGTTGCCTTGATTTCTTTTCATTGTCTTAAAAACTTTTTTGGACAGCATCCTGCTGGTCTGTTTGTCCACCCTTCTGGTGTAGAGGAATCTCTTCATGACTGCATAAATGGGATGAAAAATCACCATGGAGACAAAGAGGGAAAGCACTTTCATATTTGGGTTGATAGAGTGGTGCCTACACAAATTGGTTCTGACTCGTGGCTTGTGAAGTTTGATAAGTGGGAAATATCTGGTGAGATTACTTTATGAAAGTATGTTTTTTTTCATAGATTGATTTCCTACTTTACCTTGTTATTTTCTTTCCCTAAAGAATGGCAATGACTGACCTCATCCTATATATTACCTTTGTGTTTCTTATTGTTTTATATTCACATTTTTGTTAGGTTGCCTATAAAGTCAGCACATTATAATAGCTACCTATATTAGTGCATGATATGCTGTCCTTATGGCTAAAGTAGACATCCAACTATGTAGGCACTTTTTTAGAACGTTACTTGAGATGGTCAAATTTCTTGTGTAATTAATGGTTGGTTCACTCCTATACTATTTGTTTATCTTTTCTTTCTTCAAGTTCTCCATTATTGGTTGTTGGTAAAGAATATAGCACATACATGAGGCTGCAAAAAGCATCCAACAAAAATAAAGGGTTCAAAGTTGGCAATATGTTGACAAATTTAGTGCCTCATTAAAAGGAGAATGCTTTGGGGAATGGAACCGGAGAACTCCATTTTACCATTATGTTATAAGTTTTCTCTCATGCTTCAGCTTACATGGAGAATTTATTCTCGCACGAGAATGGTAGAAATCGTTGTACAGTTTCTCAGCTCAGATGATAGGTCCCCTCTGCAACTACTTATTTCCTCCAATCTCTTCAGATGTGAAGTTTTAGTTCCATTGGAGCTCATGTTTTTTATGCTATGAATGTAGCCTTTTCCTCCAGTTTTTAATTCTCGTTTGGCGGATTTTAAACTTCTCATGGTGTACTCTTGTAGATGAAGGCAGGCATTGTTGCATGACTACTGCAGTACTCAGATCAAGGGTATGACTGAAAACTCTTTAAACCCTTTTCCGTTCCTCTGGTTCTCTGTTCCTGTGGAAACGTCTTAGCAGCAATCTTAGCCTTTACAAGATGACTAAATTTTCTGGGTTTCAGGGCCCTAGTGTTTCGGATGGATTTACTTGGGTGCACGTGCATCAGACATGGTTGGACGGCTATGCTGGCCCTGATCCTACTATCTGGTTCTTCTAATTTGTGTCCCAAAGCTGATTTGGAAGATCCAATGACTGAAATATTTTTGTACCAGAATAAAACATATTTCATACATCACATTTCTCATCTTATATGGTATTCATGTATCAACCACTTTGTCACGTGGCTTAAATGAGAATACAAATAACTGTTATTAAGCAGGAATCTGCAAGAAGGCCTCTAGATTTTTATTAATATGTTTAATCCTTTGCCATTCCATTTTAAACTTACCTAAGTGTTCTAGCAGAAGTTGATTAATACCTGCCAAAAGATATATGGTTTTTTTTGGGGGGGTGGGAATGTACCGGTAAGTCTAGGAGACATGCCATTACAAATCATAAGCTTTGTTGGAATGGTAGAATGACTTTGTTAAATTTGTTAAGATGAAAGGGTTTCATGAAGATTTATATGGTATTGCAAACTATTTCAGTACAATGATAGAGACCATTATCTCCAAAAATGAGTTCCCTGTTCCGCAGAATGTTTACTTTGAGAATTTTGTGGGAAAATGAAACCAATTCTAAACCACAATCTTCCACAGATATTAAGGGGTTATCTTTTCACATTTGATAATGTATCAGTTTCATCGTGTAAACGAGGTTCCATGGGAATTACATGCTTGCGGAAAAAGGTTTTGTTTTGTCACAAGCTTTGCCACATAAAAAGTGGAGAGAGAGAGAGAGAGAGAGAGGCGCGAAGTTGGGAGTGAGAATAAGAAGGCTTTTAGTTGTTAACATAAGAAGAAGCTAGAGGGAGAAGGCATCGGATGAAGCATCCAAAAATCAAAAATAAATCACTGAAAGGGCCCAACCGGGTTCGAACCGGTGACCTCTTGATCTGCAGTCAAATGCTCTACCACTGAGCTATGGACCCTTTGCGGCAACCACATGCCAATTATTACCATTTATCCGTACCCGTTATTTCTTGGGGAAAAAAAATTCTAATTACAGCATTTGCCCTTACAATTCAAGCACTTGTTAGAAAATAAAACTTAAATATGATGATATCACGTAATTGGTGATATAATAAAATTGATAATTTGATTGATTAAAATAGACATCACACCTGATGGTGCGTACACCACATATTTAGATACTTTGAACACCAAAAACTTAAATGTTATAGCTGTTTTTTTTTAATGAGTGATGGGCTTTAAAATTAACAATATTTAGACTACTTTGTACAAGAGATTTTGTTTAGAAGTGCATTTGTAACTTTAAAAAAGGAGACTGTATGAATGGAAAAGAAATGCATGTTTGTAGTCGTCTTCCTCCCATTTTTCTCTTTCTACCTTGTATGAGGCTGAGTGGTAGTCGTGTTCTTGCTTCCAAGATGTAACAAAACAAATTCCTTTCCAATTTTATTTTTATTTTGTTGATTTGTTAAGTAATGATTGATTTCATGATTTTGATGTCACATTCCTATTTTACATTTGAACTAATGCATAATCCGTGTACACGCGAAACACATCGTACAATTGAAGGCATTCGTTGCTGCAGACTCTATTTTTACTTTCTTGGCTCTAGTAGATACAATGTCATGCAAGCAAAGGTTTAGAGGAAAGAAGATGGGGAAATACGAAAGTAGAATTTTGTTTTATTATTATTATTATTATTGTAAAACTTTTATTTATCGGTAGATATTTTGTTAATAAAGATCTCATATTTAAATATATATTTTTTAAATTTAGTATTTAAAACTTTATAAATGCCTATATTTGCGTGATTTCGAAGGATAGATTTGTGGTTGTTCCAGCGTTCCACACCAGACACGTAACACGACTGAAATTTTCCACGTGGCGAAAAATTTCTCAATCTGCCAACACGTGTTCCCACAACCTACTCTACGTAAACTCTTCTTCTCGGATCTGTCTGTCGTATATCTCTCTCTCTCTCTCTGTGACCTGAGAAGTTTTGATTTTGGGTGGAAATGGGTTTTCGACTCGTGTACGGACTCGTCTTCCTCTTGTTCTCATGCGCTTGCTTCAAGGTTCTCCATCTCATGCTTCATCCCGTCTCTTACCTCACTTCCTAGCTAGTAATCTTCAACACCCATGGCTTTGCATTTACTCGGTTAGGGGGGGGGGCTTCTGTTGTTGTACGATTCTACTGTTTTGGGCAAAATATCTGCATCGTCAGATCTTGGTTGCATTGTATGATGTAGCATTTTTTTTGGGGGGATGTTTGCATTATGGTAACCTTAATTTTTATCCTTCTTTTTTCAGAGATATAGAGCAAAGAAAAAGGAAGGATGGTATTTGTCTTTAGTTCTTAATATTCCAACACGTCCATTATTCTAAGTTAATCTACCTATATTGAAAAACAAGTTCAATTATGCTCCCATGTTACCACATCAGCAAAACCATCACCACTTCTCTTATTCAATTCATATAACACAATACTCTCTCTCTCTCTCTCTCTCCGCCCACTACGTTGTCTCCCTCATGTTGCCCTTGCCATGTTAGTAAAATCACCTTGGTCTCTCTTATTCAACTAATACAATACACCACACACACTCTCTCTCTCTCTCTCTCTCTCCACTCACTGCGCTCTATCTCTTTTATTCAATTCATACAATCTACTACACCAAGTCAAAAGAAAAGTCCCACTTCTCTCTCTCTCTCTCATGTATTTCTTTTATTTTTTTTACTAGTCCTACTTCATCATCTCGCATTCCCAATATTCATAATTTAAAAAAATTCACTATTTTTAAATTTTAAATCATGAAATTTAAATTTTAAAATTTAAGATTTATTAATACATTAACTCATATTATATATAATAGAAGTTTTGACAATCCCAAATTCTAAATTCAATTTATACTATAAACTTTAAATTTTATTAATTTTATATCCACTCAAACTATAATAAAATTAACCCGGTTATTGATTCTATCTTGTCTCCTTAAGGTCAAAATTATAACCATTGATTTGAGTGCTCTATGTTTTTCTCCCCACATGTATATCAAAATGTGAGCTTTGTTAAATTTAAATATTGTTTTAAAACTTAAGTTTATATAATATCTTTTAAAAAAATTATAAATATTATATAATTAATGTAATATATAAAATTAGTTACAATTAATAATATATTATAAAAATTTTAAATCTAACTATTCATCGGCTTAAAAGTAAAAGACTTTGTCTTTTTTTTCTTTTAATGCCCTCGGCCACACCTTGTGCAGCCAGAGCCCACATAGTATAAATATATATATATATCTTGAATTGCTTTGTTACATATTGATTTTGGTTTAATTTATTTATTAGTTCAATATTATTCTCTGTGTCTGTGCATTTATTTTGATTGATACTCTATACTCACTTTTAATATTCTTTTTAAATTTAAAGCATTGATGGTTTATATGTACAATTAATCTGATTACATCTTTTTTCCTTTTGATTAATATAATAGCAGTGAATGTATTAAAATAATTTCTTACGTCTTTGTTACTATTTTTTCCTTTTTCCTATTGAAAAGAGAAAACGATAATTTGTCTCTTATAGTTTGTGCGATTTGGAAAATCCAGTCACATGTGACCTTTGGATGTGAACAAAGGATTCAAAAACCAGCAAAGCCGGCTTTAGTCAAGTTTTGGAAACTCGGACTATCTCCACTTTTCTTTCTGCCAGTCCCAACCAACCAAAGGGAAAGAGGAACTTTCACTCACCAATCCTTCCAAAACACTTGAGAATTGGTCGGTCTGACTAGTTTCCCCCTCTTCTATCTGTGTTTTCCACTCAGCCAACCCGCACGGCCATCACCAGGAACCAAAATGAAGAAAGACACAGTAGTACTGTACCCGGCACCAGGAATGGGCCACATAATCTCCATGGTAGAGCTTGGAAAACTAATCCTCCGGCACAGCCCCCCCAACAGCATCACCATCAGCATCCTCATCACTACAGGCCCGTATGAAACCCCAGCCATCACTTCCTACATCACCCGCATCTCTCACACCTACCCCCGTTCCATCACCTTCCATCGCTTTCCTCACCTCTCCGTCGACACCGACGACTGCTCCCGCAGCCACACCGCCATCCAGTTTGACATCATCCGCCTCAACACCCTCCACCACTTCTCCCACTCCCTCCACCACATCGCCCAAACTGATCACCACATCCGCGCTCTCGTCATCGACTTCTTCTGCACCTCCGCCTTTCCAATTGCTGCCCAGCTTCGCATTCCCACTTACTATTTCTACACTTCTGGAGCCTCCGCGCTCGCCGCCTTCTTCTACCTTCCCAAGATTGGCGAACAAGTGGACAAGAGCTTCAAAGATCTCGCCTCCACTTATCTTCACTTCCCGGGTCTGCCTAAATTGTTGGCTTCTCACTTGCCTGAGCCTGTTCTGGACAGAAACGATCCGGCCTATGGCGACTTCATATATTTCTGTTCTCATCTTTCTAAGGCTGATGGGGTCATTGTCAACACTTTTGAGGATCTTGAGCCGATACCCGTTAGGGCAATCGCAGATGGGTGTTGTGTGGTTGAAGCGCCAACGCCGCCTGTGTACTATATTGGGCCAATTATTTTGGATTCCATTGACGAAGAGGTTGAAAAGAAGCATGAGTGTTTGGTTTGGCTGGACGAGCAGCCTAACGGAAGTGTTTTGTTCCTCTGTTTCGGAAGCAGAGGGTCGTTTTCGGAGGCTCAGGTGAGGGAAATAGCAATTGGTTTAGAGAGAAGCGAGCAGAGATTCTTGTGGGTGGTGAGAGCTCCGCCTAGAAACACCAACTCGAAACAGGTTTCCGAGTATGAGGAGAAGGATTTTGATTTGAATAAGGTGTTGCCAGATGGGTTTGTGGAGAGGACGAAAGGCAGAGGACTGGTTGTGAAGGAGTGGGCTCCACAAGTTGAGGTGCTGAACCACAAGGCCGTGGGTGGGTTCGTGAGTCACTGCGGGTGGAACTCGACTCTGGAGGCGTTGGTGGCGGGAGTTCCGATGATAGCGTGGCCGCTGTACGCGGAGCAGCACCTGAACAGGGCGGCATTGGTGGAGGATATGAAGATGGCGATTGGGGTGGAGATGGAGGAAGATGAGTTTGTAAGTGGGAGTGAGTTGGAGAGGAGAGTTAGAGAGCTGATGGCTTCGGAAAAGGGAAGGGAGATGAGAGAGAGGAGTACTGAGATGAGAGAAAGAGCTTTGAAGGCGTGGGAAGAACAGGGTTCTTCTGCTAATGCACTTAATAAGTTGCTCAAAATCTGGTTAAAGATTTGAATCGATACCTGGCTTGTTCGTCACCTATACCACACTTGACCTTAGCCAAAAGGCCGAGAAAGGTATCGTGTTCATTATTACCTATGGTGGTTTGTAATGCGGTGTACTTATTTTTAATTGAAGGCCATTGCGGCCTGATTCCTGCGTACTTTCTTTGTTTTGGAGCAATGTACCATGAGTTCACTCCCTCTAAAGTTAAAATGGGAAAACCCTTCTGGGTGTTAGAGTGACCAAGCTACCAATCTAGTATTTCAGAGACGATATTTTTCATGTTATAACCTCTCTTTCATTAGGAAGCACAAGCAGATCGATGGTAATACTGCCACGATCGTTAGAGGAAAGCTCGACAGATTTTGTTTTAAGGTAGATTTGAATGATGCATTGGTGGGTAGGAGAGGTTTCGATTAACTGGGGAAGTCAATAGTGTGGAGTATGAAGACTTTTCACACGATATGCTTCCACTGCGGGCGTAATCGATGATACCAGAAAATTTGTCAGATTCAATCTTCGGTCTCTGAAAACAGAATGCTTTTGGAGGAAAATCTTGAACGGGCATTCAAAAATCAAGAGCAATATTAGTAACACAAGGCATTTTACATCTTTGACTTCCAAAATGCCAAATTACCCACTCATTTTTTAAGATCTAACAGCTTACTAGCGAAGAAGTGATAGGTTGCAAATTTTAATCTCACACCGGCAATTGCTTGAACATCTCCATGTACAATTTCATTCGACCTTAAAATTCGACAAACAAAGGAAGGTAAAAGGGTGAAATTGCTTGAATATCCGCCGCATTTTCCACTATTTCAATTGTGTAATGGAATAAAATTATATATATATATATATATATATATATATATTACTAAAAATAAACAAAAAAAAGGTTTTATATATTACTAGGTTTATACTCATGAGCTTCGGTGATTGAGATGAATCATGTTTTTTAGTTTATTCATGTTGCTCCGTTTAAATTTTAAATTAAATTAATTCACCAAAGGTCATGTATGGTAGGGGAAATGGGGTGAAAAATTTACCCTTGAAAATTTTTCCTGAGCACAACATTTATAATTTTTACCTCCTAAAATTTCAACCTGTTAAATTTTCATGTGGCCGTGAGGGATCGGGTAACAATAAGGAGAAAAGAAAAAGAAAATACATAAATACATTTAGAAAAAGGAATATGTGAATTAAATATATTTTTATGGAGAAAATTTAAAAATTGATAGATTTAAAAAGAACAGATATAAAATAATTAAATTTTTAGAGAAAAATTAATCTGTTTAATTTTATATAAATTTAGTTTTTTTAGAGAAAAAAATGTGATTAGAAAGATAAGATTTATGATATTTATTTATTTTAAAGAGAAAATATTAATATGATATGTTTTAGAAAGAGACATTTTTTTGAGGAAAAAATTTTAAGCATTTAAAGAGAAAATATGATTTTTTTTTTTAATGAGAGAGAAAGGTTGTGTTTAGTTTTAGATAAAAAATATTACATTGATTTTTATTAGAGAAAAATTTTAATTTTAAAATTTAAAATAAAATCATTTTTATTTTAGGACATTTTAAAAATTATTTCGGGTTGGGGATTTGACCGGCTCACATAGCCACGTTATTTTTTTTTTTTTGACACATTCACCTTAAATTAAAACTTTGAGGAAATTATTTGTAAAGTCCATAACTTTATCCTTAATTTGTAAATTAGTCTCTAAACTTTAAAGCGTAACAATTAAGAATTTAAATTTCAAAATTTGTAACTTATTAATTCATGTATTACTAACTAATCTAACCTAGTCGTTAAATGCTGATATAGCCTTACGTGGCTGATGATATAGTGGGATAGTTTCTGACTTGACTTCTATCCTAGTGAGAGTTGTTGACGTATCATTTGATGCGACAACATCACGCATACAAAAACAAGGTAACCTCGGCAATAATGCCACTATGAGTAGTAAATTTGTGTATTTTTGTCTTTCTCTTGTCTAACCAAATTTGATTTTTTATTTTTTTTTGCTCTTTCTCATCATATTTTTTATTACCAAATATAGTTCAAAAGATTTGTGATCTTTCAAATCTTATGCCAAAATAATATCTTTAGAACAATGATTAATTTAAAAAAGCATAAAATTTTAAAACCTTAAATTTTGAGATAAATGTAATTTTTAAGATACTTAATCTTCTTATCATATGTTTGGTAGAGGTAAAAGTTGAGGGGGACATTTTATTATGAGATTTATGAAGGATATCCAAAAAAAAAAAAAAAAGAAAAGATATAATTGTCTTTTGTGTTTTATTTTTTATTTAATTTATCATTTTTTATGCATAATGAGACTCAAATCCGAGTCTATTATAATAAAGAGGGGAACGGTGTCACTTGAACTAAAACTCATTGACTTATTTAATTTACCATGAGATTGAATATAATTATCCTTTTATTTACGAAAATAAATAAATAATTATGATAAATTTAGAGTAGATTCTTACAAAACATAAAAGGAATTTTTATACTCTTATAAAAGAAACTTTTAATTAGGAAAAAAACATTAAAAAAATTATTTCTATAAACATTTATATTTATATACATTGACACATACATGTATACCACACAAATAAGTGTTATCTGTGTTTGAAAAAGAAAAAGGGTGAAGAAACGTTGGTCTTAGTATCCTAACAAAGAGAATGTATGTACACCACTTGGTTTAACCTTATTATTTTGTTCTAAATATTCAAAGAATCGCAACCCAATATTTTTTAAAAAATAAAAATATTTTTATAATATTTACTATGTTGACTAAGTGTAATTTTGAAAAATATGGTTTCAGAATTTCGATTTCCCTTCTTGGAAAAAAAATACACTATTAGAAAAAGACAAGGGACAAGGGGTTTTTTAACCATCCATTACAAAGCGAAGTAGAAGATAAGGAGGCTTTTTCTAGAAGAGAGAGAGAGAGAGAGAGAGAGAGAGAGAGAGGTTAGTTTTAGCTTTTTGAGGTCATCAATTAAAAAAGTAATCAAAAAGGGAAAAGAGATTGGATAGCAATGGGAGGGTTTCTATGAAATGGAGTCAGCGAATACGTCCATCCTGTCCAAATTCTCCAAAATCTCTCTTTTAATTTTCCACGCTTTTAATCTATTCCATCAAATCCATAAAACCCAAAAACACTGAAATTCTCTTTCTTTCCATTTCCAAGGGAACCCCCCCCCCCCGCCCCCTCCATGACCAAAAACATTCCCTCGTCACCATGTTCCTTGTAACTCTTTCCAACAACCTTATTGTATTCTCTTATATTTAACAAACTCTCCAGATTTTCCATGTGCGAATAAAGATAGAGCGAGAGAGAGAGAGAGATGGATAGTTCAACAGGAGTGGGATTAATGGCGGTCTTTGCAGTCTCAGGAAGCGTTGCCTTCATTGCACTTAAATTTCACAATGCCTTCTCTCCGATTTCATGAAAAAATTCGAACGCGAGTTTGGTGGTTAGCCCCTTTTTTTTGTGAATTAGATTATTATTATATTAACATGGACTTGATCCTTTTTTGTGGATTTCTAGGATTAGGAAAATATAGTTCAAAGGAAAAAGTCCGATCCACAGGCGGTACAACAGTGTCTTCACCAAATAACAAGAAGCATCCTAAGAGATCCAGAACGATGAAGCCTCCAAGAAAGAAGGCTTCATGGACAATGGAGATCAACAAAAATGAGAATACTGGTAATAAACTGCGGGATATTATGCCTGAAAATAGAAAAGTTCTCTACAAAGCTCTCATACAAAATAGAGCTCTCCACATTGGAAATTAATGTTAGACGTGCTACACCATTCCCCCCCCCCCCCTGCCTTGTTTGCATAATATACAAATTTTCATTTTCAAGTGTAAGTTCAAATCTCGTGTGAGATTTAACATTGGAAATTAATGTTAGACGTGTTCTTGCTTCCAAGATGTAACAAAACAAATTCCGTTCCAATTTTATTTTTATTTTGTTGATTTGTTAAGTAATGATTGATTTCATGATTTTGATGTCACATTCCTATTTTGCATTTGAACTAATGCATAATCCGTGTACACGCGAAAGACATCGTACAATTGAAGGCATTCGTTGCTGCAGACTCTATTTTTACTTTCATAGCTCTTGTAGATACAATGTAATGCAAGCAAAGGTTTAGAGGAAAGAAGATGGGGAAATACGAAAGTAGAATTTTGTTTTATTATTATTATTATTATTGCAAAACTTTTATTTATTAGTAGATATTTTGTTAATAAAGATTTCATATTTAAATATATTTTTTTAAAATTTAGTATTTAAAACTTTATAAATGCCTATATTTGCGTGATTTCGAAGAATAGATTTGTGGTTGTTCCAGCGTTCCACACCAGACACGTAACACGACTGAAATTTTCCACGTGGCGAAAAATTTCTCAATCCGCCAAGACGTGTTCCGACAACCTTCTCTACATAAACTCTTCTTCTCGGATCTCTCTGTCGTATCTCTCTCTCTCTCTCTCTGTGACCTGAGAAGTTTTGATTTTGGGTAGAAATGGGTTTTCGACTCGTGTACAGACTCGTCTTCCTCTCTTTCTCGTGCGCTTGCTTCAAGGTTCTCCATCTCATGCTTCATCCCGTCTTTTACCTCACTTCCTAGCTTGTAATCTTCAACACCCATGGCTTTGCACTTCCTCGGTTAGGGGGTGGGGCTTCTGTTGTAGTACGATTCTACTGTTTTGGGCAAACGATCTGCACTGTCAGATCTTGGTTGCATTGTATGATGTAGTTTTTTTTTTTTATTCGTTTTTTAGCATTATGGTTTCCGAAGAATGTGTTTCGGGATGAATTTTTTTTTTTTTTGTCATTTATAAAAATAAAAACACCTATATATAGAGTTATATCCCTATAATCAAGCAATTAATTTTCTTATAATTCCTATAATTAAGAAAAATTAAACTTTAAAAAATATGTACATAATATTTACTTATCATTATTTGTTGAACCATACAACTAATATTATAGTTAAGATTCTAATACCCTCCAAGTTGGAGCATGTAGGTCTCGAATGCCCAACTTGCAAAGGAAATACTCAAACTTTTGTCTATCCAATACCTTTATAAATATATCAGCTTAGTTGAGTATAGGTCTGAACATAAGCAGGTCGAATGAAACCCTTGTGAATCTTGTCACAAACAAAATGGTAATCTACCTCAATATATTTTATCTGCTCATGAAATACCAGATTTGATGCGATGTGCAAGGCTGCCTGACTATCACAATGTAATTTGATTGGGTTTGAATGCTCCACACCGAGTCCCAATAGTAGCCCTTTCAACCATTTTAATTCACAAGTAGTCATAGCGATAGACCGATACTCTGCATCAGCCGATGAGCACGATATTGTATGCTGCTTCTTAGTCTTCCAAGAGATTGGTGAATTCCCTAGTAGAATGAACCATCCAATCAGAGATCGACGGGTTAGTGGACAACTTGCCCAATCTGAATCACACCAAGCAAATAGTTGCAAATCACAGTCTGACCGTAGCATAATTCCTTAGCCAAGATTCCCTTTCAAGTAGCGCACAACACGTAGAGCAGCCTCCCAATGTTCTGCCCGTGGTTGCTACATGAATTGAGCCAACACATGCACACAGTAGGACAACTCAGGTCGTGTAGCTAAGAGATAGATAAGTCGACCCACCAAACGTCTATAACTCTCAGGATTAGATAAAAGAGCTCCATCTGCCAAAGCCAAATTATGATTTTACTCTAGCGGGATAGATGCAAGTTTAGCTCCAAGCAGACCAACCTCAGAGATAATATCCAATGCATATTTGCGTTGACACAAGAAAATACCTTTAGGACTTCGGCTGCTTCAATGCCTAGGAAATACTTCAACACTCCCAAGTCTTTCATGTGAAAGCAATTGCTCAAATATTTCTTGAAGTTTTGAATAGCTGCATTGTCAACACCCGACACAGTGATGTCATCAACATATACAAGGACATTGATTTGTACCTTCTCTTGCCGCAAAGTGAAAAGGGAATAGTTCAAGTATGATTGCCTGAAACCATATCTTTTCAAGGCAGTTACCAATTTCGCAAACCAACATGGGGAGCCTGTTTTAATCCATACAATGACTTCTTTAGATGACAGACCATCCCTGGTTTCTCTGAATGAAAACTAGGAGGCATATGCATGTATACCTCATCCTCCAAATCTCCGTGTAAGAATGCATTATGTACATCAATCTGATGAAGTTCCCAATTCTTAGCTGCTGCCACTGCCAGGAAAGTGAGAATTGTAACCATCTTCGCCACTGGCGCAAAGGTTTCATTATAGTGGATCCCTTCAACTTGTTTGTTGCCGAGAATTACCAATCGAGACTTGTAGCGCTCAATCATTCCATCAACATTATATTTGATCTTATATACCCATTTACAACCTATGGCTTGTTTTCTTGGTGGTAAGGTCTCTACAGTCCATGTCTCATTATCTTCTAGCGCTTGTATTTCCTTTTTCATTGCATCTCTCCATTTCTCATCTTTCACCGCTTCAGCAAAAGAACTGGGCTCAACACCTGTAGTAATAGCTCCCAAGAAAGCACGATGTTGCATAGAAAATTTATCATAGTTCATATAATGTGCTATAGGATAAGGACTACCTGAGGAATGTGTATGGCCAGTGAGTTTGCAGAGGGGCTCAACTGTTTTGCAGTGTGTATAACATAGTCTCGCAATCTAGTGGACTGTTGTCGTTGCCTATGTCCATGTCCCAATGGAATTTCGGATTGCTGGTCTTCCTTACTCTCATTTTTACCCCTTACTCTAGTTACTACTTCGTCTTGTACATGACATGATTGTTCCTTGGCATATTTCCTATCGTTTGTAGTCTCTATTTCTGCTTGATCCTCTTGTCCAAAAGATATTTCTTGCTCATTATCTCCAGCACCATCTCCTTGTTCTCCATGCACTGCATTATCTCCCTCTTGTCGTGACATCATGAAATGGTGTCCCACATCCCCACTGACATTGGCTCCCAACGTTATTTCCTCTTCGGTAACAAAGCCATCAAACTTAGTGCTTGTTGTATTCCCTTGTTCATTAGTGACCTTACTCATATACGGAAACTCATGTTCCATAAATACAACATCTCTTGAGACAAAAAATTCTCTTGAGTCCAAATCATATAGACTCCATCATTTCTTCCCAAAAGGATACCCAACAAAAACACATTTCCTATTTCAACTGGCAAATTTATCTCCTCCACGGTTTTGATTATGAGCATAAACTAAACATCCAAAAACTCGAACATTTTTATATGAAGGAGTTTTACCAAACAATATTTCATAAAGTGTTTTTCCTCCTAATAGATCAGAAGGAGTTCGATTAATCAAGTATGCAGCTGTCAAAATACACTCCCCCCAAAATTGAATAGGCAAATTCGCTTGGAAGCGTAGTGCTCGTGCAATATTGAGTATGTGACGATGTTTACGTTCTACTCTCCCATTCTGCTGAGGAGTCCCAACACATGAGGTTTAATGTATTATGTCATTCTTCACAAAATAATTATCTAAGCAAGCGAACTCCGTTCCATTATCACTACGCACTATTTTCACAAGTTCATTAAATTGTCTCTGTACCATAGCAAAGAAATTTCTTAGAGTTCGTGCTACTTCTATTTTATCATGTGACAAATAAACTCATACACCCCTAGAATAATCATCGACAATCGTCAGAAAATAAAATGCACCATAAAAAGTTGGAGTTCTATGAGGACCCCATAAGTCACAATGAATCATTTCAAAAATATTAGATGTCTTATTATCACTAGGAATAAATTCTCCTCGACATAGTTTTGCTCCGAAACAAACATCACATCCCTGAGTGCACCTATTACTATTTCTACTAACGATTGGCAACAGTTTAATGACTTTGTCAGAAGGATGACCCAACCTTTGATGCCAGAGATCAACTGTCTTTTCCTGTTATATTCATAGCTTGACTTGATGCCACGCATCGGAAGAAGTAGAGCCCCTCGCGTTGCTCACCCGCACCAATCAGCATCCTTGAATTGTGGTCCTGTACAACACAAAATTTATTAGTGATCTGAACTATGGAATTTGACTCTTCAATCAACTGTGACACTGAAATCAAGTTACACTTGAAATCAGACACAAATAACACAGTGTTCATCCAACACCATAGTTCCTTCTTTCTCTGCCATTGTTTCCTTCCCATCAGGTAGTCCAACAGGGCATGCCAGAACTTCCTTCACATTCCTCATCAACTCAAGGCTACATGTCATATGATGAGAGGCTCCAATATCAATTATCCATTGCATTGTCTTATGCTTACCACTTAACCTTCCTTGATTTCTTTCTTTCTGTGTGTTCAACAGTTTAAACAATAAACTCCATTGTTCATTGCTCAATCCGCTCAATACTCTTTTGTCTGCTTCGATTGTTTGTCCTTGATCCGTGCTTCCCTGTGCCATCATCTACGCTGCGTTGGCCCGTATCTGCCCACTGCGTCTTTTGCCTCCAGATACAGCTAGCTGCCTTTGTCCTCCTTGTCCACGGCTTGTTCCATGTCCACTTTCTCGAGATCGATCACCCCACCAATCGGGGTACCCAATTATCTGGAAGCATGATTCTGCATCATGTCCTGTCCTCTTGCAATTTGAGCACACCACAACTTTGTTATTGCTCTCTGTCTGTCCCTTCAAACTTGTTATTGTTTGAACTGCAAAGGCCATGGGCTCACTTTGTTGTTCCTTCCCACGAGTTATGCTACGAACTCGCTCCTCTTGGATAATCATAGCATATACTCGGTTCAAATTTGGTAATGGTTCGCTGCTCAAGATATTGGAGCACACCGTCCCATAAGTCGAGTCATTTAATCCCATCAAAAATTGATGTATCATTTCCTCTTCGCGCATCTTGTCCAGTTCTGCACCAATGTTGCATTTTCATCCTCCACATCGGCATGTTGGGTACTGCTCGTAGTTACCCAATTCTTCCCATATCATTTTTAATTTTCCATAGTAATTCATAACAGTTATCCCTCGCTACTTGTATTCGGCTAACTCAAATTTAAGCTCTTGAATTCGTGGTCCATTTCTTATTGAGAATTGCTCCTTGATATCCTCCCAGAGTTCCCTTGCAACCTCCATGTAAGTTATAGTCGAACGCAAAGTTGGTTAGATTGTATTCAAGATCCATGATACCAGCATAGAATTAATTGTCCACCAGTCTTCTTGTTCCATAAGGCGGTATCAGTGAACCATCAACGAAGCCAAATTTTTCTTGGCTCGCAGTGCCGTCCTCATCGCTCGTGCCCATTCGTCATAGTGGTTGCCTTTCAACTGCACTTATGTGATAATATTCCCTGAGTTGTCGTTGGCCAAGAGATAATATGGTGATGTCATGCTCCTTGTTGATCTATCACCATCCACATTCTTGTTAATGCCACAGTTCTCAGCCATAGCTGAGTGGCTTAGATATCATGAGAAGAATGTGTTTTGAGATGAATTTCTTCTTGCCATTCACAAAAATAAGTATACCCATATATAGAGTTACATCTCTATAATCAAGCAACTAATCTTCATATAATTCTTATAATCAAGCAAAATCAAACTCCTAAAAATATACATAAAATATTTACTTATCATTATTTATTGAATCATACAACAAATATTATTAATGTTATAGCTAAGATTCCAACATGGTACCTTAATTTTTATCCTTTTCAGAGATATGGGATGGTATTTGTCTTTAGTTCTTTATATTCCAACACGTCCATTATTCTAAGTTAATCTACCTATATTGAAAAACAAGTTCAATTATGCTCTCATATTGCCACATCAGCAAAACCATCACCACCTCTCTCTTATTCAATTCATATAATACACTACTCTCTCTCTCTCTCTCCACCCGTTACGTTATCTCCCTCATGTTATCATGTTAGAAAAATCACCTTGGGCTCTCTTATTCAATTAATACAATACACCACACACACTCTCTCTCTCTCTCTCCACTCACTGCGCTCTCTTTTTTATTCAATTCATACAATCTACTACACCAAGTCAAAAGAAAAGTCCCACTTCTCTCTCTCCCTCTCTCATGTATTTCTTTTTTTTTTTAATAGTGCTACTACATCATCTCGCATTCCCAATATTCATAATTATTAAAAATTCACTATTTTTAAATTTTAAATCATAAAATCTAAATTTTAAAATTTAAGATTTATTAATACATTAACTCATATTATATATAATAGAAGTTATGACAATCCCAAATTCTAAATTCAATTTATACCATAAACTTTAAATTTTTTTAATTTTATATCCACTCAAACTATAATAAAATTAACCCGATTATTGATTCTATCTGGTCTCCTTAAGGTCAAAATTATAACCATTGATTTGAGTGCTCTATGTTTTTCTCCCTATATCAAAATGTGAGCTTTGTTAAATTTAAATATTTTTTTAAAATTTAAGTTTATATAATATTTTTAAAAAAAATTATAAATATTATATAATTAATGTAATATATAAAATTAGTTACAATTAATTAATAATGTATTATAAAAATTTTAAATCTAACCATTCATCGGCTTAAAAGTAAAAGACTTTGTCTTTTTTTTATTTTAATGCCCTCGGCCACACCTTGTGCAGCCGGCGCCCCTGCACCTTCCTTTCTCCCAGTCCCAACCTGCCAAAGGGAAAGAGGAACTTTCACTCACCAATCCTTCCAAAACACTTGAGAATTGGTCGGTCTGAATAGTTTCCCCCTTTTCAATCTGTATTTCCCACTCAGCCCACCCGCACGGCCACCACCAGGAACCAAAATGAAGAAAGACACAGTAGTACTGTACCCGGCACCAGGAATGGGCCACATAATCTCCACGGTAGAGCTTGGAAAACTAATCCTCCGGCACAGCCCCCCCAACAGCATCACCATCAGCATCCTCATCACTACAGGCCCGTATGAAACCCCAGCCATCACTTCCTACATCACCCGCATCTCTCACACCTACCCCCGTTCCATCACCTTCCATCGCTTTCCTCACCTCTCCGTCGACACCCACGACTGCTCCCGCAGCCGCGCCGCCATCAAGTTTGACATCATCCTCCTCAACACCCTCCACCACTTCTCCCACTCCCTCCTTCACATCGCCCAAACGGATCACCACATCCGCGCTCTCGTCATCGACCTCTTCTGCACCTCCGCCTTTCCAATTGCTGCCCAGCTTCGCATTCCCACTTACTATTTCTACACTTCTGGAGCCTCCGCGCTCGCCGCCTTCTTGTACCTTCCCAAGATTGGCGAACAAGTGGACAAGAGCTTCAAAGATCTTGCCTCCACTTATCTTCACTTCCCGGGTCTGCCTAAATTGTTGGCTTCTCGCTTGCCTGAACCTGTTCTGGACAGAAACGATCCGGCCTATGGCGACTTCATATATTTCTGTTCTCATCTTTCTAAGGCTGATGGGGTCATTGTCAACACTTTTGAGGATCTTGAGCCGATACCCGTTAGGGCAATCGCAGATGGGTGTTGTGTGGCTGAAGCGCCAACGCCACCTGTATACTATATTGGGCCAATTATTGTGGATTCCATTGACGAAGAGGTTGAAAAGAAGCATGAGTGTTTGGTTTGGCTGGACGAGCAGCCTAACGGAAGTGTTTTGTTCCTCTGTTTCGGAAGCAGAGGGTCGTTTTCGAAGGCTCAGGTGAGGGAAATAGCAATTGGTTTAGAGAGAAGCGAGCAGAGATTCTTGTGGGTGGTGCGAGCTCCGCCTAGAAACACCAACTTGAAACAGGTTTCCGAGTATGAGGATAAGGATTTTGATTTGAATAAGGTGTTGCCAGATGGGTTTGTGGAGAGGACGAAAGGCAGAGGACTGGTTGTGAAGGAGTGGGCTCCACAAGTTGAGGTGCTGAACCACAAGGCCGTGGGTGGGTTCGTGAGTCACTGCGGGTGGAACTCGACTCTGGAGGCGTTGGTGGCGGGAGTTCCGATGATAGCGTGGCCGCTGTACGCGGAGCAGCACCTGAACAGGGCGGCATTGGTGGAGGATATGAAGATGGCGATTGGGGTGGAGATGGAGGAAGATGAGTTTGTAAGTGGGAGTGAGTTGGAGAGGAGAGTTAGAGAGCTGATGGCTTCGGAAAAGGGAAGGGAGATGAGAGAGAGGAGTATTGAGATGAGAGAAAGAGCTTTGAAGGCGTGGGAAGAACAGGGTTCTTCTGCTAATGCACTTAATAAGTTGCTCAAAATCTGGTTAAAGATTTGAATCGATACCTGGCTTGTTCGTCACCTATACCACACTTGACCTTAGCCAAAAGGCCGAGAAAGGTATCGTGTTTATTATTACCTATGGTGGTTTGTAATGCGGTGTACTTAGTTTTAATTGAAGGCCATTGCGGCCTGATTCCTGCATACTTTCTTTGTTTTGGAGCAATGTACCATGAGTTCAGTCCCTCTAAAGTTAAAATGGGAAAACCCTTCTGGGTGTCAGAGTGACCGAGCTACCAATCTAGTATTTCAGTGACAATATTTTTCATGTTATAACCTCTCTTTCATTAGGAAGCACAACATTTTTACCGAAGGCTGACAAGTGAATGAATCATGTTTTTTAGTTTATTCATGTTGCTCCGTTTAAATTTTAAATTAAATTAATTCACCAAAGGTCATGTATGGTAGGGGAAATGGGGTGAAAAATTTACCCTTGAAAATTTTTCCTGAGCACAACATTTATAATTTTTACCTCCTAAAATTTCAACCTGTTAAATTTTCATGTGGCCGTGAGGGATCGGGTAACAATAAGGAGAAAAGAAAAAGAAAATACATAAATGCATTTAGAAAAAGGAATATGTGAATTAAATATATTTTTATGGAGAAAATTTAAAAATTGATAGATTTAAAAAGAACAGATATAAAATAATTAAATTTTTAGAGAAAAATTAATCTGTTTAATTTTATATACATTTAGTTTTTTTAGAGAAAAATAAAAAAAAAATGTGATTAGAAAGATAAGATTTATGATATTTATTTATTTTAAAGAGAAAATATTAATATGATATGTTTTAGAAAGAGAGATTTTTTTGAGGGAAAAATTTTAAGCATTTAAAGAGAAAATATGATTTATTTTTTTTAATGAGAGAGAAAGGTTGTGTTTAGTTTTAGATAAAAAATATTAAATTGAGTTTTATTAGAGAAAAATTTTAATTTTAAAATTTAAAATAAAATCATTTTTATTTTAGGACATTTTAAAAATTATTTCAGGTTGGGGATTTGACCGGCTTACATGGCCACGTTATTATTATTTGTTTTTGACACGTTCACCTTAAATTAAAACTTTTAGAAAATTACTTTTCAAGTCCTGAATTTTATCCTTAATTTGCAAATTAGTTTCTGAATTTTAAAACGTAACAATTGAGAATTTAAATTTTAAAATTCGTAATTTATTAATTCCTCAATTACTAACGGATCTAATCTTGCCATTAAATGTTGATATAGCCTTACGTGGCTGATGATATGGTGGGATAGTTTCTGACTTGACTTCTATCCTGGTAAGAATTGTTGACGTATCATTTGACGTATCAACATTACGCACACAAAAACAAGGTAACCTCAGCAATAATGCCACTATGAATAGTAAATTTGTGTATTCTTTTGTCTTTCTCTTATCTAACCAAATGTGATTTTTTATTTTTTTTCTTCTCTTTCTCATCATATTTTTTATTACCAAATATAGTTTAGAAGATTTGTGATCTTTCAAATCTTATGCCAAAATAGTATCTTTAGAACAATGATTAATTTAAAAAAGCATAAAATTTCAATAGGGAGGAGAGCGGTGTCACTTGAACTAAAGTTCGTTGACTAATTATGATAAATTTAGAGTAGATTCTTACAAAACATAAAAGGAATTTTTATACTCTTATAAAAGAAACTTTTAATTAGGAAAAAAATATTAAAAAATTATTTCTATAAACATTTATATTTATATACATTGACACATACATGTATACCACACAAATAAGTGTTATCTGTGTTTGAAAAAGAAAAAGGGTGAAGAAACATTGGTCTTAGTATCCTAACAAAGAGAATGTATGTACACCACTTGGTTTAACCTTATTATTTTGTTCTAAATATTCAAAGAATCGCAACCCATTATTTTTTTTTAAATAAAAATATTTTTATAATATTTACTATGTTGACTAAGTGTAATTTTGAAAAATATGGTTTCAGAATTTCGATTTCCCTCCTTGGAAAAAAAAATGCACTATTAGAAAAAGACAAGGGACAAGGGGTTTTTTTACCATCCATTACAAATCGAAGTAGAAGATAAGGAGGCTTTTTCTAGAAGAGAGAGAGAGAGAGAGAGAGAGAGAGAGAGAGAGAGAGAGAGAGAGAGAGAGAGGTTAGTTTTAGCTTTTTGAGGTCATCAATTGAAAAAGTAATCAAAAAGGGAAAAGAGATTGGATAGCAATGGGAGGGTTTCTATGAAATGGAGTCAGCGAATACGTCCATCCTGTCCAAATTCTCCAAAATCTCTCTTTTAATTTTCCACGCTTTTAATCTATTCCATCAAATCCATAAAACCCAAAAACACTGAAATTCTCTTTCTTTCCATTTCCAAGGGAACCCCCCCTCCCCCTCCATGACCAAAAACATTCCCTCGTCACCATGTTCCATGTAACTCTTTCCAACAACCTTATTGTATTCTCTTATATTTAACAAACTCTCCAGATTTTCTATGTGCAAATAAAGATAGAGCCAGCGAGAGAGAGAGATGGATAGTTCAACAGGAGTGGGATTAATGGTGGTCTTTGCAGTCTCAGGAAGCGTTGCCTTCATTGCACTTAAATTTCACAATCGCCTTCTCTCCGATTTCATGAAAAAATTCGAACGCGAGTTTCGTGGTTAGCCCTTTTTTTTTGTGAATTAGATTATTATTATATTAACATGGACTTGATCTTTTTTTTGTGGATTTCTAGGATTAGGAAAATATAGTTCAAAGGAAAAAGTCCAATCCACAGGCGGTACAACAGTGTCTTCACCAAATAACAAGAAGCATCCTAAGAGATCAAGAACGATGAAGCCTCCAAGAAAGAAGGCTTCATGGACAATGGAGATCAACAAAAATGAGAATACTGGTAATAAACTACGGGATATTATGCCTGAAAATAGAAAAGTTCTCTACAAAGCTCTCATACAAAATAGAGCTCTCCACATTGGAAATTAATGTTAGACGTTGGTACACCATCCCCCCCGCCTTGTTTGCATAATATACAAATTTTCATTTTCAAGTGTAAGTTCAAATCTCGTGTGAGACGTGTTCTTGCTTCCAAGATGTACAAAACAAATTCCGTTCCAATTTTATTTTTATTTTGTTGATTTGTTAAGTAATGATTGATTTCATGATTTTGATGTCACATTCCTATTTTACATTTGAACTAATGCATAATCCGTGTACACGCGAAACACATCGTACAATTGAAGGCATTCGTTGCTGCAGACTCTATTTTTACTTTCATAGCTCTTGTAGATACAATGTAATGCAAGCAAAGGTTTAGAGGAAAGAAGATGGGGAAATACGGAAGTAGAATTTTGTTTTATTATTATTATTATTATTATAAAACTTTTATTTATTAGTAGATATTTTGTTAATAAAGATTTCATATTTAAATATATATATTTTAAATTTAGTATTTAAAACTTTATAAATGCCTATATTTGCGTGATTTCGAAGGATAGATTTGTGGTTGTTCCAGCGTTCCACACCAGACACGTAACACGACTGAAATTTTCCACGTGGCGAAAAATTTCTCAATCCGCCAACACGTGTTCCCACAACCTACTCTACATAAACTCTTCTTCTCGGATCTCTCTGTCATCTCTCTCTCTCTCTCTGACCTGGGAAGTTTTGATTTTGGGTGGAAATGGGTTTTCGACTCGTGTACGGACTCGTCTTCCTCTCGTTCTCATGCGCTTGCTTCAAGGTTCTCCATCTCATGCTTCATCCCGTCTTTTACCTCACTTCCTAGCTAGTAATCTTCAACACCCATGGCTTTGCACTTACTCGGTTAGGGGGGGGGGGGCTTCTGTTGTTGTACGATTCTACTGTTTTGGGCAAAATATCTGCATCGTCAGATCTTGGTTGCATTGTATGATGTAGCTTTTTTTTTTTCCTTTTTTTGCCTCTCTCTTTCTTCTTTTTTTTTTTTTTTTTTTTTTTTTTTTTTTTTTTTTTTGCATTATGGTATCAGAATGTGTTTTGAGATGAATTTTTTTTTTGTCATTCATAAAAATAGAAACACCTATATATAGAGTTATATCTCTATAATCAAGCAACTAATCTTCCTATAATTTCTATAATCAAGTAAAATTAAACTCTTAAAAATATGTACAGAATATTTACTTACCATTATTTGTTGAACCATACAACTAATATTATAGCTAAGATTCCAATACCCTCCAAGTTGGAGCATGTAGGTCTCGAATGCCCAACTTGCAAAGGAAATACTCAAACTATTGTCTACCCAATACCTTTATAAATATATCAGCTTAGTTGAGTATAGGTCTGAACATAAGCAGGTCGATTGAAACCCTTGTGAGTCTCGTCACGAACAAAATGACAATCCATCTCAATATGTTTTGTCTGCTCATGAAACACCAGATTTGATGCGATGTGCAAGGCTGCCTGACTATCACAATGTAATTTGATTGGATTTGAATGCTCCACACCGAGTCCCAATAGTAGCCCTTTCAACCATTTTAATTCACAAGTAGTCATAGCCACAGATCTATACTCTGCCTCAGTCGATGAGCGCGATATTGTATGCTGCTTCTTAGTCTTCCAAGAGATTGGTGAATTCCCTAGTAGAATGAACCATCCAATCAGAGATCGACGAGTTAGTGGACAACTTGTCCAATCTGAATCACACCAAGCAAATAGTTGCAAATCACAGTCTGACCGTAGCAAAATTCCTTGACCAGGATTCCCTTTCAAGTAGCGCACAACACGTAGAGCAGTCTCCCAATGTTCTACCCGTGGTTGCTGCATGAATTGAGCCAACACATGCACACGGTAAGACAACTCAGGTCGTGTAGCTGAGAGATAGATAAGTCGGCCCACCAAACGTCTGTAACTCTCAGGATTAGATAAAAGAGCTCCATTTGCCAAAGCCAAATTATGATTTTGCTCTAGCGGGATAGATGCAAGTTTAGCTCCAAGCAGACCAACCTCAGAGATAATATCCAATACATATTTGCGTTGACACAAGAAAATACCTTCAGGACTTCGGCTACTTCAATGCCTAGGAAATACTTCAACACTCCCAAGTCTTTCATGCGAAAGCAATTGCTCAAATATTTCTTGAAGTTCTGAATAGCTGCATTGTCATCACCCGACACAATGATGTCATCAACATATACAAGGACATTGATTTGTACCTTCTCTTGCCGCAAAGTGAAAAGGGAATAGTTGATTGCCTAAAACCATATCTTTTCAAGGCAGTTACCAATTTCGCAAACCAACATGGGGAGCCTGTTTTAATCCATACAAAGACTTCTTTAGATGACATACCATCCTTGGTTTCTCTAAATGAAAACTAGGAGACAAATGCATGTACACCTCATCCTCCAAATCTCCGTGTAAGAATGCATTATGTACATCCATCTGATGAAGTTCCCAATTCTTAGCTGCTGCCACTGCCAGGAAAGTGAGAATTGTAACCATCTTCGCCACTGGCGCAAAGGTTTCATTATAGTGGATCCCTTCAGCTTGTCTGTTGCCGAGAATTACCAATCGAGCCTTGTAATGCTCAATCGTTCCATCAACATTATATTTGATCTTATATACCCATTTACAACCTATGGCTCGTTTTCCCGATGGTAAGGTCTCTACAATCCATGTCTCATTATCTTCTAGCGCTTGTATTTCTTTTTTCATTGCATCTCTACATTTCTCATCTTTCAACGCTTCAGCTAAAGAGCTGAGCTCAACACCTGTAGTAATAGCTCCCAAGAAAGCACGATGTTGCATAAAAAATTTATCATAGTTCATATAATGTGCTATAGGATAAGGACTACCTGAGGAATGTGTATGGCCAAGTGAGTTTGCAGAGGGGCTCAACTGTTTTGCAGTGTGTATAACATAGTCTCGCAATCTAGTGGACTGTTGTCGTTGCCTATGTCCATGTCCCAATGGAATTTCGGATTGCTGGTCTTCCTTACTCTCATTTTTACCCCTTACTCTAGTTACTACTTCGTCTTGTACATGACATGATGGCACCTTGGCATATTTCTCATCGTTTGTAGTCTCTATTTCTGCTTGATCCTCTTGTCCAAAAGATATTTCTTGCTCATTATCTCCAGTACCATCTCCTTGTTCTCCATGCACTGCATTATCTCCCTCTTGTCGTGACATCATGAAATGGTGTCCCACATCCCCACTCACATCGGCTCCCAACGTTATTTCCTCTTCGGTAACAAAGCCATCAAACTTAGTGCTTGTTGTATTCCCTTGTTCATTAGTGACCTTACTCATATACGGAAACTCATGTTCCATAAATACAACATCTCTTGAGACAAAGAATTCTCTTGAGTCCAAATTATACAGACTCCATCCTTTCTTTCCAAAAGGAAACCCAACAAAAACACATTTCCTATTTCGACTGGCAAATTTATCTCCTCCACGATTTTGATTATGAGCATAAGCTAAACATCCAAAAACTCGAACATTTTTATATGAAGGAGTTTTACCAAACAATATTTCATAAGGTGTTTTTCCTCCTAATAGATCAGAAGGAGTTCGATTAATCAAGTATGCAGCTGTCAAAATACACTCCCTCCAAAATTAAATAGGCAAATTCGCTTGGAAGCGTAGTGCTCGTGCAACATTGAGTATGTGATGATGTTTACGTTCTACTCTCTCATTCTGTTGAGGAGTCCCAACACATGAGGTTTAATGTATTATGTCATTCTTCACAAAATAATTATCTAAGCAAGTGAACTCCGTTCCATTATCACTACGCACTATTTTCACAAGTTCATTAAATTGTCTCCGTACCATAGCAAAGAAATTTCTTAGAGTTCGTGCTACTTCTATTTTATCATGTAACAAATAAACCCATACACCCCTAGAATAATCATCGACAATCGTCAGAAAATAAAATGCACCATAAAAAGTTGGAGTTCTATGAGGACCCCATAAGTCACAATGAATCATTTCAAAAATATTAGATGCCTTATTATCACTAGGAATAAATTCTCCTCGACATAGTTTTGCTCGGAAACAAACATCACATCCCTGAGTGCACTTATTACTATTTCTACTAACGATTGGCAACAGTTTAATGACTTTGTTAGAAGGATGACCCAACCTTTGATACCAGAGATCAACTATGTCTTTTCCTGTTGTCTTCATAGCTTGACTTGATGCCACGCTCCGGAAGAAGTAGAGCCCCTCACGTTGCTCACCCGCACCAATCAGCATCCTCGAATTGTGGTCCTGTATAACACAAAATTTATTAGTGAATTGAACTATGCAATTTAACTCTTCAATCAACTGTGACACTGAAATCAAGTTATACTTCAAATCAGGCACAAATAACACAGTGTTCATCCATCACTATAGTTCCTTCTTTCTCTGCCATTGTTTCCTTCCCATCAGGTAGTCCAACAGGGCATGCCAGAACTTCCTTCACATTCCTCATCAACTCAAGGCTACATGTTATATGATGAGAGGCTCCAGTATCAATTATCCATTACATTATCTTATGCTTACCACTTGACCTTCCTTGATTTCTTTCTTTCTGTGTGTTCAACAGATTAAACAATAAACTCCATTGTTCATTGCTCAATCCGCTCAATACTCTTTTGTCTGCTTCGATTGTTTGTCCTTGATCCGTGCTTCCCTGCGCCATCATCTACGCTGCGTTGGCCCGTATCTGCCCACTGCGTCCTTTGCCTCCAGATACAGCTGGCTGCCTTTGTCCTCCTCGTCCACGGCTTGTTCCACGTCCACTTTCTCGAGATCGATCACCCCACCAATCGGGGTACCCAATTATCTGGAAGCATGATTCTGCATCATGTCCTGTCCTCTTGCCATTTGAGCACACCACAACTTTGTTATTGCTCTCTGTTTGTCCCTTCAAACTTGTTGTTGTTTGAACTGTAAAGGCCATGGGCTCACTTTGTTGTTCCTTCCCACGAGTTATGCTACGAACTCGCTCCTCTTGGATAATCATAGCATATACTCGGTTCAAATTTGGTAATGGTTCGGTGCTTAAGATATTGGAGTGTACCGTCCCATAAGTCGAGTCATCCAATCCTATCAAAAATTGATGTATCCTTTCCTCTTCGCGCATCTTGTCCAGTTCCGCACCAATGTTGCATTTTCATCCTCCACATCGGCATGTTGGGTACTACCCGTAGTTACCCAATTCTTCCCAGATCATTTTTAATTTTCCATAGTAATTCATAACAGTCATCCCTCGCTACTTGCATTCGGCTAACTCAAATTTAAGCTCTTGAATTCGTGGTCCATTTCTTATTGAGAATCGCTCCTTGATATCCTCCCAGAGTTCCCTTGCAACCTCCATGTAAGTTATAATCGAACGCAAAGTTGGTTAGATTGTATTCAAGATCCATGATACCAGCATAGAATTAATTGTCTACCAGTCTTCTTGTTCCATAGAATCATCTGAAGGCAGTATCACTGAACCATCAACGAAGCCAAATTTTTCTTGGCTCGCAGTGCCGTCCTCATCGCTCGTGCCCATTCGTCATAGTTGTCGCCTTTCAACCGCATTTGTGTGATAATATTCCCTGGATTGTCGTTGGCCAAGAGCTAATATGGTGATGTCATGCTCCTTGTTGATCTATCACCATCCACCTTCTTGTTAATGCCACAGTTCTCAGTCATAGCCGAGTGGCTCAGATACCATGAGAAGAATGTGTTTTGGGATGAATTTCTTCTTGCCATTCACAAAAATAGGTATACCCATATATAGAGTTACATCTCTATAATCAAGCAACTAATTTTCATATAATTCCTATAATCAAGCAAAATTAAACTCCTAAAAATATATACAGAATATTTTTTTATCGTTATTTGTTGAATCATACAACTAATATTATTAATATTATAATTAAGATTCAAACAAGGTACCTTAATTTTTATTCTTTTAAGAGATATAGGGAAAAGAAAAAAGAAGGATGGTATTTGTCTTTAGTTCTTAATATTCCAACGCGTCCATTATTCTAAGTTAATCTACCTATATTGAAAAACAAGTTCAACTATGCTCTCATATTGCCACATCAGCAAAACCATCACCACCTCTCTCTTATTCAATTCATATAATACACTACTCTCTCTCTCTCTCTCCACCCACTACGTTATCTCCCTCATGTTGTCATTTTAGTAAAATCACCTTCGTCTCTCTTATTCAATTAATACACGCCACACACACTCTCTCTCTCTCTCTCCACTCACCGCGCTCTCTCTTTTTTATTCAATTCATACAATCTACTACACCAAGTCAAAAGAAAAGGCCCACTTCTCTCTCTCTCTCTCTCTCTCTCTCTCTCTCTCATGTATTTCTTTTTTTTTTTTAATAGTCCTACCACATCATCTCGCGCTCCCAATATTCATAATTATAAAAAATTCAATATTTTTAAATTTTAAATCATGAAATTTAAATTCTAAAATTTAAGATTTATTAATACATTAACTCATATTACATATAATAGAAGTTTTGACAATCCCAAATTCTAAATCCAATTTATACTCTAAATTTTAAATTTTATTAGTTTCGTATCCACTCAAACTATAATAAAATTGACCCGGTTATTGGTTCTATTTGGGTCTCCTTACTATCGAAATTATAACCATTGATTTGAGTGCTCTATGTATCAAAATGTCCGCTTTGTTTAAATTTAAATATTTTTTTTATAATTTAAGTTTATATAATATTTTTTAAAAAAATTATAAATATTATATAATTAATGTAATATATAAATTTAGTTACAATTAATAATGTATTATAAAAATTTTAAATCTAACTATTCATCGGCTTAAAAGTAAAAGACTGTCTTTTTTTTATTTTAATGCCCTCGGCCACACCTTGTGCAGCCAGGGCCCACATAGTATAAATATATATATATCTTGAATTGCTTTGTTACATATTGATTTTGGTTTAATTTATTTATTAGTTCAATATTGTTCTCTGCGTCTGTGCATTTATTTTGATTGATACTCTATACTTACTTTTAATATTCTTTTTAAATTTAAAGCATTGATGGTTTATATGTACAATTAATTTGATTACATCATTTTTCCTTTTGATTAATATAATAGCAGTGAATGTATTAAAATAATTTCTTACGTCTTTGTTACTGTTTTTTCCTGTTTTCCTATTGAAAAGAGAGAACGATAATTCGTCTCTTGTAGTTTGTGCGATTTGGAAATCCGGCCACATGTGACCATTGGATTTGAACAAAAGAATCAAAAACCAGCAAAGCCGGCATTAGTCAAGTTTTGGAAACTCGGACTATCTCCACCTTTCTTTCTCCCAGTCCCAACTAACCAAAGGGAAAGAGGAACTTTCACTCACCAATCCTTCCAAAACACTTGAGAGTTGGTCGGTCTGACTAGTTTCCCCCTCTTCTATCTGTGTTTTCCACTCAGCCAACCCGCACAGCCATCACCAGGAACCACAATGAAGAAAGACACAGTAGTACTGTACCCGGCACCAGGAATGGGCCACATAATCTCCATGGTAGAGCTTGGAAAACTAATCCTCCGGCACAGCCCCCCCAACAGCATCACCATCAGCATCCTCATCACGACAGGCCCGTATGAAACCCCAGCCATCACTTCCTACATCACCCGCATCTCTCACACCTACCCCCGTTCCATCACCTTCCATCGCTTTCCTCACCTCTCCGTCGACACCGACGACTGCTCCCGCAGCCGCGCCGCCATCCAGTTTGACATCATCCGCCTCAACACCCTCCACCACTTCTCCCACTCCCTCCACCACATCGCCCAAACTGATCACCACATCCGCGCTCTCGTCATCGACTTCTTCTGCACCTCCGCCTTTCCAATTGCTGCCCAGCTTCGCATTCCCACTTACTATTTCTACACTTCTGGAGCCTCCGCGCTCGCCGCCTTCTTCTACCTTCCCAAGATTGGCGAACAAGTGGACAAGAGCTTCAAAGATCTCGCCTCCACTTATCTTCACTTCCCGGGTCTGCCTAAATTGTTGGCTTCTCACTTGCCTGAGCCTGTTCTGGACAGAAACGATCCGGCCTATGGCGACTTCATATATTTCTGTTCTCATCTTTCTAAGGCTGATGGGGTCATTGTCAACACTTTTGAGGATCTTGAGCCGATACCCGTTAGGGCAATCGCAGATGGGTGTTGTGTGGTTGAAGCGCCAACGCCGCCTGTGTACTATATTGGGCCAATTATTTTGGATTCCATTGACGAAGAGGTTGAAAAGAAGCATGAGTGTTTGGTTTGGCTGGACGAGCAGCCTAACGGAAGTGTTTTGTTCCTCTGTTTCGGAAGCAGAGGGTCGTTTTCGGAGGCTCAGGTGAGGGAAATAGCAATTGGTTTAGAGAGAAGCGAGCAGAGATTCTTGTGGGTGGTGCGAGCTCCGCCTAGAAACACCAACTTGAAACAGGTTTCCGAGTATGAGGAGAAGGATTTTGATTTGAATAAGGTGTTGCCAGATGGGTTTGTGGAGAGGACGAAAGGCAGAGGACTGGTTGTGAAGGAGTGGGCTCCACAAGTTGAGGTGCTGAACCACAAGGCCGTGGGTGGGTTCGTGAGTCACTGCGGGTGGAACTCGACTCTGGAGGCGTTGGTGGCGGGAGTTCCGATGATAGCGTGGCCGCTGTACGCGGAGCAGCACCTGAACAGGGCGGCATTGGTGGAGGATATGAAGATGGCGATTGGGGTGGAGATGGAGGAAGATGAGTTTGTAAGTGGGAGTGAGTTGGAGAGGAGAGTTAGAGAGCTGATGGCTTCGGAAAAGGGAAGGGAGATGAGAGAGAGGAGTATTGAGATGAGAGAAAGAGCTTTGAAGGCGTGGGAAGAACAGGGTTCTTCTGCTAATGCACTTAATAAGTTGCTCAAAATCTGGTTAAAGATTTGAATCGATACCTGGCTTGTTCGTCACCTATACCACACTTGACCTTAGCCAAAAGGCCGAGAAAGGTATCGTGTTTATTATTACCTATGGTGGTTTGTAATGCGGTGTACTTAGTTTTAATTGAAGGCCATTGCGGCCTGATTCCTGCATACTTTCTTTGTTTTGGAGCAATGTACCATGAGTTCAGTCCCTCTAAAGTTAAAATGGGAAAACCCTTCTGGGTGTCAGAGTGACCGAGCTACCAATCTAGTATTTCAGTGACAATATTTTTCATGTTATAACCTCTCTTTCATTAGGAAGCACAACATTTTTACCGAAGGCTGACAAGTGAATGAATCATGTTTTTTAGTTTATTCATGTTGCTCCGTTTAAATTTTAAATTAAATTAATTCACCAAAGGTCATGTATGGTAGGGGAAATGGGGTGAAAAATTTACCCTTGAAAATTTTTCCTGAGCACAACATTTATAATTTTTACCTCCTAAAATTTCAACCTGTTAAATTTTCATGTGGCCGTGAGGGATCGGGTAACAATTAGGAGAAAAGAAAAAGAAAATACATAAATGCATTTAGAAAAAGGAATATGTGAATTAAATATATTTTTATGGAGAAAATTTAAAAATTGATAGATTTAAAAAGAACAGATATAAAATAATTAAATTTTTAGAGAAAAATTAATCTGTTTAATTTTATATAAATTTAGTTTTTTTAGAGAAAAAAAAAATGTGATTAGAAAGATAAGATTTATGATATTTATTTATTTTAAAAAGAAAATATTAATATGATATGTTTTAGAAAGAGAGATTTTTTTGAGGAAAAAATTTTAAAATAAATGCATTTAAAGAGAAAATATGATTTTTTTTTTTAATGAGAGAGAAAGGTTGTGTTTAGTTTTAGATAAAAAATATTAAATTGATTTTTATTAGATAAAAATTTTAATTTTAAAATTTAAAATAAAATCATTTTTATTTTAGGACATTTTAAAAACTATTTCAGGTTGGGGATTTGACCGGCTTACATGGCCACGTTATTTTTTTTGACACATTCACCTTAAATTAAAACTTTGAGGAAATTATTTGTCAAAGTCCAGAACTTTATCCATAATTTATAAATTAGTCTTTAAACTTTAAATCGTAATAATTAAGAATCTAAATTTTAAAATTCATAACCTATTAATTCATGTGTTACTAACGGATCTAACCTAGCCGTTAAATGCTGATATAGCCTTACGTGGCCGATGATATAGTGGGATAGTTTATGACTTGACTTCTATCCTGGTAAGAGTTGTTGACGTATCATTTGACGCGTCAGCATCACGCATACAAAAACAAGGTAACCTCAGCAATAATGCCACTATGAATAGTAAATTTGTGTATTTTTTTGTCGTTCTCTTGTCTAACTAAATGTGATTTTTTATTTTTTTTCTTCTCTTTCTCATCATATTTTTTATTACCAAATATAGTTTAGAAGATTTGTGATCTTTCAAATCTTATCCCAAAATAGTGTCTTTAGAACAATGATTAATTTAAAAAAAGCATAAAATTTTAAAACCTTAAATTTTGAGATAAATGTAATTTTTAAGATACTTAATCTTCTTATCATATGTTTGGTAGAGGTAAAAGTTGAGGGGGACATTTTATTATGAGATTTATGAAGGATATCCAAAAAAAAAAAGAAAGAAAAGATATAATTGTCTTTTGTGTTTTATTTTTTATTAATTTATCATTTTTTTTTGTGCACAATGAGACTCGAATCCGAGTCTATTATAATAGGGAGGGAAGCGGTGTCACTTGAACTAAAACTCATTGACTTATTTAATTTACCATGAGATTGAATATAATTGTCCTTTTTATTTATGAAAATAAATAAATAATTATTATAAATTTAGAGTAGATTCTTACAAAACATAAAAGGAATTTTTATACTCTTAGAAACTTTTAATTAGGAAAAAAATATTAAAAAAATTATTTCTATAAACATTTATATTTATATACATTGACACATACATGTATACCACACAAATAAGTGTTATCTGTGTTTGAAAAAGAAAAAGGGTGAAGAAACATTGGTCTTAGTATCCTAACAAAGAGAATGTATGTACACCACTTGGTTTAACCCTATTATTTTGTTCTAAATATTCAAAGAATCGCAACCCATTATTTTTTTTAAAATAAAAATATTTTTATAATATTTACTATGTTGACTAAGTGTAATTTTGAAAAATATGGTTTCAGAATTTCGATTTCCCTTCTTGGAAAAAAAAATGCACTATTAGAAAAAGACAAGGGACAAGGGGTTTTTTTACCATCCATTACAAAGCGAAGTAGAAGATAAGGAGGCTTTTTCTAGAAGAGAGAGAGAGAGAGAGAGAGAGAGAGAGGTTAGTTTTAGCTTTTTGAGGTCATCAATTAAAAAAGTAATCAAAAAGGGAAAAGAGATTGGATAGCAATGGGAGGGTTTCTGTGAAATGGAGTCGGCGAATACGTCCATCCTGTCCAAATTCTCCAAAATCTCTCTTTTAATTTTCCACGCTTTTAATCTATTCCATCAAATCCATAAAACCCAAAAACACTGAAATTCTCTTTCTTTCCATTTCCAAGGGAACCCCCCCTCCCCCTCCATGACCAAAAACATTCCCTCGTCACCATGTTCCTTGTAACTCTTTCCAACAACCTTATTGTATTCTCTTATATTTAACAAACTCTCCAGATTTTCTATGTGCGAATAAAGATAGAGCGAGAGAGAGAGAGAGAGAGAGAGAGATGGATAGTTCAACAGGAGTGGGATTAATGGCGGTCTTTGCAGTCTCAGGAAGCGTTGCCTTCATTGCACTTAAATTTCACAATCGCCTTCTCTCCGATTTCATGAAAAAATTCGAACGCGAGTTTCGTGGTTAGCCCCTTTTTTTTGTGAATTAGATTATTATTATATTAACATGGACTTGATCCTTTTTTGTGGATTTCTAGGATTAGGAAAATATAGTTCAAAGGAAAAAGTCCGATCCACAGGCGGTACAACAGTGTCTTCACCAAATAACAAGAAGCATCCTAAGAGATCAAGAACGATGAAGCCTCCAAGAAAGAAGGCTTCATGGACAATGGAGATCAACAAAAATGAGAATATTGGTAATAAACTACGGGATATTATGCCTGAAAATAGAAAAGTTCTCTACAAAGCTCTCATACAAAATAGAGCTCTCCACATTGGAAATTAATGTTAGACGTGGTACACCATTCCCCCCCACCCCCGGCGCCTTGTTTGCATAATATACAAATTTTCATTTTCAAGTGTAAGTTCATATCTCATGTGAGGTTTCTGTAGGAAATGTTTCTTGGTTGCAACCCCCATTTGCTGAAGTCATATTAGGATTTCCCGGTACTATTTCCAATAATATATATTTTTTTATTATATTGAGATTTGAACTTATGATCATCAGGTTATGAGAGAAAATTTGTGACCAAAACACTATCTCCAATAATATGGATGTGTGTTTCAACTTCTAAATTCTCCACCCCTCTTCCAGTTTTGTCATTATTTTTCTTTTGATAGCACTGGGAATTTTGGTCATTATTCTTCTAATGTGAATAATAAACTCATTATGCACATATGGTAGCTGCAAATCACATCGCTGACAAAAAATACCGGAAAAATCCCATATATATATATATATATATGTGTGTGTGTGTGTGTGTGTGTGTATTCAAATTTTCCGCATTTTAATTTTTAAGAGTGAATTTTGGATTTTGCTTAAAGAGAGGTTATCTCCCCCTCAGAATGGGGAATTTGGATGTAATTCAGGTTTAAGGGGCAAAGTCAGAAACATACTTTAATAAGGTAAAATATAATATATAGGAGTACTAGAGGTAGTCGTTATAATTTTTTAAGAATGTATAATATTTTAAAAACTTTAATAACTTTTATACGATTTTTAATGATTTTTTTTTTTGTAAATATCATTAACATTTTACACATTATTTTTTTTTTCTAAATTTCGGAGTAGCCGGCTTTGCCACCGTTCTAGTTGCACTGATCTAGATTGTAGAATGTGCCACTAGGGATATATTTAGAATTTTCTTTTTTCATTATTTTAAATTTAGATTTTACACATTAATTTGGTTTATTTTCCTTTTTTATATAAATACATGTTTTTCCCTTCTTTTTTTTTTATTTTTTTTTCATTCTCTCTAGATTCAATTTCTCTTTTTTATCACCTCTCATTGGACCCAGTTCCGCTTGTTTTTCTTTCATTAATTATTCTTTTGATCTTTGCCCTTAAAGAGATTATCTAATGATCATATCTTCCTAATTTAAAATTATAAAATTTGTACTAAATAAAATTGCCTTTCTCTCACGGATTATTTTGTTTTATATTTCCCATTTAGAAAAGTTATCAAAAAATAATTACAAAAGGTTGCTCAAGTGTTTCACCATTAAGTATTTTAAAACGTGTAACAGTAATTAGGAGTAATTCAAATTAAAAAAAAAAATGAACACTTTACTTGAGGATTGAAGGCATATATAGTGTGGACGTATGGAATTATCGTAGCCAAAAAGAGGATTTATTGAAATTCATGAAGAATAATCCAAATCACAGATTTATTCATATAGTTTTAACTTATAAATACCCAAAAATCGTTTTATTGAAAGGTAAATTCTCTTTTAAAGTTAAAAAAATGCTATTTTTTTAAACTGATTTCTTCTGTAATTTAAATTTTTTTCAGAAAAAAGTTATGAAATAAACCCTTCAAACCGTCTATATTTTCTTTTTCTTATCTACCACTGTTATTTCTAGTTACATTTTAGTTAATCCGCTTCTAGCGTTTGCAGAATCTTATAAAATTTTTTTCATTTCCAAATTTCAAGTTTGAGATCTGAGATGTGTTTAGTTGTAAAAAAATGTTTTTAAATTTTACATTTCCAATTTTTTCATATTTTTATATTTAAAGAAAAATGTAAATAATTTAAAAAATTTTAAAAAATATGAATTTTATTTATAATGAAAAATAGTGAAAAACTATTTCTCTTTTATGAATTAAAAAAATCATATTTTTTAATTATTATTTTTAAAAAATTTAAAAATAAAATACTGGAATATAATTTATTTTCTTAAAATATATTTTTTTAAAAATATCTTATTTTTCAAGATTAAACGCACCCTAACACACTATATGCCACCAGATACGATGCTTGTTCATATCTTTATATTATAAGTATGTAGTGAAAAGTCTAACTTCGCCTAAAATACAAAAAGACACCGGATTCGATCGCGATGGAGAAGCTTACACCGAAGCGAATAAGCTGTTCTCTATCTCTCACCAAGAATTTTGAAATCTCCTACACGACATTCCTGTAATCAATATTTACACACACACTCTCTCTCTCCCTCTCTCTCTACCCCCCTTCCGGGAGAAAAAAAAAAAAAAAAACCCTAAGGAAGGTTAATGACGGTCACACAAGCTCTGTTCGCACATTGAATGGTGAGTAGTGCTCAAATTGAATTTCAGTTTCTTCACTTGCAGTTGCACATCCTCTCTCTCTCTCTAGAAAGTTTGTTTGAATGAAATGAGTATGTATTCTGGATCTAAATTATGTGACAGTCTGATCGTTTCTAGGGTTTGTTCTTGAGATCTTAAGGGTTCAATGTTTGTTTATTCTGTTTATAGTAAAGTTTGAACTTGATTAGGTATAAATGTCAAAGTAGGTTCATGCTTTTAGAGATTTAGATGTTGAAACTTGTTCGAATTCTTTTCCTGAATTAATTGTGGAGATCTGTTATTTCGTTATGAAAAATTTGGAGATTAGTAGACAAATGTTTAATGATGCTGGAAAATGAATTTGCAGAAAATTTCTCGTACTATCTATGATAAACAATTGGTTAGACCCAGCACCAACAAATGTGTCAATTATTATCAGTTTCGCATCGACAAGTATCACATTTATACAGATCTCAATTGTAGAAATAATTTAATCTACGATTTTCTTTTTAATGCATACGTGTGTGTGTGTGTGTATGTGCGCGCACGCGCACTCTTTTGTGCGTGTGCATGTTTGTGTGTAATATTAACAGGTGTGGTCAAAGAAATGGCTCCCTGAAATTTTAACAATATATTTATCCATTTTTTAGGCCACGGTGAAACAAGGGAAGTTGATGCTTAAACAATGAGTGTACAGTTAGGTGTATTAGCGGCTTGCATAGTCTTGTTTGTGCCAATGGGCTTGGCAGGTTGGCATTTAAGCCGTAACAAGATGCTTTTCTTCAGCTGTGCACTCTTCATAATGCTGGCTGTTGGGGTCCATCTCACTCCCTATATTCCTTCCATATCCAATTTTGTCTCGTCCATTGCGGCTGTGAAGGATCGTGATTCGTGCATTTCATTCCTCCACGACGTGATTTGGGACTTCAAATCATCAAATTTGAGAGATGAGATCATTTCCTGGGGTTGGGGAGAATCAGAGCAAGTGGCTTCTTGTGAGTTTCAGAAATTGGGAAGATATGATGCCTCAGATTTGCTGAATGGATCATGGGTTGTTGTTGCTGGTGATTCACATGCCCGGTTAATAGTTCTTTCCCTATTGAATTTGGTTTTGGATCTGGAGGCCATGGATTCTGTGAAATCTGATTTGTTTAAGAGGCACAGTGATTATCAAATTATGATTGATGGAATTGGGATGAAATTGGATTTCATTTGGGCACCTTATGTGCGGAATTTGACGGATTTGTTTTTACGATTTAAGAAAGAAAGGGTTTGCCCTAATGTTTTAGTTATGGGGTCAGGTTTGTGGCATATGCTTCATGTTACAGATGCATCTGATTATGGTGATTCTGTAAGATTACTTAAGAATTCGATTCTGTCATTTTTGCCTGTTTCTCCTGAATTGGGCAATGATGGACCCATTCGATCTCCACATTTGTTCTGGCTTGGGATGCCAGTGTTAATAAATGCAATCTTGAATACGGAGGAAAAGAGGGAGAAGATGACTGATAAAATGTTGGCTGCATACGAAAGGGAGATTTATGATTGTAAATTGTTGAGGCAATCTGGTGGCCCCTTTTTGTTGCTAGATATCCACTCACTCAGTCAAAAATGTGGGCCTCGATGTACAGATGATGGGATGCACTACTATGCTGTTGTTTATGAAGCAGCTGTTCAGGTGATGCTAAATGCACTGCTTATTGAGTCCCATCAGAAGCTATGAGGGATAGGATATGTTGGATTTCTTCGAATTCCTGAGGTGGATGGTGACCTCTCTGTGACATGAATTACTCCACAGCTGGATCATTGCATTGAATCCAGGGTAGAGGTAACATTCTAGCCACTTTTGTGTTTCACAAGAGCCTTTTTAGCCATTTGTCTAATTTGGCAATGGAGCAACTAAGTGGTATGCCATTGCTTCTCAGCAAAAGTATTTCAAAACCGTTTCATGTTGCACCCCAAAACTTGCAACACTTGTATTTTATACACTCAAAGAATAGGTTATCTCTGTATTGAATTTTGATGTGACCCATACTGAATCATCTTTAACAAAACACCACGGGCAATTTCGGAGTGGCCACAATATCTAATTCATTGATTTCGTTTGTATTGTTGTATGACATCTCTTAAATGAATACTTTGGCTGTAATTTGGTTTTTCTTTATTGCTTTATTCCATTTTCTTGTGAACAAATTTAACTATTTATTTTCCCTAAGGGAGCTGATTTATTTATCTTCTGGTTCTTCCCCCCCCCCAAAAAAAAAAAATTACTGAGGTTACTCTCTAAGTCTTTAACATTTAACATTGTACCACGTTTATATAGAAACATGCCTAGATAGCATGGTTACTTCCAAATGGAATCTTATCTCATTAGCACCAACTTGAATTATTTTGCTTTATTAATCTGCTAAACTAGAGTAGCCAAGTTTTATCATAATTTACTGAAATTTCCCATATTACCATCTCCAATTTTTTGTTCGATACTGATATCTGTATCTATATTCATGCTTTTTAGGAACACATGCATACACACACGTGCATAAAGATGGGTTTTAATCCGATGATGTCTTCTAAGATCTTGGCTTGTTGGACATGTGGACATTGTGAAGCCTTCCAATTTTCAATGAGTGAATGATTAACAACAGGCTTTCCAACTAGATTTTGAATTCTTAAATGTATATAGGACGCTATGAAGTTTATTCTTTGTAAGAGATAATTTGTTTGCTTTAGCCAAGGAAAACCAAGTCTAACAGGAAAAGTTGAGTCCTTTCTCTTGTTGAAATCAGTTGGAATGTACATTATGCCATACTGCTAGCTGCAAAATGCACTTATGGTAGAACCCCATGTAGTCACATAGTGAGGGCATGTACTTCACTTGTTGTGGACCATATCTTACCTGTTAAGCATTGATATTTAATGTATAGGATGATATACAATCTCCAATTTGAGGCCATAGGCATATAGGAATGATTACATACATCTTTGGGAATAAGGACTAGTGGTATTGCATACATGCGCATGGGCGCCAGTTATAAAATATGAGAATCACATATTTTGTGAATCGCACGACAACAAAGAAGTCTGTGACATGGCATCAATGTTGTAATGACCCTCCCTTGGGGCACTTTACAAGCGCATATGATATGCAAAGGTCCCAACAAAAGGAATAGTGCATGTATGAAATGTTGGAACAGAATTTCTAAAGTAATAAGGAACAAATCTGACAGGGGCACTATCTGGTGCAAATCATAAACATGGAATTCATGGTTAAGGCACACCATGCCCGTTGTAAATACACATATAGGAATAAAATTCATGGCTAAGGTGCTGCCCCTCATGCACAAATATAGGTAAGCACCATATAAATATTAAAACTCATGAAGACATTAAGACTAATGCAACAATATGATATAAGTGTATAGAGCGCCTCACACTCCGCTCTTGCCACATGGTACTGCTTTCTAATAAGTTATTTTGGTTACACATTTCCTTACAAGTGGCAATAATTCATTTTCAAGCACTTTCTAGTGCTCCCACCTCTTTGCCCGTGGTCTTTTTTAACATAGAAGAGTTCAATCTCTTATGAACAATTGAAGCAAATAGAATGGAATCAAAATCTGCTGGCCAAAACTTGCAACAATAAGCTGTGTGTTTTTCTATTCCTAAATGATAAAAGATTTCGAATTTACTTTCTTTCTTAGTTAATGTATTAAGTGATACGATTCTTGATGGTTTATGAAAATTTTTTTCTCTCAATTTGGGAATCCGGAGCCAACCATGTTTGATTACAATAGTTTTTTCTTCTAAATTTGAATCTTTGTGTAACATCATTTTGTCCGAAAGGATTTTTTTCCCCCCCTCCAAATTGGCTTGTAAATTATTATTGCCGTTCCTTTTACTGAGATTTTGTGGTTTTCTTTATAGATTAGAGCTTCAAGAGTTGTTGTTCTTTGCATCCTTGAATTTGTGGAATGGTGATATCATCCTTGTTGCAAATACTCTTGAGCTCAATTGGAGCATCTTTTGTTTGGTGGTTTTTCTTATTCTATGTGATTCAGCAGTTGACTCTTAAATCCATCATGCACTTCTCTTATTCACTGGTCTCTCCTTTTTCACAAGGATATTTTTCTCTCCCCCTCCCCCCCCCCCCCGGGGGCCCCCTGCTCTCTAGGGAAAAAATTGAAACAGGCGATTCTGTGGTATTCAATGCATCAAATCAGAACAAGGCTTATTATTATTATTATTATCAAACTTTGGGTACTTGACTATTTGTGTCATTGATGAATTATTTTTTTCTTATTAGTTTGTTCATATGAGAAATAAATGTGAAAATTTAGCATGCTGAGCCAGCCTATTGTGAATCATATTGGGTGCAGGAAGTAGAACCTATGAAATTTGCAGCATTTGGGTTGTCAAGTTGGAGAAGAAAAATAGTTTTGAGTGGATTGAACCAACGTTCAGTAACTGAAGAGACAGTGATTTCCACCTTATTAAATGTATACTTCTGCTCTAGAAGAGATTAAAAATTGCCAAACAGATTTTTTTTTTAAAAAAAAAAAAAAAAAAAAAAAAAAAAGACAAACAAACAAACCAACAACAACAACTCATGTTTGTCTCTTATTGAGGTTCTTTTAGGAGAGTCATTGTAGAGATTCACAAACTGGTATCACCTTTCAGAGGTAGGATCTAGTGGTCATACATTGTTTGGATCACAGATGATTAAAGTCTGTAATGGTGTAAGATAAAGGTGATAGAAAAATGCAAAATTATTTTCATAATTTGGGTCAAAATGAATACAATAGTGCAAAATGGGGACTGAAGATCATTGTGGGATATGAAACCTTACATCATATGATAATTGTATACAATTAGGTACATCTTTCCACAAGTAGATAGTAATGTGTCAATTTACATTGAAACCTTATAGTCAATGTGACAGCAGTAGAAATTTGCATAATAAGAAAATGTGCTTGGATCGAAATGAGATAATTCTCAATTTACATTGACTATAAGGAAATGAGAAATAAATTAGTAGACCCAATATACATTGGCAATTTACATGAATATTGAAATCAGGTAAATAAAGCAGTTTAAGCTTAGATTTGAGGTGAGTAGTGGTAACAACAATTAATCTCTCCATTGTAATGCAAATTGGGTCTACTTGATATTCTGACATGATTATATTGCATGTGCTAATAACTGCATCATTGTGTTGCCCATTTTTGTTTGTCTTGGTTCTGTAAATTCATTATCTGAAATGAAGAGCCATGCCCATTAACTGCTTGGTAAATTGAGTCAAGCAGTTTGCTAGTTGGTGTGTTTTGATTGCTCAGCCATGGCTTACAATAGAGGAAAAGGTTTTCCTTGAGGACTTCTACAAAGCAAATCAATCAAGAAGTTCCACACCCTAGCTTTGTGGAGGTTAGATAGTTGAGATTTTTGTTTACCGGCTTTTATATGTAAAACACGCACATTCTCTTTGTTGAACTTTCATGTCAAGTACTCATTTTAAAATTACTTGTATACACTAAGAAACTCAACACCATTTGCTTATTATTCATTAAAAAAAATACACATCATTGCGTAATATGCTTCTTTTAGGTTTTATAAACTAATATTGATATATGTAATATAACTCGTTGCTCTAGGGTTTGTAATGAAAGCACATATCAGGGTTCCACATAGCAATAGGTGAGATTCAAGTGCTTCTGTCGCATCTGTCTAGTTTCTCTCACTTAGCAGCTCAAGTGCTTTGACGTTAAACATCAGGGTCTTTGTATGACGAAGAAACTTGGTGCCATAATGAAAGCGGCTCTAGGCTTCAGAGTGATGCAGTAACTAAGGTAGTTTACTTGTAAAATGCTTGCACAAATAGTTTTTAGTGTTGGTTGGGGTATTTAATTGGTTCAAGTTTTTGTCAACTGCCCTATTCTTTCTCCTGAAAATGATTGTTGTATTGGCATAATAGGGGAATTGCTTGGGGACCTTCTGGGGGCTTGATCTCTGTGGAATGATGGGTTTATTGTGATATGTTTGCTGTCAGAGTTTATAGTCTTGATTGGAATTTTGGTATGATCACTTTTCAATGTAGTTTTTGTGAATATGTTCAAATGTGGTCCTTAAGAGGGTCCAGAATATGAGTCCTTGTGGATGCTTGGTGTGTAGGGGGAGACTTGTCAAGTTTAATGTGGATGGTTATGATGCGGATTTCCAAGCCAAGCTTATTAAGCTCTGCTGATGGTGCCATGTGGGGTGCTGTTGTAGCTTATCAGTAGGTACTGTATTGTCAGCAAGATCTTGCTCGCTGTCAGTTTTTTTAAAGTATTGGTACCAATCCTTTGTGGCGCTCAGCCTTTTCATCTATCATCCTATTGCCAGCAATGTGCTCTTGATTCTGGCGAGGTTTATAAGCCTGATGATTCAGAATCAAGTGCTCTGGTTTTGATTTCCCTACAATTTTGGGGGTGTTTTCTTGGCTGGGGTTGTGTTCTTGATTTGTAGTGTTGTTTTGGCATGGTTCTCCCTTTCATATTTTTTTTGGGCAGCTTGCTGCGTTTCTTTTGGTGGTGTGCTTTCAGTGGCCTGGTAGCTTTGTACTCTCTTGCCTTGAGCTCATTCTTTTTTTTTTTGTTTTTTTTTTTAAACACTGAGATTTGAACCCAGATTACGGAGTTGGGGGATCTAGGGTTGGGGGAGAAGGATGTGACCACTAAACTATCATCTTGGGGACGTCTTGAGCTCGTTCTGATGTGCTTTTCTTGTTGATACAATTACAATCTAATCTGCCTATCAAAAAAGAGGAAAATCTGCTTTGGTGTTTATTTCCCAAATTTGGCCATGATTATATATTTATATACACAGACACAGACACACATACTGCCTTGGCCTCTGTTTACAACGAAATGAAAAATAAGCTCAATTTCTTTAAAATGAATTAAATTATAAAGTTAATTTATAATTAAAACTCTATTCTTCGAATAATATTAAAAAAATATATATAGGATTCAATTGAGTTCTTGCGAAGTTATACTTTTTTATTATCCTAAATTGAAATTAATTTTTATTTGACAACAGTAAAGGAAATATTGCCTTTATTCTTCTTCCCTATACTGGGGAAACATTATTTACTCAGCTGGAGGCATAGACACATGCTCCTCAGTTTTCTTACATAGACCTAAATAAATGAGGTGATGTAATATGCCCCTACCTACGAAAGTTGTGGATGGGAATGCAAAATGAAGAATTATTGATGCTAAGGATAACTAATTAGATCTTACCAATTTTCGAATGACGGAGTGAGAGACATTGAACTTCTGAGCAGAGTCACGATCCTAAGACCTAATTTTTTGGATCTTCTATCGGAATCTGCTGTGCTGCTGGTAATAGGTCATGGGCATGGTCATGGTCATGGTCATGGCGTTTGTCCAATTCCTTAAAACTCAGTCTTGTGTTTATGCCTAATTAGGTAATTAGGTTTTTAGTTTATATGAATAGCCCATTTTCTTTTCGTAACATAGCATGTATTCGACATCGCCCTCTTGCTCAATCTCACTAGAGACCACCGCCTCCACCTCCGATCGATCGAGCAACTCTCCTACGCTACTCAATTCAGGTAAGAAGTCTCTACCCTCTGTCTCTCTCCCTCTCTCCCTCTCTCCTTCTCCCTCTCTTTGTCCCTCGCCTCCTCTCTCTTTATCTCTTTCGATCAGCATTCCCAAACCCTTCCTTAAGAATAACTTAGATCTGTGCCTAACCACTATGAACTCTATCAAAACCCAAGTTCCTAACCTCGATCAGCCTTTGATCTACAGAAATTGAAGTCTGTAGACTCCATCGACCAGCCTTCGATCTACTAAAATCGAAGTCCGTAGCTTCGATCTATAAAAACGCAAGTCTGTCACTCTTACCCATTGACCAGCCTACGATCACCCACCTTAGACCCCTTTAAAACCCATTGACCCTCCTAGACTCCATCGACTAGACTATCGGCAACCCTCGCCTGTCTGCCTTCGATCGTGACTCCTTCAAAACCCAGATCTGTCCCTCGACCTCCTCTGTAGACTCGATCTGTAGCCTTAGACTTGTAGCCTTGATCTCAAACCCAAAATTTCTCTCTCTCCCCCTAGACTTGTAGCCCCGATCTCTCCTCGCTGACTCGACGACACCTTCTCTTACCATTTACTTGCTTCAAACCTCTACCTCAAACGACTACTTATTATTATTATTATTATTATTATTATTATTATTATTATTTAGTTATTTATAATTAGTATATTACACTTAGCACACCCCCTCCTCAGTCGCATCCCATCTCCTCTCTCCCTTCCCCCTGTTAGCTTTCTATCTATTATTATTAATATTATTAATTATCAGCATTGGTATTGAGTTTATCATTGTTATTGTTGCTTCATGTTCGGTACATTATTTGGTTGTTTATTCATTATTGTCATTGTTAGTTAGTTATCCATTTGATCATATTTATTATTTGTTTACATTATTTATTTAGTAATTGTATTTTCAATAGTACTATTACTATATTAGTATCAATATTATTATTACTACTATAAATATATTGCTATGAATTTAAAACTATTAAAATATAAAATTTTTCAAACTCACAGCGGTATAATTGTAATATAAAGTTTAGTACTTTATTATCACCATAGATATGTATATATAGTTTTTTTTTATTTTTTATTTTTATTTTTTATATATATTATTATTTGAAGAACTCCGTCACGACCGGTCCCAAATCCGGATAAAGGAGTAGGGTTGCGGTAGGCTGACAGCCAGTGTAAAAATCTTTTGTCAAATTACAAATGGGAGACAAGTTTAGGAAAATGTATGAGGCGTTTCCTTCTCAGCGACGCGCTACATCGGATCCCGGGTGTAGTGACAAATTACCAAGGGATGTTAGGGTATGGACAAATAAAATAGTCCATGAGGATATGATTCGCTTAACCACTTAAAACATAGGATCTCTAACCAGAAAGTTAGGAAAAATATGTAAAGTAATGAATTGAAGAAAAATTATGATCTTTGTGTCTTCAAGAAACCAAATGGGTAGGAGAGAATGCTAGAGTAATAGAATCTTATGGTCATAAACTTTGGTACACAGGTAGAGATAAGACTAACAATGGAGTAGAAATAATTATACGTAGAGATCTATTAGGCGAGGTAGTAGAGACCAGAAGAAAGAGAGATATAATGATGCTTGTCAAGTTAGTAAATTGAGGAAACGTAATTAATATAGTTAGCGTGTATACGTCCCAAATAGGTGTAGATGCAATTAGTAAGAAACAATTTTGGGATGATCTAGATGAATTTATGCAAACCATACCAAGTAATGAGAAGTTATTTATTGGAGGAGATCTAAATGGAGATATAAGAGAGAAAAACGAGGAATTTGAAACCGTACACGGAAACTTTGGATTCGACCGTAGGAATGAGGCGGGAAGTATAATTCTGGAGTTTGCAGTAGCATTTGATTTAGTACTAGTAAATATGTTCTTTAAGAAAAAAGAGTCACACATAATTACTTATAGAAGTAGGTCAAATGTTAGTTAAATAGATTTTTTTCTCACTAAAAAATGTGATAAAACGATTTGTAAGGACTGTAAGGTCATACTGGGAGAGAGTGTAATGACTCAATACAGACTCCTAGTTTTAGACGTACGAGTGCCGAAATGACAAAAGTAATGTCAATCATATATAGAGTCAAGAATTAAGTGGTGGAAATTGAAAGAGAAAAATATAATGAGTTTTAGGGATAAAATAATTGGAGTAAAAAATTGGTCTGTTAATGATAACGCAGAAACAATGTGGAATGATGTCTAATAATATCAAAAGTATAGGTAGAGAGGTTATTGGAGTATCCAAGGGCGGGACTCCAAGAGGCAAAGAGTCATGGTGGTAGAATGAAGAAATAGAAACTGCGATCCGAATAAAAAAAGAGTGCTATAGGAATCTTAAAAATGATAGTAGTAACGAGACTTATGAAAAATACAAAAAAATAAAAAAAAGACGTAAAAAAGATTATACATGAATAAAAGAATAAAGTGTATAACGAATTGTACAAGAGACTAGAGACTAGAGACTAGAGACTAGAGACTTGAGACGGGGAGAGAGAGATCTATAGAATTGCCAAACTAAGGGAGAGGAATGGACAAAATCTAAATGAGATTAGATGTATTAAGAGTGCAATAAATAGTACACTTGTAAGAAACGAAAATATAAGAAAGAGGTGGGGGAATATTTTAATAATTTATTTAATGTTGAGAGTACAACAAATAAAGAAAATTTAGAGATATCTATAGAAGAGATTAATAGACATTTTAAACGTAAGATCCGCCCCCATGAAGTAAAGGAGGCTATAAAAAGAATAAGAAATAACAAAGTCATAGGACCCGATGACATTCCTATCGAGGTGTGAAAATGTTTGAGAGAATTCAGAATAACAATGTTAACAACTCTTTTTAATAAAATTTGACAAACAAAGAAAATGTCTCACCTATGGAGAGAGAGTACAATTGTCCCGCTTTATAAGAATAAATGAGATATTCAAGATTGCTTAAATTATAGATGAATTAAACTCATGAGTCATACGATGAAGTTATGGGAGAGAGTGAGAGCATAGATCGAGACGGGAGATAAGTGTGTCTCAGAATCAATTCGGATTTATGTTTGGACGATCCACTACTAAAGCGATTCACTTGTTAAGACAGTTGATGGAGACATTTAGAGCGCAAAAAAGAGAATCTACATATAGCATTCATTGATCTTGAGAAAGCATATGATAGAGTTCTCAGAGACGTGTTGTGGTGGGCACTCATGAAAAAATGGATCTCTTTGAAATATATTAATCTTATTAGGGATATGTATGAAGGAGTTATAACCAATGTAAAGATTTGCGGGGAGCTGAGTGATAGCTTTCCTATTAATATTGGGTTACATCAAGATTCGGCATTGAGTCCCTTATTATTTGCAATAGTGATAGATGAAATAACAAGAAATATTCAAGATGAAATACCATGGTGTATGTTATTCGCAAATGATATAATTTTGGTTGATGAAACTAGAGAATGTATCAGTGCTAAATTAGAGTTATGGAGTGATACATTAGAATCTAAAGGATTTAGATTGAGTACATCTAAAACTGAGTATATGATGTGTAAGTTTAGTGACAACCATCAGGATAATGAAGAAACGATTAGTTTGGAAGGAAGAGAAGTCCCAAAGAGCGAAAGGTTTAGATATCTTGGTTCCATCATCCAAAATGATGGTAATATAGATAGAGATGTCAATAATAGAATTCAAGCGGGTTGAATGAAATGGAGAAAGGCATTCGTAGTACTCTGTGATCGCACGATACCATTACAGTTAAAGGAAAAATTCTATATGACCGTAGTAAAACCTTCTCTATTATATGGTACTGAATGTTGGGCCATTAAACAGTAACAAGAACAAAAAATGACTGTAACTGAAATGAGAATGTTTAAGTGGATGTGTGGCAAAACTAGAAATGATAGAATTAGAAACAACGAAATATGTGATAACCTGGGAGTCAGTCCAATTGTAGATAAGATGCGAGAATACCGTCTGAGATGGTTTGGTCATGTGTAGCGAAGGCTTATGAACGTACCTGTTAGGAAGGTAGATAACTTAAATATAGAAGAATTAATAAAACGTAGAAGTAGACCATTGAAAACGTGGATACAATGCATTCGTAAAGATATGATAGTGATGGATTTAGTGGAGGAGATGATTTTAGATAAGAATGAGTGACGTAAGAGAATCCGCACAAACTAAATTATTATTATTATTATTATTGTTATTATTATTATTATTTTACGATTTTATTATTTGTCACTCATATGGCCGACCTCAAATATTGAGACAGAAAGTCTAAATTATTATTGTTGTTGTACGTAGCTTAGTCTCGAGACTCAACAACTAAGTGCTAACACGACTCCTCTCAAATCTTTAGCTTAGTTTTTAACATAATAATAATAATAATAATAGTTGATTTAGTGTATAAATTACTCTCCAGTTTTGTATAGAAAGAGAGAGAGAATAAATATATATATGCGTAATTTTTTTTTGTATTTTATAAAGAGATTTTTTTATATTTTAAATTTATAATCTCAAAATTATTAAAAAATAACTATATTATTACATCAAAACTCAATAATAATAATAATAATTGGTACGTATACAGATCCTACCTCAACCATGATATTTCCAATTGCTCAATGATAGAAGTGAATGATCTGTGTATAAGGTTGGACTCGAAATGTGGAAATCGGTGAAGAAATCGAGAAAATTCTCGGGCAACATGACAAAAAAAAAAAAAAAAAACTCAAGAATCTGATCATAGAGCCCAAAATATAACTGATGTGACGTAATTTTGTCAAGTAATTATTTATTTTTTTCATATGGCCCAAACAAAAGAGGAAAAATCAAAGGACCCGCCACAAGTTATGTCAAGAGCAATTTTCACATGTCAGGTGTCCTTTCTGAAGGCACTTTGCTTTGACTCTGGCTGTTCCTGCTGGGCCAATCCCACTCAAAAATTAAAATTCAAAACCGCCTCCGAATATTGGTGGGGTTCAACTTAATTATTAAAATTAAGAAAGGGTTTTGAGGAAAATTTTTAATTTGGGTGTTGGGAGAGGAGAAAATATCTGAATTTTGAGGTATTCTTAAAATTATTTTCAGTATTAAAGTTTTAATTGTTTACATTAGTAGTGTTTAGAGGTATGACACTATTTTTCCCCCCTCAAAAATGACTTAAAATGAGGTTTTGATGGTACTATATTGATCAATTATTTAGAATTTTATTAAAATATTTTGAAGATTAGTAATTCGCCTAAAAAATGAATAATTAAAATTATCATTTAAAATAATAATTTTTAAAATTGTCATCTTGTATGCTGATTTTTAACAGTATTTATAAAAAAAAAAAAATCAAATGACATGACAGCATCACATATAATTTTTCAAAAATATTAGATATAAGAAATCATCAATATAATAATAATTTATATTTATTTTTTGAATGTGTATGGTTTTCTAAAAATAGCCTTCTCGTTTCAATCTGTGAAAGGGGATATTAAGATTTTTTTTTTTGGGCTGTTTCTTTATATTTGCACGCTTAGAATATATTAGTGGCATTCTCTTAAGAAACTATTAAAATAATAATGAAGTTAATTTCTTGTACGTAATCAATTCCGGTTGTGTATAGAGACAAAAGTTAATACATAATGCCTTCCGCGTATGAATGATGAAGTCAAATTGCGGTATGATCATATTTAAACCGATGTTTGATTACTGTGACATATTTTTTTTAAATTTAAGATTATCGAATTAGAGAAAGAGGTTGTGATCACTAAACTGTCATGTTTTGTTATTTAAAAATCATCTTTTTTGTTGAGGAAGAAAGAATAGAAATATTTTTATTATTTTTTATTAAAAATAAAAGTAATCCTTACATTAATAATGTTTTCAATGAAATATTTATACTATTTTTTATTAAAAATAAAAGTAATCCTTACATTAATAATGTTTTCAATTCTCTGACCCAAACTTTCTAAACAGTGCATATATCCCACGAAAAATTGTAGATTCGACGGATACCATGACCCCTTATTTTAAAGAACAAAAAACTTGAAAGCATAAGCTGTACCGGGAGGGCGCAGGCCGACGACCTCGCGTGAGGAAAAAATAAATAAATTGTGTGGAATAGTCAGAGAGAGAGAGAGAGAGAGAGATGAGTTTTAACTCGAGTGGTCGCAATCTTATGTGAACAAATGTCGTACGGCACAACAGGTTTCTCTGGGTCGATGGAGATCTGGTAATACGCGACAAAAGGTTTTGTATCACTGTGCATCAATTTCCTCCCAACAACATCAGTGACTAAGGGAGCAGGGATATCACTTCAATGGCGACATTGCTTCTTCTCTGGCACAATAATTTTGAATAAGTTTTTATCTATCCTTCTATAATTCTTTCGAGTATTAATATTTATAATTATAATTTATTACTCGAATATCTAAATTTATCATTTGAAAACACGAGGTTACTATTTGAAAAGTCAATGTTATCAAAGAGCTTATGAGCAGTAGCTCAAGAGATATCTTTCCCCTCTCTCTTTAGAAATATTGGGTTTGAGTTTTTCATATATATAAAAAAAAATGATAAAATTAGGTTACATTTTTATTGATAATATTTAATTTTTGAATAATAATATTAAAAATTTCTGAATTATAATGTTTGATAAGTGTTTACGTTGTTATCCACGCATTGGTATAAATATTGAGAAGAGCCATAAATGATTGGGAATATTATAATTACATATGTTAAATATATTCTTATCCAAATATTGTTATCCACAACATGTAATTCATTTGTATGATCTTTTCTCTCTCTCTCTTTTTTAATCTATTTAAAACTATGATTTCTCTCTCAAATCATAAAGGATCGTTTCACCAATTTTGATTGATCTATCGAGATAAAACAGAGAAAAGATAAAAAAAATAAGAGAAAAGAAGAGAGAAGAGACAGTGTGTTCTCTTCTTTTTCTATGAGACAAAAGATAAAAGGGGAGAGAGAGAGAAAGAGAGAATGATCAAAAGAGAGATTTATTCACTTATAGCTCATGAGTAGGGCTGTAAGTGAGTCAAGCTACTCGAGAATAGATTGAACTCGACTTGAAATATACTCGAATTCGGCTCGATTTAATCGAGTTTTAGTCGAGTACGAGTTGAATTCGAGTATATTAATTTAAATGTCGAGTCGAATTTGAATATTAAAATATTCAACTCGAAGTGTTTTCGAGTTTAATCGAGTCGAGTTCGAATTGAGTTAAACTCGAGTCTAAATATATTAAATTTTAGTTTACATTCAAACTCAATTTTAATCGAATCTAATCGAGCTAAATTTGGGTATTACAAAATTTCTTTCGAGTCGAGTTCTAGTTTGAAAATTTAGTCTTGATCGAGTTCGAGTCAAGTATCAAGTAAGATAATTTTCTAATCGAGTCTTATTGAGTGAGGTAGTGTATTGACTTGAAAAATCTTAGTATGAGTTTTTAATTCTTCAATTTGAAAAATCTTTCATTTTTTCCTAAGGTTTAAATGTTATAAAGATGGCATTGGCTTTGCACCTATTGTATCACGACTGATCTAATGAGATCGGGTGAGATTCATATAAATAAAATATTAAGAGGTAATAAAAAATATTATAAAATAAATAATTGATTTTAAATGACCAACTAAGATAATATAAATTTAAAAAGATTTGTACGCATTTTAAAAAACTATTTACAAGTTTTTTCATTTCAGAATTCCCCATTTATTTAACAATGAGTAATATTTATGTTGCACTATTTTGACTTTCAATTTATTAATAATACTTTTTTTTAATCATATTTGACTCTCAAATAAAATTTTTGACAGAAATTTTAAACTTTTTTTTGAATGAATCTTGTCATTTTCTCTCTCTATTATTTCCTATCTCCCTCTCTCTCTCTCTCTCTCTCTCTCTTCAATAAATTAATATGGTTTTATTAGGTGTTGCAGCTCTATTTTGCCTCTTTGTCCGCTTGGTAGTGGTGTGTGGTCACAGCTTTTGAGGTGACTCTTCAAACCAACCAGAAGCATCCACGTCCCCTCCGGTTGCACCGGCCATAATATAAAACATTTCCTTTGAATTAATGTTATAAATTTCTTAAAAGTCATAATTTTACCTTTTATAAATCATTAATACCGGTTTTCCTAACACGATAATTCTAGATTTATATCAAGAAAATCATTAATGTTCGATAATTATAATAAATCTAATTAAATTGATTCAAATTAAATTATATTCTTAAGTATTATAATTTTTTTATATTTATTTTTTTCTTACGTATTACTTGAATCGAATACAAAAATTTTATTTAAAAAATTGGTATCCAATTTCAAACCTATTAAACGTTGATTCTTTCCGTTTTCTCTTACCATTCTTATTTTATACTTAACTTCCGCTAAAATAAATTTATGACTCAGTTCCTAAATCCAGTAAATTACTATTAATCTAGCAACATTCCATAAAGCTAAGTATAAATAACAAATTAATATAAAAAATACAATGTTGATATTTGATGGGACGTATTTCAAGATCCAATCCAAAAGAGTCAATTCCTAAAGGTCTCACGAAAAAGGACCTGCCGATCAATATCTAACGATCGCAACAACAATCTACCGAAAGACCGTAGTCGTCCCGATCGGTCTACTGAAAGGTCTTAATTGTCTGAATCTACCGAATGATAGGGTCTCAGCCGTCCCGATTAACCGATCGTGACTCATCAAGCAGAGATAGTCACCTTGATCAGTCAAACAGATGTCAGGCTTATAACCGGATAAGTCTCGAAGACCTTTTATCGGTCGAGCAACCAAACAATGGGTAGCACCCCTGTTGATTAAAGAGGAATGTCAGAACTTTCTCAATTCCAACTTTTTATTCTGTAACAGTAATTCCGAAATCTTTCATATAAAGAAAACATCTCTCCCGAGGAGGAAGGTTTCCCGATATAAGAGGATCGTGATCAATTCGTAATATTGAATTCCGAGATTCCCGGATCAGTTCGATAAGGAAAGTAGGGTGGAAGTTGCTTAGCGGCGCACAACTCTCACAGGTATAAGAGATCTCAAAACTCTCGACATCAGGTACGCTCTCTAAGTCTAACACATGGGGCACATTGATCATAGGGAACCACTTTCCCTCAACTCTCAGTCTGTTTCTTTCAAATGAAAACCGCTCTTTACTGACTTGAGCGTTGGAGTCTCCCCGTCGGAACACCCTCCGGCGGTTTTTGCAGGTGTATTGATCATCGATGATTACTGTTTGAGTCAACAAGAAGCCGGTATCTGAGGAGCCATCACCCACCTCCATCAGATTAGCGCCGTCTGTGGGAACAGACTAGAGAAGTCTATATTACCATGCCTCCAAGAACTAGAGCGTCTTCTAGAGCCGCCCCCGCTGTAGGGGGAACATCCCTATGCCCGTCGAACCTGCTGTTCCCCCAATAACGAATCTTCCAATCCACAATCATATGTTTTCCCCCCGACTGTTGCATCCAGAACTAATTCCGCGACATGCAAATCAGGGACATCAAGTCAGGGCCCAGAACCAGAACAGGCAGAACAGCCCCAAATGGAAAGATTGGTATTTGGAATTCAAAGAATGAGCAAACAGTTGGAAGGACTCAGTCGAGCCCTTGGACCGGACAACCACTTATCTGTCGCAGAATCTAAATACAAACAACCCCTGGACGAAAATTCCTGGAACCATCGGCGGCCTCCCAATACTACCCCAAGGCCTAAAAAGGCAGATTGAATAGCTTGTGGCTGCTGAGCTAAAACGAGCAGGAGTAAAGGACATGGAAGATCCCCAACGCTCTCTCGGTAAATCGTCATTCGATGCAAAGATCTTGTCAAAACCGACGCCGAGAGATATCCTTCTGCCTCCCATGGAGCGGTATGACGGGACGAACGACTCCCGCGACCATTCCACTCATTTCATAACGGTGATGGTCTCTAGAGATCTCTCGGACGCCTCGATGTGCAAGCACTTCCCTACCACTCTTAAGGGTAATGCCCTAACTTGGTTTAATTCTCTTCCTCCACTCAGTATCAAGAGTTTCGCGCAACTCTGACAATAATTCGAGACCCACTTTGTAATCAGCCGAGGGGTTAAACAGAAATCGACATCCCTCTTATCATTACACCAATAGAAAGAGGAATCTTTCAGAAACTTCATGGAGAGATTCAAGTCAGAAATATTGAAAAGTCCCTGATCTGGACCATAATATCGCCTTGGCCGCGCTCCTAACGGGCCTGCGCTCTTCTGATATGAAGGTCTCCATTACAAAGAAGTCTCCAGCATCCATTCAAGAATTCTACTTTCGAGCAGAGAAATATATTGTTGCAGAAGAAACAGAGACCTTCGATTGACAAAAAGGCGACCATAGTAGAAAAGAACGCAGCCGGTCGCCACGCTCACGTTCCCCGAAAAGAGGCAAACCAGGAACTTCACTTTCGCAAAGGTTCAACATCTACACCCCACTGAGCGAAACCCCGAGTCGGGTTTTGTATCAAATAAAAAACAAGTCATATGTCGATGACCCCCTCGTCCGGTAGAAAAAGATCCTAAAAGAGACAAATCCAAATATTGTCATTTCCATAGGGATTACGGCCACATGACCGATGAATGTAAAAGACTTAAGGACGAACTGGAATTCTTGGTCTGCAGCGAAAAACTACAGAAATTCATCAGTTTAGAAGGAAGAGATCTACCTTCCCCAAACAGGTGTGACGCACCAAGGGAGAATGAGCCACTTCGTAGGCCAGATCCCAGACCACCGCACGAGGAACCAGGAGGGGTGATCCTCCAAGTCCACCATAGAGATGGCTGGCACGAGCCTTATGTTCCCTTTAGCGTCTGTCCAGCGTATGATCCGGACTTCCCGGCACTCTTCCTTTAATAAATATTTCGATATTTGTTACTACTCATTGACTACACGTGGCCCGGGGCTTCAAATTACCTTCAAAGAAGAAACTCTCCGAACGGGCGTACACGGCCTTGACTCCTAAAGTTTCTAATCGACCGAAGGGTCTCAGTCGTCCAGATCTTCCAAACGAATGTGTCGCTAATATGGGATGAAACTCCCCAAACGGGCGGACACGGCCCTGATTCCAAAAGTCTCTAATCAACCGAAGGGTCTCTACTGTCCAGATCTTCCGAACGAATGTGTCACTAATATGGGATGAAACTCCCCGAACGGGCGGACACGGCCTTAACTCCTAAAGTCTCTAATCGACCAAAGGGTTTTAGCCGCCCAGATCTTCCGAACGAATGTGTCGCTAATATGGGATGAAACTCCCCGAATGGGCGGACATGACCCTGACTCCTAAAGTCTCTAATCAACCGAAGGGTCTCAGCCACGCAGATCTTCCGAATGAATGTGTCGCTAATATGGGATGAAACTCCCCGAACGGGCGGATACGGCCCTGATTCCTAAAGTCTCTAATCGATCGAAGGGTCTTAGCCGCACAGATCTTCCGAATGAATGTGTCGCTAATATGGGATGAAATTCCCCGAACGGGAGGACACGGCCCTGACTCCTAAAGTTTCTAGTCGACCGAAGGGTCTCAACCGTCCAGATCTTCCGAACGAATATGTCGCTAATATGGGATGAAACTCTCCAAACGGACGGACACGGCCCTGACTCCTAAAGTCTCTAATCGACTGAAAGGTCTCAGCCACCCAGATCTTCCGAACGAATGTGTCGTTAATATGGGATGAAACTCCCCGAGCGGGCAGACACGACCCTGACTCCTAAAGTTTCTAATTGACCGAAAAGTCTCAGCCGCCCAGATCTTTCGAACGAGCATGGGGTGAAACTCCCAACAGGGGCGAACACAGCCCTAGTTTCTAAAGTCTCTAATCGGTCGGAAGGCCTTAGTCGCCCGGGCCTCTCAAAGAAACACCTCCGAATTGATCTCCTAAGAAAATACTGAAGCAGCCTTGATTGCCAAGAGCCTTCAACAACACACTAGAATCATACGAGATTCCCCGAACCTCACTCGATTAGAAAAAACATCGGAAGTTCTTTGAAGATTATTACATTCCAATAAATCAAGGGATAAAAAATCTCCATTCCATAAAATTACAAAAGGACAGAAGGGGCACAAGAAATAACAGGAGCAGAATCTGAACCCGCTGATCCTTCAAGCGGGAGCAAAGTCTCGTACCGACCAACCTCTCGAAGAATTTCTTCGGCATATTTCAGACGCTTGTGCAACTTACGCTGAGAAAGTTATGGGCAACAACATCTCTAGCAGCAGAAGCTTTGAGGTCAGCTATCTCTTGTTCAGCCCTTCGGAGGGATTCTTCTAGTAAACGAGCTAACATTTTAGCGGCAGTTAATCGCGTTTTTCGAGCACAAGCCTCAACTTCTAATTCCTTACAACGAGTTTGAACTGGAACAAGGTCTTCTTGAAGGTGCCTGATCTGCCTATCTTTGGCCTCTCCAATGGTCTTCTCTTGGTTGTCCAAGGCATCTTTCAGCACCAGCACTTGATCACTCATACGAGAAAATTGTTCATTCCGCTTAGCCCTCAACTTTCTTTGAAACTCAGCTAGGGCAGAAGTTTAGGAAAAAAGACACAATGGTCAGAGTCACGAGATAATAAAGATTCAATTTCGACTCACATAAAGAAAATACTTACTGTAAGGCAAAGATTTTGGATAGCCCTATCGGTACACTCGAGAGACATCTTTCAAGGGGTGGGCCTCGAAGGAAATTGAAAACGCTCAGCCAACTATGACCCTTCCTGTGAATTAACAAGATTAAAATTGTGGCCCCCGACAAAAATTGCCACTGACACTTCTTTGGCACTCTGTCCTTCTCCAATCAAAATAGGTAGAGGAGCGCAACAGTCATCTGGTATATCGACCAAAAGGTACTGAGACCCCCGATGGGATTGTCCCGAAGTGTTATCAGAAATGGAAGCAGAAGGTTGCGTCACAGGAGACTCTTCCGACCTTTGCTCTTGAACCAGAATGTTCTCAGTCCTCTCGAAGAATCCCTCGCTGGAGCCACCTCCTTCTCCAACCCCAGTCGACGCACCAAAGGCTTCATCAAAGGCTTCGCCAACTAAATGGTCCCCTCCGGTTTCAGAATGTTCTTGGAACAGCGCATGCCCTCTGAATTCGGCTTGCTCTTATTCCCCAACAGGTAGACTGGGCGCCCTAACTTTAGACTTTTTTCGCCGGGATTCAGGGGAAGTATCAACCGCCTTCCTCTTTGCATGAGACCGTATTTTTCGTTCAGTGGAGATTTCATCAAGAAGATGGGCATCAACGTCCAGCACAGTGTCGACAAAGTCTTTTCCCCGTTGCTCCAGCAGGACGGGCTTGGTGATTTGGATTGACTCATCCATGAGGAGACTAGATAATATCAACATGTCGTCTCTCACCAAGCTGTCCATCCACAAGTTCCTGCAACTGGAATCATAATAACGGGCCACTGCACATAGAAAACGGGAGTGTCGAAGGAGGGAGGGGATTCTCTCGTTTAGGAAAGGCACCTGGTTAGCGTCTGGAAATGCGGGAAGGAGATCCCTACTCAAAAATCTGATGAAGAAGAACCTCTACATCCAGTGCTTATCCTGAGACTCACTATAGAAAAACTTCCAGCGAAACTCTCGACGAGTCTGGAGTTTATACCAACCGTGAGTAGATCCTTTAGAGCTATATCGCCCCAAGGAAAACAGAGCCCAAAAAATCTCTAGGTCGAAACGAATACGGAAAAATCATAACAAGGAAATTATGGCAATTACAAATCGCCAAGCGCTTGAGATGAGCAGCGAAAGGTGAATATTTCAGTACCTCAGGATCTCTGTCAGTGGGCCCGTATATGAAATTTTCAAACCATTCTTCACGCACTGTTTATATATAGGGACACAACCTTCGGGGGCAAAACTCACTCTATCCCCCTTGCCAGGCAACACAAACTCTAAGTTACTTCCGAGCGACATGTCATTCCGGACTTCTATCAGATCCTCTTCAGTCATAATACTCTGAATGTTGTCTATGCTATATAATGAGGAAACGTTTGTCGGCATTTTTTCACTGAAAGAAAGAGATTCTCGGAGAAAAAAGGAAAAATGGTATTTTCTAAGAAACGAAGACTCTTACAAAGCGTATATAAGATAGTTCGTGAAAATCGAAGCGACGTATGTCAAAATAAAAAGGGGCATTCCTTTTCGAGAATTATCACTCATGGCGCTTCTTCTTCTGAGAAGACCATGAGTCGGGGGCAAATGATGAGACGTATTCCAAGACCCAGTCTAAAAGAGTTAATTCCCAAAGGACCCACGAAAAAGGGGTTTGCCGATCAATATCTAACGACCGCAACAACAATCTACCGAAGGGTCATAGTCGCCCCGATCGGTCTACTAAAAGGCCTTAGTCGCATGAGTCTACTGAACGATAGGATCTCAGCCGCCCCGATTAATCGATCGTGACTTATCAAGCGGAGACAGTCACCTCGATCAGTCAAACAGATGTCAGCCTTATAACCGGATAAGTCTCGAAGACCTTTTATCGGTCGAGTAACCAAACGATGGGTAGCACCCCTGTTGATTAAAGAGGAAGATCAGAACTTCCTCGATTCCAGCTTCTTATTTCGTAACAGTAATTTTGAGATCTTTCATATAAAGAAAGCATCCATCCCGAAGGGAAAGGTTTCTCGATATAAGAGGATCGTGATCAATTCGTAATATTGGTTTCTGAGATTTTCGGATCAGTTCGATAAGGAAAGTAGGGTGGAAGTCCCTCAACGGCGTACAACTCTCACAGGTATAAGAGATCTCAAAACTCTCGACATCAGATACGCTCTTTAAACCTAACACAGGGGGTATATTGATTACAGTGAATCACTTTCTTTCAACTCTCAGTCTGTTTATTTCAAACGAAAGCCGCTCTTTACTAATTTGAACGTCGGAGCCTTCCCGTCGAAACACCTTCCGACGATTTTTACAGGTGTATCGATCATCGACGATTACTGTTCGAATTAACAAGGAGCCGATATTTGAGGAGTCATCATCTACCTCCATCAATATTAATGTAAGCAAGTTATCCAACTTTTATCTAATACCTTTTTAAATACAAAAAAAAAAAAAAAAAATCGATTCCCTTTATACTCTAAACTTCACTGTGGGTGAATTTTTTTTCGACCGAAAAAGGCAAAAAGAGGGCGGGGGAAGAAACCATGAGAAAGAGGCAAGAGAAGTGTTTTGAATTGGGATCCAGGAAACATGTGGTATTGCAGTAGTATATGTGGTAGTGAGGTGAATGAGAGGTCGGCACCTGTCTCGACCGCAGCCAGACCCAGGGTTTCCGCAAGTCAAAGTCATGGTCACCCTTTGATTTTAAATATCACTGAAGACAGCTGTATCAATACGATGTTTTTTTTTTTTTTTTTCTTTTCCTAAGCTTTTTTAATGGAAAAAGTATTTTTAATAGCCAAAATGGTTGTACCATAACATAAATACACTCGTCTATTTTTTTTTTTAAAAAAAAGAATAGATAAAAGGGAGGGCAATCTTGCGTTAGTTGTACGAAGTTCTACTAGAAAACAGACAAAAAATACAGGTTTGGAAAATTATTTTGGGTCTACTTATACAGCATGTTCAGTTATTTTTTAAATAGTTGGTTTTTTTTTTTTCCTTTTAAAAATAAAATAAAATACAATTTCATTGCTTGGCCGGGATCAAACGAAAACATGATTGGTTGATCCCTGAATTCTTAACCACATGTTGGTACCCTTTCTCTCTCTCTCTCTCTCACTCTCACGTTTTCTTTTCTGTAACCCTCACGTATTCCTGTCATCTTCCCCCAAATTAAATAAACATCCCTGACTCACCACGGCCATCATTTATACGAATTATAAAACAAATTCTTCCCCTTTCGGCTTCCCTCCTCTCCCAAATTTACAACACTCTGCTACTCACTCTCTCTCTCTCTCTCTCTCCCCCCTTCAGAATCGGGACCATAAATAGGAAACATAGAAATTAGAATCAGCAATAGGAAAGGTAGAAGAATCGGTCAAAATTCAGGAAGACCCCTTCGGGTTTAATTGGTTTCCTACTATAAACTTCTCCTCCCTCTACCGGAATTAGTTTGCCGTGTCATTCCAACACGGCCCCTTCCTGTCCCTCTCCCTCTCTTCCTTACCTAATTCATTCTCTCTCTACAAATTTCTCAACGTCGAGAGAGAGAGAGCGGTATTGTGTTTTCTTACCAATTCGGAATATCTTTTATTTTGTTGGTTAGTTTTAGGGTTCTGCATATCAATTCAAATGTCAAATAGAGAAATAATTCTCCGGCCGTCTCGCAGACAACCTCTTATGACTCTACAATCACCTTCCGCCAGTGTACGTTCTCGATTCCTGACCTTACATTCGTCGTCGTCATCGGGAAGCATACGTCAGCGGCTGGTTCCGTCACCGTCACAGTCCACGTCTTCTTCCTCCTTATCGCCATTCCCCAACTCCGGAAGCATACGATCAGCAGCCGCGCCGCCGTCGTCGTCCAGGAGTCTCGCGGAGTGCGCCGGAGGAACGGCGGCGGAGTGCGCCGCGGTGTGTTGCTGCTGTCCGTGCGCTCTCGTCCATTTCCTCATCCTCGCCGTCTACAAGATTCCGGCGGGATTCTGCCGGAAAGCGCTGAGGAAGCGACGGAGAAAGAAACTGATCAAGAAGGGGCTTTTGCCGCCAAAACGGAGGAAATGCGACTGCGGGTGCGACGAGACGGAGCTTCAAATTCATCCGATCTCCAGCACAGGCGATCTGCTGGCGTCCGCGGAGAAGTCCTCGACGCTGTCGTTTCAGTCGGACAAGGCGGTTATCGATTTGGAGAAGGAAATGTGGGAGAGGTTTTACAATACCGGATTTTGGAGAAGTTCTTCTCAAAGAGAGAAAAATTAACGGTATTTTATTAATTTTTTCTATATGTATGTATATTTTGGTTAAATATTTGTACTATTTTGATTATCAGAGGTTTGTTATTTAATGTTATCAAAATTATTAAACTCTTTCTAGGTTGTTGAGTTGAGTGGGGATGAAATGAGAAATCATTACGAGGTGATTTAGATTTGTCTGAAACCATTGCGTGCCTTGTTGACCATGTTTAATTAATTAATCTTCGATTGTGACTAAGCTTATCTAGAAATGTTCTTATGGTCTAGGTCGGCCAGTTGGACATGACATCATATCATGTATTTGATTGAATAAAAAATAAGAGAGAAAATGGACAACCTCCAACGACAAGGTTGTCCTTAATTTTAGCCTTACTCAAGTTGGACACTCTCTCTCTCTATCAATGGGACACTCCCGAATCATTTTGTCACTTAAAATAATAATATGGAGAATGCAAGGGCTCTCAAAGGTGAAACAGAGTAGGCGCAACTCGCGCCACTCAGACACACAACAAGAACATCCTTGTCAAGAGCCCCTCAACACTGGAAAACCTAAACCTTCAATCCCTCACTGTGCGAGCCAATAAACCATGCTTAAGAATATTCTAATGAAGCAATTGTCATATTAACATTTCAACAATATACAAGCCAAGATTTTTCCGAGGGACTCTACTCGCCCTAGCTTTATGATAATGACTACACCTTCAGCTTCAGGTGGGTCTTTCTACATTCTCTGCAGGGTTCTCCCATCCCAAAAATTTTTGTGCCTTAGATTTTTCGCTTCGAGTCATCCAACCCATGCAATTTTATAGCGATGAAGAATCACTCGGAGAAAAGTGTGAGCAAAATCTTTTTTTTTTTTTTAAAGGTAACCGGAATTAAAATTTTATAGCTTTAGGGAAAACTAGGTTCAATTTTACATGGGCAAAACCAGTTGTTTCTTTACGTGTGATCCAACTTATTGCCATGTTAGGGAGGCAAAGGTAGATCCACATCATATGTTCCTATTGGGGGAGATTAATTGGGTTGTGAGCAGATGTCATTTTCCCAACTTTTTCTTTTCCTAGTATCATTTTTGTGGCCAAATCGAATAGCCTCTTTTACATGCAACATGAAATTATGATTCATCTTTTTCCTCTTGACCCCTTTCTTGCCTTAAGCCATCCTCATGTAAAACGCCCATAACTCGAGCTTTTTTCGCTTTTAGCTTTTGTAACTCGAGGATTCTCTTTTCACAAGAAAACGATAAGCGATGTTTTAACATTTAAAACAAGGAGGATGAAGGTGCTCGATTGAAGAGAAAATAAGCAATGTTGGTGTAACTTATTTAACAATAATTTTTGAATTTAATGTCAAAACATTAAACTCTTTTAATCAAAATTTTGAATTTGATTTTTGAAAATAAAAAAAGGGTGCTAAGAGAGCAGGTCTCTAATTGGACTCCACAACTATTTGAATCAAATTAATCTCGAATACCGGTGGTAAAATAAAAAGAAAAAATTATTTTAGTTTTTATTTTTGTAATTTGTAATTTTGAGTTTACCATTGAACTCTCTAAACTAGAATGGAGCGATGTAAATTGACATCGGAGTAAATCCTGTAGGCACTTTGACACATTTTGAACCAGAGAATTAAGTAATTTCAAGTTAAACTATAAACGGGTAAAATGATTTTTTTTCCCTAATAAATAATTTGGTTGGCTTGGTTGGTTGAAGTCTAAAAATTGGGAGGAAGATGCAGATGGTTGAAGATGTAGGCAACTCTCTGTCTCAAGAGGAAGAGAACCATTTCTAGAGGAGCAATAAGAAGGTGAAAGCTAATAACAGTGGGGGAAGGATAGAAACAAGCCCTCTTTCAAGGAGATACTAATGGGAAAGATCAGTTCAACCAATGAAATCATGGAGTACAAGGACGAATCCAAAGGCAAAGATGATTTCTCCATGGAAAAGCCAACTAAAGAAGGGGAGATAAGGGGAAAGACGCCCACAGTATCAGTATTAGATGAGGAGTTAAGAAACTTATGGAAATCGTGGAAACGTTCTTTGATCATTAAACTACTGGGAAAGAGCATTGGGCATTAGTTAATGCTTAACAAGATTACTTACATGTGGAAATTGAAAGGAAGGCTAGAATTGCTTGATTTTGGGGAAGATTATTTCCTACCCAAATTCTCATTGAGAGAAGACTTTAACCGTGTGTTAATGGAAGTCCTTGGCTAATCCACGACTACTACTTGACAATTAGAAAATGAAAGCCTTGGTTCTCCCCATCCAGTGATGAGATTAAATCTACAGCAGTTTTGATCAGACTACCTCAATTGCCAATTGAGTTCTTCAATGAAGAGATTCTGTTCGAGACAGGTAAAGCTATCGGTAGGCCAATAAAAGTGGATACCAATATGTTGTATGTTTTAAGGGGTAAATATGCCAGATTATGTGTGGAAGTTAAAATAAAGTTTTGATTTCAAAAATTAAAATTAGGAACAAAATTCAGAAGGTCGAATACGAAGGCATCCACAAAGTCTACTTCATCTGTGATAAAATTAGTCATAATAAAGAGCATTGCAAAGATCAAAGTAGCTTACCCACCGAACCCAATCAAAATGGAGAGCATCACCGCCGAAGTTGTAAAGGTTTGCAGAGATCCAAGAAATGGGAAAGAGACGAGGAGCTGGGCCCATGGTTGTTGGTCCAAAGGAGGCAGAGGACTTCTATATTGGGTATTTTCTGAAAGGAGATTGGAGGCAAAACAAGTTTTCATCATTAGAGGAAGTCAACGGTGTATTAGAAGTTGGGGATTCTGAGCTGATGAGACAAACATATACGTCGTGGACAGTGACGAAGCATATGAGAGAAAGCTATGAGGGAAGCATGGAGGAGGGTTAGAGAATGGAGAGCCAAACAAGGGGAGTGAAGCTTCCAAGGAATCAGATCAGTGAGAGTGATAGGGAGGACAGAGAGATGGAAAGCTTCAGGAAGAAAGTGAGAAGTCAAAGAGAAAGGAGAGCATGATAGTGGGTATAGTGAAAGAAAGCACTTATAAAAAAGGTAGGGAGATGGGCCCAAATAGAAATAGGGCTGAGCTCGGTATTGGAAGCCTAACTTAATAAAGGGTGAGGAGGAAACAACAGGCATATGAGGTATGGGCTCACACTATATTTATTCTTATGGAATGGGAGTTGATCAAGGCTCAAAAGACAGTGGACTGAATGATAAGAGGGGAAAGGATAACATTCCTATAATGGACCTAGATCTAGGAGACCGAGAAGGTAGAGACTTAAGTCCAATGGAAGGCGAAGAGAGAGAAAACTTCAAAAATAACGGTAACTTCATGATTGGTGTAAGTGGAGACATAGGAAATGACATAGAGACTAGCTTGAGGGAAGGGGGCAAAGCGGTAGAGGAAGCGATCATGGAAATGGAATTCTCCTAGATTTCTTTTTTCGCCTTCTTTTCCCTTCTTTAGTTTCAAAATGAATACGTCCTCTATTGTTTGGAATTGCAGAGGGGTGGGCAACATGAAGTTTTGCAGAATCTGCAAGGAAATGGTGAAAAAGTATAAGCCGAGTATCCTCTGCTTACTGGAGACCAAAGCCGTTGAAAAAAAAAAAACTTTCCAAAGTTTCTAAAGAAGTATGGGATGGATGAGTAGTTTGTATTAGATTCGACTGGTTATAGAGGAGGTCTGTGGCTCTCTTAGAATTCCAGCTTGGATCAGCTCACAGTTTTAAGGTATTCAGAGCAATGGGTTCATATCCAAGTAGAGGACTGCAAAGATATGTGATTCGCGACATTCGTTTACGTGCAATCGCATTATTAGGGCAAGGAGGTTTGCTAGTTGTAGCTTGCTGATTTAGCTAAGGACATAGATAGGCCCTGGTTTGTTTTAGGAGACTTTAACGACATAGCAGGAGTGGAGGAGTCTAGTAATCAAAAGGGGAGAAAGTGGAATACCAATCAGAGTTTTAAAGAAGGGTGGGCTAGATGCAATTTTCTTAATACTGAAGCGATTGGGGCCAAGTTTTCTTGGATGATAAAATGTGAAGGTCGGGTTGTTCTTTAAAAGAAGTTGGACAAAGTGTTGTGTAATCTATTTGCTAAGCTTAAATTTTCAGAATTTAAAGTTGTTAACCTTCCCCAACTGCATGAGAACCATAACCTAGTTATGTTAAACACTTGGGTGTCCTCCCCTCCAGATCGAGATAAAAAGCCTTTCAGGTGCGAAGAAGCTTGGTCATAGCATCCTAATTTCAGTAAGGTTTTCACAAAAGCTTGGAAGGCAGCAGACGGTCCCTTGTAGCAAGCTATCAAGAATATGATAGAGGAGCTTAAAGCCTGGAATTACCTTGTTTTTGATAATATTTTCAAGAGGAAGAGAGGTATTGAATCCAGATTTGAAGGTATTCAGAATTCTAAGAGTTATGGTAGGTCTTTGTACCTGCAAAATTTAGAGCTTAATCTGTTAGAAGATTATGACAGAGTCCTCAGTCAGGAAGAAACTTTTGGAGACAAAAGTTTAGGATCAACTGGTTTGTCAATAGGGATAAGAACACAAAATTCTTTCATGTCTTAACTAAGATTAGAAGGCAAGTCAATAGAATCGTGCCTTTTCAAATTGAGGGAGACTGATGTTTTGATCAAGACATCCTTAAGAAGCATACTATTAAGTACTTTTCTAATCCTTTTGCAGTCAAGGATGTTGCTCTTCCAAGCTCCAGATTCAATGGATGGGTGCAGAGAATTAAGAAGGATGATCACAATGTGCTGGTTCAAGAGGCAAAGGAAGAGGAGGTCAAAGCAGCCGTATTCTCTGTGAAAGGCCTTAAATCTCTCCGGCCTAATGGGTTGCAAGTTATATTCTTTAAAAACCATTGGAATACTGTGAAAGAGAGCATTTGCAATTTAGTGAATGATGCTATGAGGGACGGGTTCTTCTGTTCAGATTTTCTTAAAGCCTTCATGGTGCTCATTCCTAAGCAGAAAAATCCGATGAATATAGGGGACTTCAGGCCCATTAGTCTTCTCAATAAGTCCTACAAAATTCTTGCTAAGGTTCTGGTTCAAAAGCTAAGGCCCTTCCTTCAAGAAATCATAGGGCCTCATCAAAATAGTTTCCTTCTAGGGAGGGAAATTGTTGACAACATAATAATTCTTTAGGAAGCCATCCACAACATCCGGCTCACCAAGAGCAAAAAGTATAGTATGAACCTGAAAGTGGACTTGAGAAAAACCTATGACACCATGAATTGGAGTTATTTGGGGAGGGTTAAGATGGACGCCAATATTCCCTCCGCTCATTAAATTGATCATGTTTGTTGTTTCGAATGGGAAGACTTCTCTAATATGGAATGGAGAGGTGTTTCTGGCCATTAAGTCTGGTCAAGGGTTTAGGCAAGGTGACTCATTTTCTCTCTATTTGTTTATTCTTGTTATACAAAGATTGGCTTATATAGTGCAATAAAGGGCGAGGAAGGGTGCTTGGAATCTGGTAATAATTGCTAGAAAGGGGCTTGCGATTTCCCACCTCTTTTTTCCTGATAATCTGATCCTCCTAGCTGAAGCGGAGCATTTTTACCATAGCATGGTGTTATGTTGTCTTAAAGATTTTTTTTTGCAAAGAGTGGGCTAAGGATTAATACAACCAAATCTAGATTGTGGATTTCTCCTAGGGCTCCTTGGACTCTTAAGAATTCCCTTACCACTGTTAGCAAGTTTACTCTCACGGAGTATCTGGGCAAGTATTTCGGGATGCCTATGGTTCATAAAAAAGTAGGGAGGAATTTTTATAATCACTTGGTGGAGAGGGTGGAGAAGAAGCTTGGGAATTGGAAAGGTAAATTGCTAAGTATAGCCGGAAGAAGGACTCTCATCCAATCAGTGACCTCCGTCATTCCCATTTATTCTATGCAAGTGGTGAGGGTCTCTAGTGATATCTATAACAAAATTGACAAGCTGAATAGAAATTTCCTTTGGGGTAGTTCCAAAGATGGTACTAGTAAGTTGGCCTATGGTTTGCCGTCCCAAAATAGAAGGTGGGCTTGGTCTTAGGAAAGTAAGGGAGTGCAATATTGCTATGCTAGCCAAGTTAGGTTGGAAGTTGACGAAGGGAAGCAAGTCGCTTTAGTGTGAGATAATGAGAAGCAAATACCTGTCGGGAAAGAATTTGTTGGATTGCTCTGAGACCCGTCATAGTTCAATCTTGTGGAGGGGTATTTTGAGGAACAAAGATTGCATTCGTAGAGGGTTGAAATAGAAAGTAAGGGATGGCAGGAATATTCTGTTTTGGTACGATTCTTGGGTAGGGAGGAACAATTTAGCCAGCTTTACTTTAATCTCTTAGCTTAAAGAGGAGGCATAATTAAGAGTGAGCAACTTCTTAGATGGTGTGGGAAATTAGAGGTTGGAGGAGTTGAATAGAGTGCTTCCGCTGAAAAAAAGTTGAGGATATTAAGGGAATTGTGTGCGGATCATTTGGCTTCCTTGGGTCAAGATGGTCCTAAAAGGCTGAGGTGACAGAGAATCCTCTAGATTCTATTCTTGGGCTGCTTCTTGAGGATAAAGAAGGAGTGCAATGCATTAGGAGAAAGCTTCTTGCCTCCCTAATATGGTCTGTCTTTTTGGTTGTTGTTGTTCCAGTGTGTTTGGGCTTTGTTCTGCTTGTTCTGTTCTTCCTCATTTGTTTACACAAAAAAAAGAAGTCTAAAAATTGTGTCCTTAAATTCGGGCTTGGATAAGTAGAATGAGTGGATTGTTCGGCCCAATTCTGGTTTAGTTAAGATAATTCAGGGTGGCCTATGTGTTATTATTGCTTGGTCCTAAACCACAAGTATATTGAGGGTTGATTTCTACTTGACGAGCTTCAACTTACTAGTTTGGGGGTGAAAAAAGAATAAACCTAACCAAAATTAAGGAAGCGTTCAAGTTTATTTTCTTCGGCATTCAGGCTCACTTTCTCTTCAGGTCATGAGGTAGTGACGATCACCTAAATTTCAACTACAATATAAATTAATTATCAAGTTTTAAAACAAAGTATTGTAATTTTCAACTAGGGCAGAGTACAAGAGGCTTATATGTAATAATAATGATACTATTAATATATTAATGACAATATTATCATATTTTATCTGAGTTTACTTTATTTAAATTCCATTTGGTAACTAAAATCTCATTCATGACTTTTACTAAAAACAAATAGTAAAAAACTCAAATGATTGTTCTCAAAATGTCACTTTGCACTCTTTGCGGTTTGTGTAATTATATTACAAAAGAAGTAATGCTTCAATATGTAGATAATAACAATAAAGTGGTTCGATATTTGCATCGAATATTTTTAATTTAAAAATCTTTTGCTTGATTTTGCTGGAAAATAAAATAAAAAATCATAATAAAAACAAGCAATATCTTTTGAATAGTGAAGTGTAGATTGTTTGAGAATGAAATTTAATATGGTTTAACGAGGAAATTTGTAAGATTATTAGTTTCACAATTAGAAAGATAAGGGATTCTTGCAAATATAGCATTAGTTTGATACCATGATCTCTTAATCTAGAGAGATATATGGAGCCTTGCGCGTGCAATTCTAGTAACATAATTATAATTTTTTACTTATCTTGTTTTGAAATTGTTTAAAATAAAGTAATGTATATTTTACTAAGATTTTATTTTTTAAAAAAATTCTAGTAACACAATCTTAATTTTTAATCGATAAATACATGATATTTAATCATTCTCTCAAGTCTCCCTCTTCTTAACATTTTTTTTCTTGATTTAGAATTAAATTCAAAATTTTAAATATTTTTACAATCTCTCGATATCTAATTGAAAAGTATTTTAAAAATCTTATTTTTTGATAAAAATAATTTATAAATACTTTATAACTGACATATTACATCTGCTAATACCCTGATAATTTTCTTTAAAAAAAAATTAGCTCGCATGTATGTAAATTGTGTATGATAGAATTATCCCATAACAAATTTATATAATTCTTTCTTCATTTTTTTAACAAGGGTATGAGGAGCTATGATAAAAGAGAAATAAATTTTATAAAGATAGGTAAGAGATAAATTAGAACTTAAATTAATAAATTTGAGATAAAAATGGAAAAAAGAAATTATAGATGGTTAAGGTAATATTTATTAAATAGTTTAATCAAATATTTAAATTTTATCTTTTTTTTTTTTACAAAAAATAAGATTAAATGTTTTAAGTATTTTAGTTTGGAATTATCAATAGAAATTGAATCATTATAAGAGTATGTTTCCTCAGAGTTTTGTATGGAAGTGGCATAAAAAATAAAAAAATAAAAAAATTCAAAACATCATTTAAACAAAAAAAAATCGTTAAATAACACCTATATGTTGTGGATTGAAAACGCAACACATATGTTGCATCTTCAAGACACAATATATATAGGTCAATCTGGAAAAACTAGGAGTCTTCTTCTTTCCCACAATGGAAGACGCCCCCAACTTACTACCACTATCACTATTTGGACATGGAGATCTACAAATCCAAAAGTTCTACAACCACCATAGAGCAACGTGAAAATGACACAAAAATCAGAAACCCTAGCAAGCTCATCTATGTCGAATCCGATTGTAGACTTTATAAATCTAATCTTCCACGTCCTTCGAATCCTCCCTTACAGCGTCCTCCAAGTTCCTCGCATGCGCCTCAAGCTGCCCTCTCTCTCTCTCTCTTCCATCTCCCATGACCGTCTACGCTCTCCCATAAGCGCCTGAAGATGACCAAACAGTTTGTTACGTTTTCAACACGCGACATATGGCTTCTACTTAACGAATTTTTTTGAGTAAATTACTTGTTTATTTCTTGAACTTTACTTCAATTTCACAAATTCATCCCTAAATTTTTAAATGCTACACTTGAGAATCTAAATTTCAAAAAATACTACATTCCGATCCCTCCATTAGTAATAGTGACACCGTAACTGTTAATTGCTGAGTTTAAACATGATGTGACCTACCATTTTTTAAGTTGACTTCTACTGTGGAACTAAATGTTGATGTGTCGTCTGACACGTCAGTAACTTACACAATGAGTTTTCCTATGTCAGCCTAATATCACGCCAACTTTTGAAAAATTAATAAAAAATCAATTATTCTAAAATTAATAAAATTATTTTAAAATTTACTCATCCTCCTAAATTAATAAAAATTAATTGTTTTAAAATTAATAAAAATTAATAAAAACTCTTCTCTATCTCCGTCCCTCTCACTTTCTCTCTCTTCTTTCCTCTCTCTTGGTGGAAGCAAGCAAAAGATTACCGAGAATGGCGGAAATGATAGGGGATCAGGGTTTTGGAAAAGGGGATTTGAAGGAGGAGGCTTTGATTGGTGGGAAGAAAATCAGTAAATTCTATGATTAAGTGGAATTCCATCTTTGAAATCCATTTCAAGAATCAAATTTTCAGCAAAATCTATTTCTTAAATTCCATGATTAATTGGAATTCAAGATCCAAAAAACCCTAAATTTCTTTGAGAACTCAAAACTCAAAGATTACCTTAGAAGCAAACAATCGCTTCCAACTTTAAGACCCACTCCAACAATCAAATTTCCAATAAAACCAACATCTTCAATTCCTTAATTGAGCGAAATTCAATGAGCAAACCCCAAATTACTGTATAAATCCATTTACCCAACTTTGTGATCATCCAAGTTTTGCAATCAGAATTCTTCAAACCCATATTCAAATATAGAAAACTCTTAAATACTCACGTTGTAATTGCCTTGATTTTATCAAAATAAAAATCAACGAATATTTTGAATTCGAAAGGAAGATGGAGAGAGGTCTTTGAGAGATCGTTGGCTTTGGGAGAGGTTAGAGAGATAGGTTTTGGAAGATCGTTGTTGTGAAGAAGGAGATGTAGAAGCCAAAAAGGAAGAGGAGAGAGAGAGAAACAAAGAAGTAGATACTCTTCATTGATAGGTTTTGGTACTTGCTTTAATTATAGATTGTTTCTTGTGCCTCCTCTTCTCCCTCTCCCTCTCTCTCTAGCTTTTGTTCTGCTTTTTAATGCTTAATTTTTATGGGTTTTGTACCCCAAACTTAGTTTTTTTTGCTGAAATATCTTGGTTGGTTGGTTTTGTATTTTGGGTATTTAACAATTATTGCTTCTTTAAAGATTTGTTTATTTGGATTGATGTTATTCTTGATAAGGATGAAGAGTGAATCATATTTTTATGGATTTGAGTTTGGTATTTAGTTGATAGGTTTTACTCCTCTGGGGGAGGGGAGAGAGAGAGAGAATGATGGAGGATCTAAACCCTTTGTCTCTCAACTTTTTATTAATTTATTAATTTTTATTAATTTTTAAACTTTTTATTAATTTTTATCAATTTTAAAATAATTAATTTTTATTAATTTAGAAGGATGAATAAATTTTAAAATAATTAATTTTTTATTAATTTTGATTAATTTTTTAATAGCTGACGTGACAATTAAGCTAACGTGACAAAATTTATTGTGTAAGTTGTTGACCTGTCAGATGACACGTCAACATTTAGTTCTATACGGAAGCATATCAGAAAATGGCATGTCACATTATATTTCAACTCAATAATTAATGGTTACGGTGTCACCGTTACTGATAAAGAGATCGAAATGTAGTATTTTTTGAAGTTTAATTTCTCAAATGTAGTATTTTGAAGCTCAAGGATGAAATTGTGAAATTGAGATAAAGTTTAGGGCGCTAATCAAGTAATTTACTCAACTTTTTTTTGTTTTAATGATGTTTTAGAATTTTTTTTTTTTTAACGCTACTTCCGTACAAAGCTCGATTTCCTCATTTTCTGTTTAAAACAAATAAAACAATAAAATGATTAGAAGAGGGGAGTAATACTCCAAACTGACGTGAGAAAAAAAATTTAAAATAACAAAAAAAATTTCATTTTTAGCAACTATACGTTGGGTTTTAAAAACTCGATATATATTATTTACGTGAACAATATCATGACGGGTTTTCAAAACTTAATATTAGAAATACGTGATTAGTATTTATGTTGAGTTTTGAAAACCCGTCATAACAGTGTTCATGTAAATAGTATTATATATGTTAGGTTTTAAAAATTTATTATAATATTATTTACGTAAATAATACATAATGAGTTTTCATCTCGTACTGTTATATTTATTTATTTATTTATTTTCTACGTTAGTTTGGAGCATTTCTCTAGAGGGAGGTACGTTATAAAGTGTGGACGTGTACCATTTTTTGTTGCTCTCTCTCTCTCTCCCCGTTGATCTTCTCCTTTAAATTCTAGGGTTTGCTTTCTTTGCCGTCGATGGATGTCTAGCATTTGCCCTTCGCGCGAGAGAGTCCGAAGCTCTTCCGATTTCGAATTGATGGGTGTTCTTTTCTCTCCTTGACCATTTTCTCTTCTCAATTCCCTTCTGGAGGTGCATTTTTCTTTTTCAATTTTGTAGGTTTCTGTTGTTTAGGTTTTAACATTTTCCCCTTACTTTTCCTAATTTTTCTTTTCCTGCCAACGAAATATTCTTCTTGGTTGTATGATTGTTTCGTTAATTTTTCTTTTTGTAATTGAATTGTTGGCCGTCAAAATGACAATTGAGTTTGAATAAATTCTTGGAACTCTCTCTCTCTCTCTCTCGATTTTTCCAAATGTTGTTTGGGGTTAAATTGTATTTACATGCTAATGTTCCAAGAAATGATATATTTTATCTTTATTTTACTTGGGTGTAGTTTGTTTTTCTTATTTAAACAAACCTTGACTCTCGTTGTTTGAAAAGAATGAGGAAAGTGAAACGAATTAAGTTACTTCAGGAACTAAACATTTTTGTTTTACCGTGGAAGTATAAGACATTAGAATTTTGAATCTGATTATGTTTATTTCTTTTTAAAAGGGTTCCGGGGATGGAATATGATGAGACATGTGGTGGTCATTTGACCTCAGCTGCTACTTTTGTTGAAGGGGGCATACAAGAAGCCTATGAGGATGCTTGCAGCATATGTTTAGAGGCTTTCTCTGACAATGAACCTGCTACGGTATGATAGATTTGATAGGGTCTCATGGTCAGATGTTCGTCGCATGAAACTTGTGTGCTATTTTTCTGCTTTAAACCTGACTGGGCCAAACATCATTTATATCTTACGTCTTTCGGGTGACTGACTGCAAGCATGAGTATCACCTTCAATGCATCCTTGAATGGTATTTTTTATATTCTAACTTATCTGTTTTTATTTTATTTGTGTTGATGTTTTGCTTTTTAGTTACATAAATGCATCATTGGACAGTCATGTTGTCATCACTTAAGCACATTTGATGGTTGTTGACTATGTTATGTTGTGGATTAAGTAGACTCTAGAACTGTTTCTGCAGTTTTGCAGTCTTAGCCTCAACCACTATAGTTACTTGTTTAGATTGAAATTGGGAGCTTATGTAGCATATAACAACTTATAGTTCTAATATGCTTAGCAAGGTAAAATTTAGACATGGGAAAATGGGACATTCTTAGTTGCCTTTTGCTCATGAATCTGGATGAAGGCAGTTGTATGTAGATATGAGTTGTACTTCTGAAAATGTTTATGATGTGCTTATTTGTATTTTTGTAACCCTTTGGCAAGAAATTTTATTGATGGGATGTTGAGAGAGGTGAATGCAATCATAGGAGTCGTTATTTTTGATTAATGTTTAACACCATCATTTATTGTTGAAAATATCATTAGGCCTTTACTTTGAAAACAACTTAGAAACTTAAATTGTTTACCTTATAAGCATTTGTCATTGTCTATTCATAAACTTTAAATATTTTTATTGAAAAGACAATAAATCAAGTCAGTTTCTCTTCCTAATAGAAAAAGCAAGAAAAAAATAGGATAGTTTTTCAATGTTGAAAATTGAAATTACCCCTGAACTCTTTATTCAGGATGAAAGTGAAGATATCATATAATGTAAACTGTAGGTTGTCTACAATTGGGAATTAAGAGTTTTTCTTCCCCTTCTTTGAATTGCTTGTGGGGTTAAAATTGGGATCCCAGGAAGATTATGTGAATGGAGGGTCTCTTTGACGACAACCTTTGCGGTGAAGGGGTTTTACAACCTCATTAGGTTGACCAGTAGGGATGGTGGAGGTCTTCCTTTTCACTGATGCTTATTTGGGATCCCTCTGCTGCCTCGCAGTTGCATTCTTATGCTGCAAGGCCATTCAGTGAAGGACAATCTTCAAAGGAGAGGTGTTGTTTGGGGTCACTTGCTCCATCATCGCACCTAGGCTCGTTGTAGGGAAAGATTCTCTCCCTTTGGCATCAACATTAGGTGGCTTCAAGCTCCGTCCAAAGTGAGTTGTGGATTTGAAGTGGTTTGAGAGTTTGTATACTGAGGATGGTCTTTGAGGTGCTCCCTCTACCATGTTTTGGTTGGTTGGTGGGAATGAAATAGGAGGAATTTTTTAGGGGTACAGAAACCCTTGATTATTATGGTGGATATCTTCATTAATTGTTTGTATTTTTTGGTTGTTTACCAATTTATTTGTTTCCTTCATGCACGTTGATTTTGTAGAGTCTTTGTTGCAGTAGTTTTTGCAAGGTCTCACTACCTTAGTGCTCCTCCTTCTGAGGGTATTTTTTTTCTTGGTTGAGAATAAATTTGCTATTTCGATTAGAAAAGAGATTAGCACATTTGTTTCACATATAGGCTAAAGCATATGGTGCTTGTAAATATATAATGTAGGACATAAATATTTTCCTTTTTCACGTATAATACAGGCTCATTTGTCTTTTTCTTTTATGCAATAAACAGGCAGAGACCGTAAATGATGATACAAATTAAGTGGCCTTACAATAATTTATTTATCTGTTTTGTTCTATATTTGTTGAGAATATACACGTGTGTGTGTATTAATATATGTATGTATATAAATGCCTTTTTATTATATATAGGTTGACAAGCTCATAGCAATCTGAGCTCATTCTCAAGCTTAGAGGATTCAAACCTTTATTGTTATTATTGAATTAGTTGAATTAATGCACTTTTATTATTATTATTATTATTATGTTATTTTATTACTTTTTCTCTCTCCTCTCTTCTACATTGGTCTCTCAAATGGCCGACCCCAAAATTTAGGATTAAGGCTTAGTTTGATTTTTGTTGTAGTAGATTCAAACCTTGCTTAGCTTGTTTACAGCCCCAATGTTTTCCTTATTTCCATGCCATGATTTGGGAAAGTAGGATACAAAATGATGTTAAAATATGTTTTGGAGGGATTTTTTCTTCTTTATTCTTCTTATGTTTGTTTATACATTTTTATGATAGTTGTGACATGCATAGAACTTTAGGAATTGTCATTGTGTTAATGGAACAGGATGGAGGGTCCTATTTCAAAAATTCTTGTTGTTAAAAGAATGAACTGTAGAAGTTGAATTGAGGGGCATATTTGTAAATAGCTGCATTGCATGGTTCTTGATATCGATTACTCATATGCTCAAACTCATTGGGAAGCAAACTGCTTAGGGAAAGCACGATTCATGAGAATTGTGAAATTTGAGGAAGTTTGAAGGAAGATGGAGCAACAAATAATAGGGGATAAAGAGGAAGAATGAGACTAGGAATTTTAACTTTAATTTTGTCTTTCAGGTGTCAATGAACTATTATGCGTGCTGTGACAGTCGAGAATTGCTCGAGGCTGTTGCGAGCGAGAGGAGCTTTAGGCTTAATTCATCGAGAACACCTGCCATCTTTCATCATCCTGTTCTTGGAGATTTTGATCTGTCACAGGTTTGTTGCCCATTACATTTGCTTCTTTTAGAATTATATTGCATGTCAATCTGAGTCCTTTTGAGGATTGTTTATTTAATGATGTAAATCATTCTTCTAATTGTAATGCAGTTGCATGTAGGATCCAATTATTCTGATTTTGAGGAGCACCTACTTCAGCACTTGGCTTCTGCTGCAGCTATGGGAAGAGCTCACCATATTGCTCAGATGCAGAGCCAGAGGACTCGGTCATCTGGTCATGGTTGTCCACAGTTCTTGGTTCTTTCTGTACCTTCAAATGCTCCTGCCCCTCACACTGGGGGTGAAAGTGAACCAGCTGCAATGACTTGCTGGTCAATCTTCCTCATTTGCAACTGGTGGAGTTGAACAGTTGCAGCTTCGGCCTGTTCAAAGTCTCTTGGCATCTGGATTTAGTGGCATGCATGCTATTAGACAAGGAATTGTGGTTGCTAATGGGTAAACAAGATCTTCAAATATTTTTCTTTTTCCCGTGTAATGATCAGTTTTTTTTCGTTTTTCCTTTTATTTTGCCTTTTTTTAATCAATGGAGTTATATTTTGTTCATTGAAGCTTTATGAATCAACCTTCTGAGGGAAATGAATCTAGACCTGGGCCTTCAGATTTCCAGTCATTCTCAGAATCTTTAAAATCCCGCCTTAGTTCAGCATCTATGAGGTGTTTAAAGGATCATTTTTTATTCTTTTTATTTAATTTGTCTGCATGAAGTATTCAGTTCTGTGCTCTTGGAACCAAAATGCCTAAACCATTGCTTTCTCTGCATAAGATACAAAGAGTCTATTTCGAAGAGTACAAGAGGATTGAAGGAAAGATGGTTCTCTCGTAGCCCTTCCATGGCAGATATTGGTTCTGAAGTTAGGAGAGAAGTGAGTGCTGGAATTGCAAGTGTGTCTCGCGTGATAGAACAGCTTGAGTCCAATGATTGCAATGGAGCCAACAGTTCTTCTGTATCAAACAGCACTGGCTCTTCAGTTGCAGAGCCTGTGAACCCCAATAATGCAGAGGCAAATGAAACAGCTTTGAGCGGCAATAATACCCCTCCTTGTGCCACAAGTTCAATGCCACATTAAATTTTTCCCTTTTTTTCAGTAGTTGCATCTTTCCTCAGCATTCTGGCATTCAAAGGTTAGTGTTGATATGTGACATTCTTTTGTTCTCGTTAATTTAGTTGCTATAGTTTGCAGATTATATATAGATCCTGTATGAGGGTTGAAACATCCTTTGGTCTAAGTACGTTTTACTTCTGTTTGCTTCTTAAACTGAATATTCTCAGTTGTGGTTCTTTCTGAAAGTTCACTTGTTCTTCTTGTTTTGATCCATGCCATTGTAAGAAACAAACCCATCACTTTCAATTTCCCTCATGGAATGGGGTTATTTTGCTTTCTTGTGTGTTCTTTCAACTTTGCTTGTTTGTTCACTGCTAGATCCCTTTTTAGCATTATTATTTTCTCTTTGCTGTTTGAGCCTTATCTTTCTTAAGAGCAGTGGAGAAATAATAGTGTGTTGGAAATAGGAGAGAGTCAGTAAAATATTGGGACTTCTTGGGAATCTGGGTAGTTATCATAGGAAATTGTAATATTTAGTTGGTGGTGTATTCTTTGTTGTATGAATAGGGCTGCGCTGAGTGCTAGGTACTCAAGCACCCTTTCACCGTGTAACCACTCAACCAATCGAGTCATCAGAATGTTTTTTTTTCTTTTTTTTTTTTCCTCCCTCCTATTTCGATGGTTTGAGTAAAAAATTTCAACATGTCAATCAATTCAAACCAAGACTAGCGCAAAATCTAGGGGCCGAGGCTGATCAACAAACTGAACCCATATTCCTATAGCAAATAAATGGCTATGTAGTGCTGGAAGGTTGATTTTCTGTTCAACACCATTTCAAATATGATGCTTATAGACATGTTGGGGCATATCCAATATTTTTATAGTTCCTTATCTTCTATAAACTCCTTAGACCCTTCCAGGTTACTTTTTGAACTCTTAAGAGTTATGTGACAATTGTCGATAAAATTGAAATGACTAAATTTTGGACTCTTAGAGTTATGTGACAATTATCGATAAAATTGAAATGATTAAATTTTGGAAACCATATATTGTCATGGAGTTTTTATGCTGTCTTAATGGGGGTTTTATCTGGCATAGCTTTCTCTATTGTCCAATCAGTATCTAAAGTTCTGTTTTCTTCCTAATTTCAGGTTTCTGACACATCCAGAAGGGTGTGCTGAAGATAGGATGCATTGTGTTACAGGCCAGATGCCTTTGCAACGATCATAGTGGTGGACGATTAGAAGGTGTTCACTGTGGTCTGAATCTGAATAAAAGCCAAAGGAACCTCATAAATTGGAGGGACAAGACATTTCCAGCTGGGCAAGCTTGTGAGATGGGTAATCGTTTGTAAATTTGTTCATATTCAGAATTCCAAATATAATCCTTATACATTTCGGTAATATATATTTGAATGGTAAATGAGACTTACCATATACAGAATAAGTATGAAAACATAAAAAGTTCCCATGGATGTTGAAGACTGCTTCCAGAGGCATGCTTTCTATGCTGCTTGTCATTTTTTTTTTTTTAAATAATATATACTGAAAGTGGTAATTAAATATTCACAGAGCTAGAATCTTAGTAGGATAATCCTGACTTGTGCAGTCTTCGCTGCTTGCATCGCCAGTTGCGTGTGTAGTCACATTAAACAATAGTATTGCCATTGATATAAACTAAAAATTTCCTTACAAGTAAGAGTACAAAAATTTTAGGGGTAAAACAATTAAAGTAATTTAAAGATTTTTGTTATGTAATAAGAAGTTCTCAGTTTGTGTGTCCGTGTGTTTTGTAAGTTTGATAAGAATGAGTTTGTGGATATAGAGTTATGGTATCAAATAGGAAGTTTCCATTTTTTAATAATTTATAAACATATAAGAATTTTAATTGGATTGAAAATCCAACACTGATTACAAAACATTTTATTTAATGTTTGTTAGTGACCGGTAATACCATGCAACTTTTGTTGTCTCTTCATTTCTTTGTTCTTTCCTCAATGGGCAAAAGGGTGTTTGAATTCTTTATAAGCGAATGGTGTCACACTAATTAAATTTTGCTCCTTATATAAATATATATAGTGTTTTATGGGTTTTCTTCGATATTTATTTATTTACTTCTTGATTTGTAATTGTTATATTAAGTAGATTTTAGGTTTTACTATTGGTATGTTTATCCAGAAATATCAGTTGATTTTTGTACGGATAAATTATAATTCAATTAACACTATCCATTCTCTTTAGAGGTCTCGAAGGAAAAAAAAATCAATTGATTCTTGTGTTACTTTGACCTATTAAGTGGCATGCATTTAGTAGATAAAGAATTAATTTAAGTATGATTGTTTTGAAACGAAAAATTAGTAGAATAATAACCATCTTAAGGCTTTTTTGGAGGATAGAATCGACTCGGCCGAAATTCAAGCAGTCTCTTTACTCGAATATCCCAAAGGAATGCAGTTTAGGGAAGGACTTCGCGTATAATATGTGGGAAAGGGGTAAGTTTATAGGGATTGACAAAAAGTTAAGCTTAATTGGGCCACGCTTAAATATTGGTGGCTTAACTAATGCGGCCACGAGTAAGCCTGGTCCAAACTACTTTGCTATGTGAATTAAATGCATCAACAAGTATTCAAATCAAATTTTTACTAATTTTTAATCAAATCATTAGTATGTAGAATTTTATTTAATTTACATATGAATCTCCCTTGATGTTAATTAACATTCTATTGCCATAAGATGATCTTGGTTAACTTGAGATTTTAATCTTGCAAATGGAACGGAGAGTTTCCTCCTAAAAAGACCTGATAATCTCTCCTAAAAAGACCTGATAATAACTTGGCATTGGTCGGAACGTAATTTCATATATCAATTGGTCCAGTTTTCGGGGGGAAAAAAAAGGGTTGATCTAGAATAAAAAAAAAAAAAAGCCAGATCTTGAGTTTTGCAAAATAGACTTGTGAGAGGATTTTTATTTCTTGTGTGGAAATATGGACGAGAGAACGATGGGAGATCTTATGGCGGGAGAGACGTCACCCATTTTGCATTTATTTCGGAGAAAGCCTTTGCGTCGTAATAATTGTTCTACTTCTGAGTTCTAACCCTTTCTCCCATCAGGTCCAGCGAGCCATTGCTAGCTTAGAAATTTGGCCACGACGGTGACAACTCCACGAGCAATCAGGCTGAGACGTAGAAAAACTTCAGTGAGTAGAAACCAATTTGAAACCTTCTTATGCACTCTCTCTTCTCTTTTCTTCTCTGGAATTCTCTGCAATTTGAGGTTATTACATCTCAGATTTAAATGGTCGGCTTGTGCACGTCCAAGCTCTATGGTTCAGGCTTAAACATTACATTCTGCGCAAATGACTCTAACAGGCAACCAATGCGAAACCAACATGCCACATTGCTCAATAACTTAGGCGACAACATTTCTAGACAATAAAACAACACCTCAGGCTGTCCGCAAAGGCTATAGTAACTGAAGGAGAAAGAAAAAGTAGTGTGGAGATATAGTAACTCGGAGATTCTGTTTCAAAGGCTATCAAAATTTAAGAACTATATCAACTGAATTCTAACATTTTCTTATGCTTAAGCCACTTTAATCGCAATCCTGTCCCAAGTACCTTTGGTAACTTTCAGTCTTTTGATTTCCCCCCTCATACTCGTTAGTTTCCCTTTCCCAATTCTTAGGTGTCTTTCATGAATATACTTTTGGTTCATTTTTCCCTCTTATACATTTGTTTCATTTAAAATGTATCTTTCATGATGGTTAACTGTTGTACTCATTTTTTGAGGATATTGAAGACACTGTTATTGGTTTAGCAGGATTTCTCCTTTTAGATAGTATAGTGATCTTGTTCTTTCTTGGAACAACTATTATGTCAGGAGTCTCAATAAAAGAAAGGAAGTGGAGCTTTCCTCGCGGACTCTTGACCATATTTCTGATATCTTCTGGTCCCTATATATGGGTTTCAGCATGTTAGATTTCCCCATAGTTCCATTTGATTATCCGCCCCCAAAATCTAATAATCTTCCATATGGAATGTTACAAATCCCTCCATGATCAAGACTTTTAATTGACCACGAGTACCGATCTGTTGACTAACAAGACAAAGAAAAGCTTTTTTCTTGTAATGTTTGCATTGTGTGCCATATGGATCAGGAATAGCATGCATTTATACTTGTTAAGAATACCAACCTACATTCTAAATATTTGTCTAATCTCATTATCAACACGATTTTATGGATCCACTCATCCTTTTGACATAATTCAATAGGCTAGGAACCATGGAATAATTTTAACTACCCTTTTGACATAAAAGCTGTTAAGAGGAAGCAGAAGACTTTGGCTTTTAAATTCTCTTTCTTCCTTAATTTTTTGTTTATTCTTTCTTTACTCCTGGGAACGTGCCTTGGCCGACTTGTTATTCTTTCTTAAATGAGTAGCATTTCTTAAATGTTGTGCTAGTTTCCACAAGTCTTGTTATTTTTCTTGCTGCCCTTCCTTTACCTCCTCTTGTCCCTTTTAATATGAAGTCTGATGTGATGAATAATTTTGAATGCCCCATCGAGGGTCTGGTGCTTCAGTTTTTAACCCTCTTTTCCGAATGCTGACCAGAGTCGATTCTTGGTGTACATTTGCTTGCAACAAGGGTTGCTATGACCTAAGTCATGCTTTCAAAATTTTCAGTTTGATAGAACCCATCCTATGCCATATTGGCAGGACAAGTATAACAGACTGGCATTTTTCATGGGCTTCGGTAGAAAATACTATCAATTTCATGACTCCTCAAAATAAGAGGATGTTTCTGAAGGTGATCGTTGAGTTGACTTATTTTGAATTGGAAGAACTTATATTTTCATGATAAGAGTATTTATTTATTTCGTACTTGATGGCTCCTAGTTCCTGCCTTTGAAGCTGCTCGAGAAAAAGAAAATTCAGTGTGGCTGTTGTCAGCCATTTTATGTCAGGAATGAGCAAATATGCAAATCAGGAGGTGGCGGGACATGTTGGAGACTTGTTGGTAGGGCAAGTGATTTATTGCAGCTGCTACTATGAGTAAATATTTGAGAAATGTCTTTAGGGGCTTATATACTTGTCTTCAACTAAGTAAGCCACCTCTTGGAGATTCAACAAGGCCAGCTTGAGTTTTCTTTAGGCTTGCTTTTTCCTTTTCTTTGTGATGGCATATTAAAGTTTCCCTGCGTCTACCCTGATTTTGTTCAATGCTTTGTGGTAATTTTCCCTATGCTCCTTTGTTTGGATGTCGTAGAAACCATTGGATTGGCTGGGTAGACTCGAGCCCCAAAGACTATTTGTCGTGGAAACTATTGTTTTAGAGAGACGGGGATGTTAGAAAAGGCGGCTGTTTAAAGGCCAATCTTCAGTCAATCATTTCCACTTTCCCTCCATCCTCCCTCCTCTCTCTCTCTCTCTCTCTCTAAAACCAAAAGCCCCTCATTGAAATCAAGCGAATTCCAGCTTCCCATTTCACACAAAGCAGAGAGAGAGAGATGGAAGTGGTGGTACCTGTAGCAGCAGTAGACTTCGACATCGATTGCCCAACTCCGTACATTAGCGCAACTTCAAGCCCACAACGCTTTGGTAACTTCTTCAGCGCCCCCGCAAGCCCTACTTCACGCTCTTCCGCCATAACCGCCAAAGCTCGGATCTTTCAACTGCTTCAACAGCCGCCAAAATTCCCTTCAGCAGGGAAGAAATCCCCGGGGAGGCAACATTCCCTTCTGGGATGACATGTTGGCGACAACATTCCCTAGATTTTTGCCCATTGGTTTTCATTTCTTGATCTTTCAACTGCTTCAACGATTTCGCTTTTGATTTCAGCGGAAGCTTAAATTAAAACCAATCTCCTCTTCTCCCCGCCGCTGACGAACTATTTGATGGAGCCAAAATCAAGCCTTTGAAACCTTCTCCTGGGATCGATTCTCCGAAATCACCAAAGAAGAAATCCAGTTCTCCGAGGAACAAGAAAGATCTTCATCCTTTCGAAATCGCTTTGAATCATTCTCGCCAAGTATTAGAGAGAGAGAGAGGGGAGCAAGAGATCGATCATTAACACCTTCCAAGAAAAATTCTCCGCTTGACTTGTGGCTCAAAAGGCTGCCACGAACGTGCTAACAAGACCCTGCATATGACGTGTCAGATGACTTGTTGCAGACTGGGCCTGAGTGATGACATGTCTGCTGACTAGGAGGCCATGACCGGACCTTTACAGATGACATGGCTGTTAGGAAGGCGAAGGGGTGTGATGACTCGGCTTTGCGATGACGTGTAGGCAAACAAAGGGCCCACATTTTTTGCTGACTGGACTCGGGAGATGATGTGGCATCTGACTCGGATGCCAAGTCAGCGTCGACTGTGCACATTGGATGACGTGTCGGATGACTGGATAGGGCGATGAGCTGTCATATGACACCATCACCACGTCGATGCTGACTGGAACTGATGACGTGTCAGATGACTGATCTGTCGATGACATCTTCTGACCTGATTGCCAGGTCACCACTGACTGGACGAGGCGATAACGTGTCAGATGACTGGACAAGGGTGATGAGCTGTCGTCCGACATGGATCCCAATAAGCAATGACTAGATCCCAAGGATGACGTGTCTTGTGACATGGATGCCAGGTCATCGATGACTGGACTTTGTGATGACGTGTCTGTTGAGTCAGATGCCAGGTCATTGATGACTGGACGGGGCAGATGACTTGTATGATGACTCGACAGAGAGGATGAGCTGTCGTCTGACTCGGACGCCATGTAAGCATCGACTGGACCGAGGGAATGACGTGTCTGATGACCGGATTGGAGGATGAGGTGTTCAATGACTCGGACGCCATGTAAGCGCCAACTGGACCAAGGGATGACGTGTCTGATGACTAGATATGAAGGATGAGCTGTCATCTGACTCGGACGCCATGTCATCTATGACCTGGCCACTGCGCATGACTTGTCAGATGACTGGATATAGTGGTTGAGCTGTCGGTTGACGTGGAAGCCATGTAAGCGCTGACTGGACCATGCGAATGACGTATATGATGATTGGATATTGATAATGACGTGTCTTCTGACGCGGAATCCAAGTCATCACTGACTGGAAGCTGGCGATGACCTGCCGGATGACTGGATATGGGCGATGAGCTGTTGTCTTACTTCGGCTCCACGTGTGTACTGACTGTACTCATCAGAACAGATGACTGGATATGGAGGTTGACCTGTTTTCGGATAGCTTTGCCATGCAAATGACGTCTCTGATGACTGGGTATGGGCGAGGTGTCTTCTGACCTGGATACCAGGTCACCACTGACTGAACATTACCAATGACATGTCAGGTGACTGGATGGGGGCGATGGGGTCTCTGACTCTGACGCCACGTAAGCGCTGACGGGACCAAAGGATATGACGTGTTTGATGACCGTATATGGTAGATGGCGTGTTACGTGACTGGGATGCCATGTGATCCCTGACCGGACTATGCAAATGACGTGTCTGATGACTAGGACTCCAGTTGATGGCTGACAGCACTCATCTGATGACGTGTCAGCTACTGGGTGCCAAATATTTGATGACTAGGACTCAATGACTTTGCTGACGGGGCCCATCAGATGACGTGCCTGCTCATGAGATCCATGTTTTCAGGCTAAATGTTGGGGAAGTTGCAACTTTTCCTCACCGCCCTGTGCCCTCTGATTTGTCTTTTCCCACTGGGATTTCTCCTCCATACTAATTCTGCAATTTTTTCTCAAGATCCATGTTTTCTTTGCTTCTATCAAGCTCGCTCTCTCTCTCTCGCCCATCAATTCCCCCATTTTTTTGTCGATTCCATTCAATCTTCTCAACCGGCCAAAGAGAATTGTTGACAGATTGAGATGTTGAAGAAGAAGAAGAGGATGATGAAGCGAGAGAGCCGAAAACCTTGTCCACGCAAACTCTGAAACTGTCTTCCATGTATTGGTTTTGTGAGAGAGAGAGAGAGAGAGAGAGAGAGAGAGAGAGAGAGAGAGAGAGAGAATGTGTGTGTGTGTGGGGTTAGGGTTCTTGTAATTTTTGGTCGGGTCGAAGTTTCGTAGCTGTTCTGATTTCTATTTTTCATTTTTTTCTTCTATTTATTGTGTCTATGTTTGGAAATGTCGCGAGAATCAATTAAGAATGATGAAGTGGCTCTGTCGGCGAAGCAGGGTCGTTTTGGATGAGTTGGGTTTTTGGTATTCGTGGAAGAATATGGTTTCGGATTGAAGGAAGAAGCGGTGGTGTCTGTGGTGGTTGAATCGAAGGAGGGTTTTTTTGGGGGGTTTGTGATGTTGGAAGGTGAAAGGGTCTCCATGAATGGAGCTGAAATGTGCAGGAATCGAAGGCGTGACGCGAATGTGAATGTGATGAATCTAGGGTTTTCGGTGACATTTCGAGAGAGAGACAGAGAGAGAGAGAGGAGAGAGAGAGAGAGAATGTCTTGCTTTTATTGTTTCTATGTTTGACTTCGTCGGTTGCGCCTAATCACCCTCCGCCCCTTTACGATGATAATATAATAGAAATTGTTTTTTTGTGATATAGAGAAATTATAAATCGAAAATGGAGGAAATTTTTCACTTCAACCACGTAAAATTACTTTTATCTTTTGATTTGACCTCTTCTTTCATTTTTTATCTCTTCTTTTATATATATATATATTTTTTACAAAATTTGTTATATTTTATTTTCTTAATCTAACAAGAAATATATATATTTTTCATGATTTTAAAATTTATAATATTATTTATTACCAAAATCAAAGTTTATAACCTTAATCAATAATTTACTCTTAATTTATTTTATATCTTAGCACTTTACTTTAATTAGGTGGGATTTTAACAGTCGGGAAGGGGCAACATGACAATGATTCAGATTAAAAACCTTCTCCTTTATATTTTATGTAATTATTCATTGCTTCCAAATCTTTGAGTGGCCTAAGGCCCTAATTAATAAAAAAAAAAAAAAAAAAAAAAAAAAACACCCCAAAGCCAAGTGCATTAGGTAGCACCATTTACACATAATGATTGGCGGGCCGATGTCAGGGTTTCAAGACTTTTGAGTCTTGATTGATTAGACCCATTATTGTTGACGGTAGATGATATTGATTTTTATTTAATTCTTATTATTGATATTAATTATCATATTTTAATTAATTTAATTTTAATATTTATAAAAATCTTATTAAAAAAATAAATTTCCCAATATAATTTTTTTAATTTTAAAAATTCAAACTGATTATTATTTTTTCAGATTAAAAATATTTTATCAAAAAAAAAAAAAAGTCTTAAGAGAGAAACAAGGTCACTGCCTGCCCATAGTTTCATGATATGCAGCTCCAACCCACTGTTTGGACCCAAAGAAGCCCTTCTCAAGTTTCATGATATACATCAATAAAGAGAGTCAGTTGTGTCAAATCTCAAGTTTGATCTATTGTCTTATTTGAAAATATAAAGAAGTAATTCTAGATTTCAAGTTAAATAAATTAAATATTTACCTAGCAATTTTATGTAAATAATTTTTAATTAATTTCTCAATTAAAAAAGAAAATATTATTTTTTCTACTAATATCTTTAATCCCTAAAATTTTTCCCTTTTAATTTTCGTTAGAGCTGAGTTATGATTCCACAAATATCGACTCCTTGTTGACTCGAACGGCTACCATCAAAAGGATATGAAACTTGTAAAAACCGTCGAAAGATACTCCGACGGGAGATATTTTGACGTTAAAGTAAAAAAAACAATTTTCGAATATAAAGAAACAGACTTAGAGCTCGGAAAGGGAGAGGTTTCCTGTGATGAGTATGCTCAATATGTGAGCCTTAAGAAACATATCTGTTTTGGAGGGTTTTAGTATGTCTTATACCTGCGAGAGTTGTGTGCCGTCGGAGTGTTGCAACCTTACTTTCTTTATCGAACCGATCTGAAAATTTTGGAAGTTCAATATTTCGAATTGATCGTGATTCTCATCATTCGGGGAACTTTCGTCTTCTGATGGGATCCTTTTTTTAACTGAAAGATCCTAAATATGCTGCTCTCAAATAAGAAATCAAAACTATTAGGATATTTTGACATTCCTTTGGAATCATTGATCTGTTGGTTATCGATCGATCGTTCGATCGATGAAGGTTCTTTAGAATTCGTTCGTTTGATGGACCAACGATTGAATATTCGATTGGAGCGGTTACTTTCGTTTGATAAATCACGTTCGATTGGCGGGGTGATTGAGACGCTATCGTTCAGAAAATCTGAACAACTGAAACCCTTCAGTAAATAGTCATAAGGAATATTGAACATCGATCGGTAGTTGTCCTTTGTGGGCTTTTTGCATGGGCCTTTCAAGTGCTGACTCTTTTAGCTGAGCTTAAAACTATATCCCATCATTTACCCCTGACTCATTGCCTTCTTAGTAAAGAAGCGTCATGAGTAGACACATATTAGGGCGAGGCGTGTTTAATACGTTACAAAAGCATAGGGATGCTAAGTTCGTCCTAATCCATTCCACGAATGCGGGTGTGTCTCATAGGAAGTGACCCCTTCATGGGAAATTGAAGACAATTTATTTCTTTATTTATGATAGTCTATTCTCGATGATCCGTTTTACCTACCCTCAGTTAATTGGGCTATGCTTATCCACTGTTATAAATAGCTACGACAGATATTTGTTTTTTTCCTTAAAAAATTGAGACTTTTTCTCCTCTTTGGGAGTTTTACTAAGAGTGACTCTTTTTCGAGAGTTGTCTTGTGAGGCGTTTTGGTATGTGAAGCTCTATGGTTTAAGTAACTTCTGCTAGAATGGGATCTCATTAAGGAAGGGGACCACCAGAATGAGATCTCATTATATCGGCCGTTATTCGGTTGGCATAGTGAGATCATCCATCACCAATGGAGGTGCGTCTTGTACCACCTTGGATGATCCATCCAGATTTGTCTCCATCATCCAAATGCGGTGGGGATGACTCTTGTACCATTTTTGGATTGGTAGGTTGGGTTCAGGTTGTTTGGGGGTGGCAGAGCACGAGCTCACATTCTCTATCTCTAGCACTACGTTTATTTTTGTACTCTCCAGTGTAAGGACTATGGTTTTTATATTTTTGAGTTACCTCGTTATGTACTTCTATGCGTAGTCGGTCCGACCTAGGGATTTGTATGCATACTCATGTAACCGAATGTACTTCTTGCATAAGGATAAATAAAATATTATACTTTACTTGAATTTTATCTTTGTTCTCTTTTGTTCCCTTGTCTGGTTATATGTTTCTCTTCAACTTTCGTCAAAGTAGATCTGCTTCTGGCTTTAGGCTCCATACTAAGATGTCGAGTAATGCCGGCCTTTCGAACCGCCAAACGTTTGGTAGTTAGGTTGAGGTGTCACGCTCATTCGTTCAGGAAACTTCGTTTCTTATACGTTCAACCGATAGGAACTGAGCGACTTAGACCTGCCATACGATAGGAAACTTTTAGGTAGGAGAGCCGATTTCACCCGATCGGGGAGTTCCATCCCTTATTGACGATACGTTCGAACGATAAGATCTGAATGATTTAGACCCGCCATGCCATAGGAAACTTTTAGATAAAGGGGTCGTATCCACCCGTTTGGGAAGTTCTATCCCTTATTGACGAGATGTTCGAATAATAAGATCTGGACGACTTAAACCTGTCATGCTATAGGAAATTTTTAGATAGAGGGATTGTGTCTACCCGTTTGGGGAGTTCCATCCTTTATTGACGATACGTTCAAACGATAAAATCTGGATGATTTAGACCCGCCATGCCATAGGAAACTTTTAGATAAAGGGGTCGTATCCACCCGTTTGGGAAGTTCTATCCCTTATTGACGACATGTTCGAATAATAAGATCTGGACGACTTAAACCCGTCATGCTATAGGAAATTTTTAGATAGAGGGATCGTGTCTACCCGTTCGGGGAGTTCCATCATTTATTGACGACACGTTCAAATGATAGGATTTGAGCGATTTAGGTCTGACATGCAATAGGAAATTTTTAGATAGAGGGGTCGTGTTCACTCGTTCGGAGAGTTTCATCTCTTATTGACGACACGTTCGAACGATAAGATCTGAACGACTTAGACCTGTCATGCGATAGGAAATTTTTAGATAGAGGGGTCGTGTCCACCAGTTCGGAGAGTTTCACCCCTTATTGATGATACGTTCGAACGATAGGATCTGGATGACTTATGCCCGCTGTTCGGTAGGAAAAGTCGTTTGGTTCTTACTGAGTTGGCTTTTTCGACTGTAGATAGTTCCCGAGTTTACTGATAGTATATACGCAAGTTGTCTGAGTTCCAGGTCCTAGGCACTGTCGATCTATTTAGATTGTCGAGTCGATAAGTTCCCGATCGAACCACGGAACGTACTCGATACGAGCCTTCCCAGTTAGGAGCGAGTTTGCCCCTGTGTTGAGGTTGACCAGTAGGTTCCACCTTCCTTAGTACCACTTCACTAGGTCTGAACGTTCGGTTCTTGACTCCATGATTGTGATATCGTGTCATCTGTTACTGATAGGCCGTCATTTGTGCCGATGCGGATTCTCGTAACTCTGGAAGCAAGTCCAGTCTTTCACACAAGATACGTTCATTTTGCTCAGCGTCGTATTGAGCTACCCGAAATGAGTAAATACCTATCTCCAGGGGTATGACTGTTTCGCTTCCATAAGTTAAACTGAACGATATTTCTTCCGTTACTCTTCGGGATGTAGTGCGATATGACTAGAGGATACCGTAAAATTCTTCAGCCCAATGTCCCTTAGCGTCATATAGCATCGTTTTTAATTCTTGTAGGATCGTTCGGTTGGTTATTTCAGTTAACCCGTTGGTTTGTAGGTGAGCAACCGATGAAAATTGATGTTGAATCTCAAGTTTTTCATAGAACTTCCAGAAGTGCTTGTTGTCAAATTGCTTTCCGTTATCCGTGATAAGGACACGCGGTATGCCGAATCGGGTGATAATATGGGCCCACACGAAGGACTGGGCCTTGACTACCGTGATCTAAGCTAAGGGTTCGGCTTCCACCCACTTGGTGAAGTAGTCGATCGCTACTATCAGGAATTTTCGCTATCCCGCGGCTACGAGAAATGATCCGAGGATGTCTATACTCCATTGGGCAAACGTCCAGGGACTAGATATAGGGTTGAGCTCAGTGGAAGGTAGCCAAGGCACTGAGGAGAAGTGTTGACACTTGTCGCATCGTTTCACATAGTTGTCGGAATCGACCTTCATGGTTGGCCAGTAGTACCCCTAACGAAGGGTTTTGTAAACTAGATTTCGAGTGCCTGGATGGTTACTACATATTCCTTCGTGGATCTCTCGAATGACATAGTCTCCCTCTTTGGGGGTTAGGCACTGCAGATATGGATGAGTAAATAACTTTTGGTAGAGAATATCATAAATTATGGCATAGTGTGCTGCATTTCGCTTCGGTTTCATCGCTTCCCTCGGGGACTCTGGCGGACGATCATGTCTTAGATATTTTTCTATGAGGTCTTTCCAACTAGGGGACCGATCAATAGGGAGAGCCTCTTTGGGTTCGTCGATACTGGGATACGACAGACTTTCAATGTATATTGTTCGGCTAGAGGCAACTGAATCGGAACTAGCAAACTTCGATAAGGTGTCAGCTCGTGCGTTTTCCAACTGAGGGATTTGCTGGATGTCAATTTTGCCTAATTGTTTCATCGTCTCACGCAATTTACTCAAATATTTAGTCATGATTGGGTCTTTAGTTTCATAAACCCTTTCGATTTGTTTCACGAACAACTGTCTATCCGTAAATACCCTAACATTCCGTGCCTCCATATTAATGGCGATTCGAAGGCCTGTTAGTAAGGTTTCGTACTCTGCTTGGATGTTGGTGGCCTAAAAATCGAATCGGAAGGCGTATTCTGCCTTGAAATCGTTCGATCCTACTAGTATAAGCCCGACGCCACTTCCTGAGGAATTTGATAATCTGTCAACATGAATGGTCCACTCTGGGGTCAACCACTCTTCTTGATAGTTGGGAGACTAGTCTTCAGACGGTGTAGGCAAATTACATTCGAGGATAAAATCGGCCGGTGCTTGGCCCTTTATCGCTGGTCGCGGCCGATACTGGATATCGAATTCGCCCAGTTCCATACTTCACATGATAAGTCAACCGGAAGTGTCTCTCTTTTGGAGGATTTGTTTCAGCAGTTGGTCGATGAGCACCGCAATAGTATGAGTTTAGAAGTACGGTCAAAGGTGTCTTGCTGAGATGACTAAGGCGTAGGCTACCTTCTCGATCGGTCGGTAGTTGATCTCGGACTCCTTTAATATCCTACTAATGTAGTAGACTAGTTTTTGGGCCGTGGATTCCTATCTTACCATTACACAGTAGAGTGCTCGTTCGGAGACGGTAAGATATAGGCAAAGTGTATCCTCGGGGATGGGCCGCGAAAGTAGTGGTAGACTCATTAGGTATTCTTTTAGTCGTTCAAAAGCTGTCTGACATTCAGATGTCCATTCGAACCGTCGAGACCTCTTCAAAGCATCAAATATATGCTTGTATTTCTTGCCGACCCTGGACATAAACTGGCTCAAAGCCGCTATCCAACCAGTAAGACACTGTAATTCTTTTAACATCTAGGGAGACGACATATTCAATATCGCCTGTAACTTCTCGGGGTTGGCCTCTATCTCTCGATCGGTGATCATGAAGTCCAGAAACTTCCCGGAGGCAATCCCAAAGGTGCACTTCGCTGGGTTCAACCGCATATTATATCGTTCCAATGTCTGGAAGGTTTCTTCAAGGTCTGCGACATGAGTTTCTGCGGTGATGCTCTTGACTAGCATGTCATCAACATAGGTTTTAACGTTTCTGCCTAGCTAGTCTTTGAATACCATATTGACCAGCCGTTGAAAAGTGGTTTCAGCATTTTTTAGACAAAAAGGCATGACCCGGTAGCAATACGTGTCGAACTCGGTGACGAAGCTGGTCTTTTCTTCATCCTCGGGTGTCATTCTGATCTAATTGTAACCGGAATAAGCGTTCATGAAACTCAAGAGTTGATGTCCCGAAGAGTTGTCTACGAGTTTGTCGATATTAGGGAGTGGATAACTATCTTTCGGACGTGTTTTGTTGAGATCGGTGAAATCTACACACATTCTCCATTTGTCATTGGCCTTTTTCACCAAGACCACGTTAGCTAACCACTCGAGATATTTGACTTCCCGAATGAACCCAATTGTTAATAGCTTTCGAATTTCTTCCTGTATGGCGCGTTGGCATTTGAGAGTGAAAACCATATTCTTCTGTCTCACTGGTTTGAAATTATGATTGACTGTTAGCCTATGGGTTATGACGGATGGATCTATGCCTAACATGTCTTCTGGGGTTCAGGCGAAGTCTTTGGTATGTCGTTATAGATAAGCGACTAAGGTCTCTTGCAAGGAAGGTGATAGATTAGTCCATATCCGGATGGTTTGACTGGGGTCGCTTGTTAAAGGGATCTCAACCGTTTCTTCGCCTGGCTCGGGATTTGATTTTGGCTCGTTCTAGGGCATCAATTAGAAAAATTTCTTACGCGTCTTGAGCCACAAAAAGGATATAAGGACTAGGATCGCTATGTATGGTGGCGACCCTTTGCGCTGTTCTGAATTTCACCTTCATGTGTCTTGTGCTTGGCAATACTTCTAGTTCATCTAGACTGGGCCTTACGAGAATAGCATTGTAAGGAGAGTAGAGTTTCACCACATTGAACAAGACCTGGGTGGTCGCATGATTGGGGGGTTTCTCGAGGGTCACGGAAAGGTAGATAATACTTTCGGGATATGTGGACTCATCTGAAAGTCTTCTAATGGACCCGGTAGGTGGCAGGAGTCCGGACGGATTGAGACCTATTCTGCAGAAGGCATCCCAAGTAAGGAGGTCGCAGTCAGCCCCCTGATCAACAAGAACCTTCTTCACGGTATGAGATTTTATCTTGAGGGTAACAACTATGGGGTCGTCACGACAGAGATCTATGACTATGACTGGGATTCTTCTCTTAGCTGACATTGCGTTGGGGATAATTATAGTAGACATCGTCATGAGTTTTCAAAGAATCAGTTTGTTTCCCACGGACGGCGCCAATCTATTGAAGGTAAGTTATAGTTCCACAGATATCGGCTCCTTATTGACTCGAATGGCTATCGTCAAAAGGATATGAGACATACAAAAAATGTCGGAGGGTGCTCCGGTGGGGGAGATGCCAACGTTTAAGTCAGAAATAACAGTTTTCAAATCTAAAGAAACAGACTGAGAGCTCGGGAAGGGAGAGGTTCCCTGTGATGAGTGTACTCAATGTGTGAGGCTCAAAGAACGTACCTGGCTTGTAGGGTTTTAGAATGTCTTATACCTGCGAGAGCCATGCGTCATTGGGGTATTTCAACCATACTTTTCTTATCGAACTGATTCGAAAATATCAGGAGTTCAATATTTTGAATTAGTCGTGATTCTCATCTTTCGGGAAACTTTCATCTTCTGATGGAATCCTTTCTTTAATTGAAAGATTCTAAATATACTGCTATCAAATAGGAAATCGAAACTATTATGATATTTTAACTTTTTCTCGGAATCGTTAAAACTGTTGGCTATCGATTGATCGCTCGATCGATGAAGGGTTTTTAAAGTTCGTTCGTTTGATGGACCAACGATTGAATACCCGATCGAGGTGGTTACTTTTGTTTGATGAATTATGTTCAATTGACGAGACGACTAAAATCCTATCGTTTAAAAGATCTAAATAACTTAAACCCTTCGATAAATAATCATAAAAAATATTAAATATCCATCGATCATTTTTCTTTACAAACTTTTCACGTGAGCCGTGAGCCTTTCAAGTGTTTTGATTATTTTTTAATGAGTTGGAACCATGTCCCATCAATTTTGTTTTTCTCCGCTCCTTCTATATCAGATTTGCATTTTATTTTTTGACAGTGACTCATTGTCATGGGAGAACTATTTTCAGGAGTTGCAGAAATAATTTTTGTCAGAACTAATTACAATCAACTATTAATTAATTAATATATAAAACTTTTTTTTTGCAAGAACCCAAAAAGAAGGGTTTCTTTAGTTCCAAACATTGGGTTTTGGACTTTGGCATGAGATACTATCGAACTATCTCACTTACCATCATCACATAAGTCAGCTTCCAAATGAGATTTAATGTGCTTTATGCCTCCAATATTTGGTTTCTTGGTTGCCCCATACCACTATATACATTCAAAACAAATTTTATATTGTCCCTGAACCAAAATTTTGGTTCTATTTTGAAATCAAAATTTTAATTTATGGAACAATCAATGTAACACAGTTCATATAAAATGAATGCTAATTTTTCTATTTTTTATTTGTTTTTAGTATTATTATTTTTAAACTTTAATTTTATATATTTTTAATTTTAATTAATTTATTTTTTTATCTCTCCTGTATTGATTTTTCAATTTTAAAATTTGAAACTAAGGTTTACTTTTTTATTGCTGTTGTTTCAGATGCTAGCACAATACCCATTTGGTTAAATATTAAGGGGGTTCTATTTTCTTTCTCTCTCAAGATTTTTTTTTTATTTTAATTTCTCTATTTTTGTCTGTATAAAATACTCAATTTTATGATGCTCTCTTCTTTAAAAAAAGAAAAAAATTATTTTGAAGTAGGGCATATTTCAAATAAAGATGACTTTTCTTTTTTAAAATTCTATGATATTATATGATATATACAACACAATATCTAATTAATTAGCTAAATTTCTATAAAAAATTATCTATACAAAGGAAATTCTAAAAATTAATAAAATTTAGATACAGATACCTATGGAAATTTCTTAAATGCGGGGTTGTGCTTTTGTTTTATATAAATATATATATATTTATATATTGTTCATTATAAAAATGCGACTATTCGTGAAATAAGGTAAAAATGAGAAATTAATCATTAAAAAGTGAAAATAAGAAAATACCTTTTTCTACGTGTAGACCTATTCAATAATATAATCTGTCTGATTTGCGCTAAAAAAAAAAGAAAGAAAAACTTAAGTCGAATCGAAGTGACATTTTCATCGTAAAAAAAATGAAATTTTTTTAGATCTTTATACAAAAAATTATTTTTACATTCAAAGTTATATATTTATTATTAAAAAATTTAAATTAAAAAATATTTATAGATAAAATAAATGGAGAAAAATTGAGATTTAGCTACAGTGATGAATTCGGGATCTAAGAATAGTGGTAATAAAATATGTTTATAAAATAAAATATTTTTATAGAATGAAAAGGGTAATTTTTTTTTTTTTTAAACGTGAGAGTATAATTTTTTAGCGGGGGAATTCCTCCCACACTTTTAATATGGCTCCGCCACTCCGCCACTGTTTAGCTGTGACCGGTCGGCAGCAGCAAGATCAGATTTTTAACAACAATAATAATAATTTAGATTATTTATCATAAAATTTAAGATAAATATTGAAATCAATTAAAAAAATAATTAAAAAATAAATAAAAATAAATAAAAAGAATGATTTAGTATATTAATTAAAGAGTACGTGCATGGGAGATAAGATTTAGCAGCAAGATCGGATTTTCATGGACTTTTAAAAAAAAAAATGTGAGAAGGGGATGTGATTTGATTTTTAGTATATTAATTAAAGAGTACGTGCATGGGATCTTCCTGAAACAAGATGAAGTAATGGAAGGAAGAAGAAAAGAGCAGATTCAGGGCAGGGCAGCCCATCGTAGCTGGGGTCAAGCAGCTTCATTCGGGTGGGCGCCCCTTGGATTTAGCCTCGTGGGTTCCACTTCCAACCTGTCCCCACTCATTGCAATCCCTACTCCCTCCACTCTCCCCTCTCTAAATTAGTCCACACAGAGAGAGAGAGAGAGAGAGACTTCATCCCCATTGAAGCTATTGCCAAACTCACCACCACCAAAAGCAGAGCATCCAAACTCCATCCCTCTACTCTTCTACGTGTCCTCTCTTTTTCTCTACTCTGTCACCTTTTCTGCTCTTCAACTCATAGTAAATCAACAGCTTCATCTTCTCCACTTTTATTTCTTCTTTTTTACACCTAATTAATTATCCCCCGCACCAACCTCTCCCAAGAAAAACAGAGAGACCGCCATGGATTCTCACCTCTATGGCGTCTCCATGCTCTTCCCACTATTTTCTCTCTTCTTGGTTTTCACTTCAGCTTCTGCATTGCCTGAAAAATCCAATTCCAGCTCCGTCCAGATCAATTCCAACTCAATCCTCGTCGCACTTCTCGACTCTCACTACACCGAGCTCGCCGAGCTCGTCGAGAAAGCTCTTCTCCTCCAAACCCTGGAACAAGCTATCTACAACCACAATCTCACAATCTTTGCACCCAAGAACGAAGCTCTCGAGCGCGATCTCGACCCCGAATTCAAGCGCTTCCTTCTCGAACCAGGCAATCTCAACTCCCTCCAGTCTCTCCTCCTCTTCCACATTATCCCCGAAAGGATTCACTCTCTCCAGTTCACTCACCAAAATCGTCTGCAATGCCTCAACACTGAGCAATTGCATCTCAAAATGAGTTCCGACTCGGAGAACAACAAGAAGAAATTGACGGTGGAGCTCGCCGAGGTTATCCGCCCGGACGATATTGTCCGTCCAGATGGAATAATCCACGGAATCGAACGGTTATTAATCCCCAAATCGGTTCAAGAGGATTTCAATCGCCGGAGGAATCTGCGGTCGATCTCCGCCGTGCTTCCGGAGGGAGCGCCGGAGGTTGATCCCAGGACTCACCGGTTGAAGAAGCCAGCGCCGCCTGTTCCAGCCGGTTCTCCACCAGTTTTGCCCATTTACGATACGATGGCGCCGGGACCGTCATTGGCTCCGGCGTCGGCTCCGGCACCGGGAGGAGCTCACGGCGACTTCGACGGCGAGGCCCAAGTGAAGGACTTCATTCAAACCCTCCTCCACTATGGCGGGTACAATGAATTGGCCGACATTTTGGTGAACTTGACATCACTAGCCACCGAGATGGGAAAATTAGTATCAGAAGGATATGTGCTGACTGTTTTGGCGCCAAATGATGAGGCAATGGCAAAGCTGACAACTGACCAGCTGAGCGAACCGGGCGCGCCTGAGCAGATAATGTACTACCATTTGATTCCGGAGTATCAGACGGAGGAGAGTATGTACAATGCGGTGAGGAGATTTGGGAAGGTGAGGTATGATACGCTGAGACTGCCGCATAAGGTGGTGGCCCAGGAGGCTGATGGGTCTGTGAAATTCGGACAGGGCGATGGCGCTGCCTATTTGTTTGATCCTGATATTTATACGGATGGGAGGATTTCAGTGCAGGGTATTGATGGCGTTTTGTTTCCGGTGGAGGAGACCAAGAAAGTGCAGGCGGTGAAGATTGTTGCCAAACCCAGAAGAGGTTTGTGGTTCTAAACCTGCTAAGTTATAAACTTTCTGCTTGTTGATTGCATTTTGTTTGGTTTTTTTGATGCTGAGTATGGTTGTTTGGATTGAATTCAACTGCAATTAGTTCAATTGACTGTTTTTACCAATAAGGGGTAATTAGATATGAAGCACAGACATGAAGAGAGCGAGTTATAAAATTCCATTAAATTATCCCAAAAGATCTGTCCTAATGAAATAGGTAATTAGAAAAATGTGATTCAATTTAGATGAAATATTTTGGATTGGTAGCTGGAACTTGATGTTGCAATCACCACATCGACTTTCCTTTTGGGGAAGCTTAGCTGTTTGTGAATAATTCAGTAATTCACAGCTTGCCTGATTAATCTAGAGATGACGAAAGTTGCCTTGCCACTGAATAATTTCCACCCAAAAACATTAAGCAATGCAGTTTCCTGGCGGTGGTGATTGGCTATGTTAATTTTCTTAGTACTCCTGTGACCTGTAATTGAGTACCAGTCGGACAAACTTGTTTGTTCGTTTCCCTAATTCTCTATGTCTGCTTGTTTTCCCAATCAAAACTGGAATTTTCTACGTGTTGAAGATTCTTAAGGTGAGCATGTCAGTGTTGAAATCATTTTCATACATATTAAGTTTGTCGTGATTTGCTAATTATTGTTCTCCTTGGCATCGACTTGGGTTTCTTTAATTTTATTCATTTTAGGCTTTAGTTAAATAATAATAATACTAAAATTTAGAAGGTAGGACATTATTGTTCTTCATAACATATCTCATTCCTAATGGTTTTCGAGTCTTATTTCTTTTCCACCACAGACAGAGACTTGTGCATCATGCTCCATAATAGAGTTAGGTTGAACACCTACAAAAATGTTTTTGGTGGCTTAAGCTTTTGCCTTTTTCCCAGTTTTCCTCCTCTTCTCCACTATGGTTTAGGCTAGAACTATTTTGCAGTTCTACATCATCTGCATAGGAATTGAACACCTTAAAGATGGCATATTCTTTGTGCCTGGATGCGTACTATATTATGTTTAGTGCACGTGTCCTTAAAATTTTAAGTATTCATTAACCTATATTTTAGTTCTAGTGGGAGATATATTGCTCCAGATTTCAGTAAACATTTGTTGTCTCATCTTCTTTAGTGGTTGCATAGTGAAGCCACCTAAACCCCTTGCCAGTGGTTCCCTCTGGTCTTATCACATTAGGGCATCGGTGCATGATATGGTTCTGCATGTGATGCCCCGATTTGTTCAACCACCGCAGATGCCAGTATAGATGGTGTTTGTTAGTTTTGTTTATACACTTGGATTTGTAAGTGAGGAAGAAGCAAAACCTCTGAGGGCATGAATCATGTAAAGCGAAATATATATATCTATATATAAATGGCGGGAAAGGGAACCCTTTTGGCATTGCGAGGGAACATATCCTGTGTATGCTGTGTCGGTGAGGCCATCCCAGCTGTGTGACCCACAATACTGTTCCTTTACCTTTACTTATAATACCAACAACAGCCTTCCATTGATTTTTTGTCCCTCTTGCATGGCATCAATGTGTATATTGCAAGTGTCTATGTTGCTGCCATGCTGCGCCAATCGTTTTCCTCTTATATTTTCTCAAACAAATCCAAGATCTACTTTTCACAACTAATTTTTATAATTTGTTGACATTCTGCGGATGGACTAGACTGGTATTCTAATTATTATATTGTCATATGTTGCTTATTTCTGTATGACCGATGACTTTTGGGTTGGGGGGGCTAAAATAAATTACTTTTTGCTTTTTTTCGCATTTATTAATTATTAATCATTAATTTGTTTTGACTTCTATATAATTGTTTTTATATTGTGTATTTCAGGGAAGTTGATGGAAGTAGCTTGTAGGATGCTGGGGGCTTTCGGACAGGAATCTCGATTCACAACCTGTCATTGAAAATCCTGCTGGAGAAATTCGTAAAAAGAGATAAAGAAGCCAATCCATGCAACAAAGAAACGAAAGAAAAAGATAATATTTGGTAGTCTTGTGGGCCTTCACTTACCAATCCCGTGTGTGAATCTGCTTTCTATTCCATTTTGTAGGCTAAATTGATGTTCTGGTATTTCCTTTGTGCGCAGTTATAGGATACATTCTTTTTTTTTTTTTGGGGGGGGGGGGGTTTATTGTAGGATACTGTAAAATGTAAGTTTTGGATACAGTGTAAGAGACGGGAACTATGCACAGGTCGATTTCCTGGGAAGCCCCAAAGGAAAGAAGTTACTGTTTTTATGTTGTTATAAATACTGGTAATTACAAATCTGTTTTTTTTTTTTTCATTAATGAGTTTCTTTGTTTTTATTTAATAGCATCGTATTCTGTACCCATGAACGCCATTGGAAGGATCAATCATCTGTTTTGGCTGGTTCCCAATTTTTCTATCCCTTTTCTTGGGCAGGGGCTTGGTTGCTGTCTTAGTGATTGAGATCATACCTAATATTTGGAATTCTATCATCAAATTGCATCTTGGGTTCTATATCATGGGCCTTCCTTGAGCATGGATCGGGGCAGCCAACGTTGAAGAAAAGGAAGTATTGTGGAAAATAACGCAAAATGAGTGGACATACGAATGTTGACTAACATTATTTTGACTTAAAAAATTACTAATATTCTAACGTTTTGTTTATTTATAGTTTTTATGTTTCCGTCACGGTGAAGCTGAGTCAGGTTTCTGTCAACTGATTGAGCTTGCGCATCATGTGACCACAGAATAACTGTCTTCCTCTTTCCATACGTTAGATGAGTGATGGAGATAAATTTAGTGTAATATTTGTGATTTATTTCATATTATTTTTAGAAAAATATTACACTAATTTTGAGTATTTGTTGTGCTAGAGTCATTGGAGGTCATTTATGAAGGAATGGGAAAATTGAGCAAAAATTGATGATATGGCATGCAAGAGGAAATCCGGACGGAAATACTTGGCACATGGGCACATCAATTTCAAAGGAGTTGGACTACAAATTGGGAGCATGAATATTGAAGATTTTATTGTCTTAATTGAATTTTGAGAATTTAGAAATTTTTGGGTGTATTTATTTAATCTTGGGATTGTAAAAATATTTCACAAGATTTCTTTGTTTTGGTAATTTAGGTTTTTAGAGTTTTTACCTTTTAGTAAAAAAGGTAAAAGAGAGAAATCTCATTTTTTCTAGGAGTTTTAGTTGTGTTAGGATAGGAAGGTGGAAGATATTTGTTTTGCCAGCAGGAGCATTATCGTAGAAAAGGGGAATATTGTTTTTTTTAAGAGTCCTTTTTGGGTTGTGAGTGTTGGAGAATAATATATATTCTCAAGGGGTCACTTGTTCAAGGGAGGAATACTTGCTGGCGGCTGGAGCTTTCTGGGAGAAGAACATTATCTTGTAGAACATTTAGTTTTCAATTGAAATGAATTATTTTGTGAGTTTTTCTTTTAATATGTTTTCATTCTAATTTCTTTTCTAGTTGAAGGTTAGTTGAAACTTTGATTCATGATATTGTGAGATCTAAATGTGTTTATTCATTCATCAATCATAGATATTTATTTAATTCCCGTACTTCATGGATCATGATTCTCTAGGGTTTATTGAATAGATGGCCAATGTTTAATAGACTTAGATTAATCTACAACTAATTAAAACGGTAAATCCGTAATTGTTTGTTAGTTTTAATGAAGTGGTAATTGGCATTCATGTCATGGGAATGACATTCGTGTCATGGGATTAAATAATCTAATTTAAATGAACCCGATGTGTGTTTGTTAATTAGAATTGGGTCTCTCTAAATTTTAATACTGTTGAGACTTTCAATCCTAAGAGCTTCTCTAGGGTTGACTCTCGATTAGGGAAATAATTAACGAGCGTCTCTTAATTATCGAACGTAAGGAGAGATTGGGTTTGGGGATTGTCGGACTATAACCAATTTATTTATGCATTGTTGAATTATCCTTGAATCAATGATCAATCGATTGAATCAAAGTGGAAACGAACCCTTCAACTAGGTCAATTTATCTTGATTCCTATTCATTCAATTTCACCCAATTTAATTTTTGTCAATTTGCTAATTCAATTTTGATTCTTTGTTATTTAGATTTAGTAGTTAATTTAGCCAATTCAAAACCCCCAAATTTTATTTCGATTTTTATTTATCTTAAAAGAAATAAATCCACCGTTCCCTGTGGATTCGACCCCTCTACCCCTAGACCCCTTCGTCCTTTAAATAAAGTAGGTAATTTATTTTTGGTTGTTTGACACACACCAATGAGTTGTCAGAGAGAGAATGGTCGCAAATGAAACAAATTGAGAGTTTAAGTTGGTGGTAAAAATTAGTCACATGAAAATTAGAATAATTCTTAAAAGATTAATGGTTCTTGGATTGGATTCAGTAATATCAAAGGTTTCTAGATTAATCCGAGATTTTGAGTTTGAGCTCCCTCTCCCTTTTGGGGCGATGCACTCCTTTACAATAATAATAATACAAAAAAAAATGAGCTCTAAGAGGAGGGATTCTAAGAAATCTCTGAAAGTAAAGAAATTGAGTAAAGGTGAAGACCACTTTAAAACTACCCAAAAGATAGGATAAAGAAATTGAGTACAAGAAGATGTTTTCTGAGAGCTACATTGTATGGTCTTTTAAGTAAAGTTGAGTTTAGTCTCAACTAAAATTAGGTAGGTTTTTCATTATACAAAAATCTTTTAAATTCCTTTAATAGGAATTTCTTTTTTATATTTTCAGATATTATATATTTTATCAAAAAATTTTCACTTCAGTAAAAAATTCAGGGAAGTTGAGATGCCACCAACTCATCCTCATCTGCGAGGAAGGAGAAGGAACACACAAAGAACACCTTTCTGCCGATACTCAAGACGAAGTTGTAAACAATATTTCAGGGTCACTGGCACTGGCAGGAAGATCCCCACATAATGCAGGCCCTAAGCTACCATTGACGAATGGAATGGAACTGTTGATTACTTTGGGAAGAGACTGCGGAACAGAAGTGTTCACCTTATTCCTAGGAATATGGAAGATGGAATGATTTGAAAATGGAGACTTCACGGACTCTTAACTTGCAAAAAATCAAAAACCATGTCTACTCTAGGGGTGAGGCCGGAAAAATTCAGTTCTAACGTTTTCTTAATGGGGCAAACCAAGGGAGCAGAGCTCATAATTTATAAGGGGGAAAACATTTGGGTATGAAATTTTATATACTAAACTTATTTCATGAAAGTTTCATTGGCAGCTAACCCCCCTCCAAAAAAAAAAAAAGGTCAACTAGGGCACTATGGAGATGGCTGCAATTCCTGTGGTGGATCGGATAGAGAGACAAATCATGGATAAGAAACTGTCCAAGAGCCAAGGCTGTTTGGGACCAGGTGTTACAAATTTTTCCTCAATAGGACTTCAACCTGTCTTTCTATGTACTTTTGATACTTTCTTCACATGTTGTTGCTGATGTACAAAGGATACCTCAGTATACATATTATTTCTGGCTGCATCATGATGCAAACTTCTACAAGCTCGACGCGCTGAGGCTTGAGTTTAAAGTCTTGAATCCATTGAACATACCTGGATTGGAATCCACCAATGGGGTGGGGTTTTGAGAAAAAATGATGGGAGGTAGATTTTAGATAGACTTGCATAGGTTACTGCACAATTGTTGCAGTAGAATTGTATGCTATTTGATTTGGGCTTCAACTGCTGCGGATACTGATCATCGCCTGGTTGTGTGCAAAACGGACAACTCATCAATATGAACCGGGTCTGCAAACTTGGTCACGTTTACAGAGAATTCAGGCCGAATGAGAAGCTACTAGGCCAATTAAACCCAGTTGCTAAGAGGGTAAAAATAATGTATGACCAAATATGAGAACATAAATTGAATAAAATAGAAATGTAGAATGTGAATACAATTAACAAATGATTATGCTAACCTGTAGTTTATATCAACATAAAAGTTACATGCATGTGACAAACATTCTCTATTCACACAAGAAAGGAAACGACAACTTGAAATGCAACCACTAGATACAAGGATCTCAGAGATTTCATTGTTTAACCTCCAACAGCAATTTCGCTGTGGATTATCACTGATGTGGATGAATCAATGACTTCCTCCTCTGTTGCAGGAGGATTCTCTTTGGAATTCACTTCCACTGTCGCTTGAACTTCAGGTTTTTCCAAACAGTGATGGCTTTTGTCTAAGTTGCTGTTGGAGCTTTCTGCTTCTTGGGTCTTTGCTTTTACTGCAGGAGGTTTCACTTCAGCCTTGGGGATTATGGACTTTCGAGATGGAAGCTTAGACAAAGACTTCTGAATTGGCTTTTTTGAAGCATCTTTTTCAGGAGTGGCTTGGACTTTCTTGTTCAAGTTGCTGTGGTCCCGGTTCACATGTGGACTAAGAGTAGACCCACCTTCTGAGGATTTATTTGTTGCTGGAGTCGAGCTCTTATTCCTCCCAAGCTTTGGAGATATTGGGCAAGTAGTTGGAATCTAGTAAAAGTGGCACGGATCAATGAACATAATGCTGATTAATAAATGAGATCAAATGCAGTGTCTAAGAGGAAGAAAAATTAAAGACGATATGCTAAAGATGAAGATCTTTGGCTTGGCCCAATGGTCACTATAAATGGATGTTGAGCATCCATCACCCTCCTCATTTGCTTAGCCAAATCAAGAAATAAATGCTTTGGCGAGATAAATTGTTGCTTTTTTTAATTATTATTATTAAGAATATGCATTTGTTATGGATGAAATGAAAGAGTCAGACCATTGAGGCTGCAACTTTGAGAGGTTTATAATTGCTTAAAATTCTTGTAATCAGAAGACATAGTGGCACAGCACTCCAGATTCCTTGCGAATAAGTCTAGATAAATTCTTTTTGAAAGACAGATCAAGGAATAAAAGGCCAACATTTTCAGGCAGCAACAACATCAAGCTGTTGCTTTTCAGGATTACGTGGCATGACAAGGCCATGGTTCAGTCTGCAACCTATAAGCATGGTCCTGCAAGAGTTGAGATGTGAATTATCCTTATCACTATTTATTTTCTATGAAGTGGTCGTTTCTCAAAACTCAGGTAAATTCTTGAACCGAGAAAGAATACCCATGTTATGATCATTGATCCAAGGACCTTGTAGGCTGTCTCCAAATCTCCTCTAGTGACATTGAGAAAACACAACACGCAGATTTAAAGGGTTCTAAACTTAGATTTCAAGGTTTTGTTGTGGAAGGCTCTTAATTCAAGGAATCCTGTCCAACACCTATGTCACATCATCCTAGTTGATCAGGAATATGGAAATAGATTAGGTTCATTAAGACCTACGCAAAGGAATCATGAAAAAGATGCCAGCTTTGGTGTTGAAATTTACAAGACATTCACTTGGTCTTGGGTCCTCATAATGAGAATGGAGACATTGAGCAGTATGGGTGAATTGACACTATAGAGTTAAATAGTTGACAGGTTTAATTGTGTGGACTGGGCAAATGACAAAGCAAAGTTCCTTAGAAGATCATAAGCAGCATATAAGAAATTCTATTAGTTTAGGTTATGGGCGTCAAATAATTTTTCCAGCTGTAAAGAACCAGGGAAATAATTGTCCTCTACAATTATAAAACCGGCTGCCAAGAGTGTAGCAAGCTAGATAGAATAGATAAGTTACCTTCTTTAGTTCAACTTTTGGAGGAGGTTCCTTGTAGAAACTTGGCATGGGTGCAGCCTTGAAGGTCAAGCTCTTCCTAAGTTGCTTGATCTCTGCCTCCTGGCTTTCCTGCAAGACATACCCCACAAATTAAGACAGAGTAAGTTCTAGATAAACCAGAACGATGGGGCAAATAAAGAAAACATCAGGAACAAATCAAAATGCATTGTCAATGCTTTTATCAACACCTTTGTCTTTGCCTGAAGATTAGTTTTTTCAACTTCCTTTGCATGTATTTTTTCCTCCATCTTCATGAAGAACTGGTACACAAGAAAATAATCAATTTAGCTTCACCCAGTAGCAACACAAAATATGAGTTAACAATTTCACAATGATATGAAGAGAGATTAAGTTTTGTTAGTAACCTCCTTTCGCTTCTCAGCACGCTCTTCCAACCTAAAAGAGAATCCAGAACCGCTGCTCCTCCGTGACCCACGAGGAGTACAACTGTTCATAACAATGTAACACAAACACATATCAAGGTAAAAATCAGAAGAAAACAGACAAACCACTGAAATTAGAAGCCAACTGTGAACAGAAGTGAGAGAGAGGAGTCCTACGAAGAAGTAGAATGAACATCTTCATCATCTTTAATAGATAATGCCAACTTTCCAGCCTTTGGACTCTCATCTGCAGAGCTGTAATTAAAAACAACAGATTCAATAGTTGAACACATTCGGGTACATGCAAAAGGTACAGACACCATAAAAAGGGGAAAAAAGTGCTGATTATCTATTTGCAGAAACACATAAATGCTGATGAGAAAGTCTGTTGCATGACAAGAATAACACAAAAAAGGCTACGTACATATATGCCCACCTTCCCTCTACCCTGCACTAAGTCAGGGAGCACTTTGTATACCGAGTGAACCCTTTACTTTATAAGACAACATTCGGTGTAATTGCGAACAGAAACATCAACAAAGACATGGTACAATTTATCGAGAGTAAATTATAGAAGATAAGACTGCAGAGCATGTTTTAAGCAAAGTACATGAATCATTGGTTGGTGAAGGGGTCGACTCACATGCAGGCTTTTGATGGTGGGCAGTTGATGGTGGCATTTGCAGAACCAGATTTTCCTGACTGGTATATATAGAAAGAGAATGAGATACCAACAAGCAAAGAGTTAAAATACCTAAATGAGAAAACAAAATGGATAAATTTTGTGAAAAACATAAAACAACAAATCCATACCAGAGTCCTTTGGAAGCTGGGCTTGCTCAACAAAGCACAATGGGCAGAAGCACTACCTCCATTAGTGTTTGGTTCTTTCACAATGGCCCCAGTAGATGCCCGCCTATTGCAATGGTATGATGATTTTTCCGCAGAAGAGGCATCAACTTTTGGACCATTACCACGGGCAGTTTTGGTGTCAACCTTTAAAGGGGTCACACCAACACTTTTCTTCATACAAACTGCATGGAGCCCTCTTGATGGAAAAGAAAGACTCTGAGAAAGGACTGGCCTCTGGTTATGCGAGTGAGGCATCGAGGTTTTCGGCTTATTATTCTTGATAACATCACCATTGGGAATACCAGATCCCTGCGTTAGGAAATCAGATTTGATAGCATCCTACAAATAAGGGCTGTTTGGTGTCGCAAGTGGAGCACTCAAGACAAATAATTTTTTTTTTCTTTCAAATGAAACCATTGAAATGCATTGCATTTGAAGCAATAATTAGTCATAAGAGGGCATTTCCAATGGTATGAGAAAAGTTTTGGCTCCAAGATTATACCATCATGAACACTGTTAAACACAATGAAACAATTTATAAAGCAATCTTCATTTAGCATAGGCCATTTTAGCATCCAAAGACGCTGTTAATCTTCATAGGAAAACTAGGGGAAAAAATGGAGCTCAACTTAAACAAGTGGTGTGCAATACCTTCACTTTCTTAGATGTTTTACTTTCTGAACCAGCCACTGCAACTTCTCCCAGCACAGCACCAGAGACTTTAACAGTTCCATTTGTTGTTGGGTTTTCAGAAACATAATTAGCATCCGGCACTGCCTCACCATTTACCACATTTAGTTTCTCTTCTTTCAAGCTCTCAACTGGTAGCTCCACACGATTTTTTCCACTTACAACATCCAAAGAAGCTTCATTCTCAGATTCCATTGCCTAACAAAAGCTTACAATGACAGAAAGAAGGCCCTGCGAAATACAAATTGGACCATAAGCTTTTGATACCATTGCGAAAGACTTTTAAGATGGTTCCCCATTATACCTAGGACTAAGGATATTCAAAGGAAGGCCAGATTTGTTGTTTATACCATTTGATGTAGTGTTTCAAAACCAGAATTGATCCCCAATTTTACCATGCCAAGCAAAGAGAAATGGGTCAAAAATCAAATTCGATTTGTTTTGTGTTTGTGTTGTTTGTTTTCCACTTTTTCCCAAATTGGAAACAGAAAAGGGGGAGAGAATAACACATTGGCGTGGTGCGCTATCTACTAATACAATTTTGAAAATTTTCCATAAGTTAGTACCTTAAATAGTTCCTTATATGAGCACAAACATACATAAGAAAAGAGACTTTTAAGAACATTTCTCAGGAGTTTTTACCCATTATCGTCGTTCTAAAGTATTGAGTAGTTGAAAACTCGAAGTGGGGTTTCTTTAGAAATGAATAACACATCCAAATCTCTTGAAATCACAACTTTAGAAGTAAACCAATGCATATAATTAGGCAGAGAAGATCCTCAAACATTGATTCAACTTACACCAGAGCACGACAGAAACAAAAACCAAAGACCAAACAAACAGATCCGACAAGAACCCCAAAATCAACCGATCAAAGCAAGTCCTAAAATTCACAAGGTAATCAAAGGGAATAAAAGTTGACTTAACAGAACATCGGCATCAATAGAAAGGAGTACCTTCAGAAACTCTGAGAAATCGAGAGAAGAGAAAGAGAAACCGAGCAATCAGTACAACCGATCCAAGGGTTGAGCGACATTGAAGCGTTCAAAGTCGAACATTAAAACAAACAAACAAAGAATCGGGACCGGAGTGAAAGCGAAAGTGAACAATGAACAGAGAAAGCGACTTAAAATGATTTGCTATTCGCTAGTACACGAGGTTTGAATTGAAGGAACTACGAAAAACAACTTCGGGGAGGAGTCTGATCTCTGAAGGTTCGAAAAAAACCTAGAGAGAGAGAGAGAGATGATGATGACGATGAATGTTGGGGGTCCAGTGCAGAGTAACAAGTTTGGTTAAGCGCGAGTAGGACGAGCTTTTCAAAGAAAGAAGACGAGGAGGATCGGGATGTTTCTCATTTGATTGGGCGGTAATTTCCCCACACTTCCACTTTTGCCCCTGGAACAACTCCCTTCCCCACCCCCTAAAGATTTTTTTTTTCCCTCTCTCTTTTGGTTTATGTCACTTTATTTTATTTTTATTATTTTTGACGGATGCCATAAGAAATCACAATAATGCTTTGTTTGAGAGTCTGAAAAAAAAAAAAAAGAAAAAGAAAAAAAGATGAATTTTATTTGAAATTTAAAAAAAAAATGATGTATGGTTTATTTAGAATTAAATATTTTTCTATTATCTTTTTAAGGATAAATTTGATATATTCATCAGACAACTTTTTGTTTTTTCTTCTTTTCTTCCCTTTTTCTTCGTACTTTTGAAAAGAAAAATTTTATGTTTAAAATATTCTCATTTATCTCCGTTTCTTTCTTTTAAAAACTCCTAAATGGAATAAAGTGGGTGATTTTTTATTAAAATATTTTCTTTTCTCTCCATCCAAATCTAGTGTAAGTCTGTCTGGAAACTGCAAATTAAGTACTAACCGAATAAATTATTAAAAAAATAATATTTTTAAAAATGTAAATATATGAAAAAAATGAATAATTTAAAATGATTTTATCTCTAAATACCGAAAATGAGAAATTAAATATTTTACAGATTTAGCAATAAATTTTCAAATTCTTGTTTTAATTTTTTTAGTTTCTTTCCTTTATAAGTTCTACACTATGTACCAAACAGCTTGTTTGAAAAATTCAATTTCTTTCAGTTTGAATAAACTTATCTTCCTTTATATTATTTTATTTGTAATATTTTCAATAACAAAATCTTTTATAAGAAATAAAATATTTTATACAAGTTTCTCAATACAGAAATAAAATATCATTATATTAATAAAACTTTTGCATTGAAAATTCGATTTGACCACCGACATCTAAAAAACTTTACTAATCCAATTCGAATAGTTGTAGATCTAATTTATGTACTGACTCTTCTAATATTTATTTTTTCATTTTCAAAACTTGAATTCAAGATTTTAGTTAAAAAATCATGTATTCTATAATTAAATTCACGTATCATTGATTAAATATATTTTATATGTTAGAATCGTCAATATAACATATTGTTCAATGAGATGGGGTATTTGTACAACCAAAGAAGCAATATTTTACAATATTTAATTATTTTTACGATTAATCATTTACGTGATCTTTTATGAACTTATAAACTTTAATTTAATTTGATGTTAGGTAGGTTTTGCCTCACAGATAGTAATTTTGTTGACTCGATCGGAATGAACAATTGAAGGGCCTTCTGATTGCTAGAACCTACAAGTTATTATTGGAGGACGCTCTGACATATTAGAGTCCGACACTCAAATCAGGGAGCGGTTTTGAAAGGAGAAACAGACTGAAAGAAAGAGAGAGAGAGAGCTCGGTGTAGCCGTTCATGTGCTAAATGTTATCTGACTAATGGCCTTATGATGTATATATAGCCATCATGTGTAAGTCTCATGTGCTTTCGGAATGTTGAAACCCCAATTTTCTTGTGAAAATGTCTCAAAACTTCAGGGTTTAAGATAAAGAATTCTCAAAAGATTTAGAATTCTATTAATTAGGAAAATTCAAATTGTCAAGATATTTCCTTCCTTATCGACTATAGCTAGAGGTCTTCTTCCTAATTATGGGAGATTGTTTCCGTGATTCAGGAGAAAGTGAATATTATCTTAGCAGATGAAATAGAAATATCGAGCATCGAAGAGGTTTTGGAGCCAATCAGCCGACTATCGAGAAAGATCTTGTCAGTAGGTACTGAGAGAGTGGGTCATATCTATCCGTCAGTGAGATACATCCCATATTAACATCACGTTTCAGTGCATATTATCTGTTGGACCAAGGGCTCATAAGATCTCAAATCCTACAGTAATAGGCTTTTGGACCATACTTTATCACTTGCCCTCAACTCCTGATGTCATTTTGTAAAAAGGGTTTCAGGAGTAGTATTAAATGGATAAGAATTCAAAAGGATGTTAGTGCGGGGTATTAAATGTGGCATGTACTGTTTTGATCCTCTTGAATCCTCTCTAATACGTTTTATAAGGTGTGATGTTTGATTAGCTCACACACTACTGTGTTTTTTTTTTTTTTTTTGGACAATTTCATCTTTTGCATAGAGAGGCAACCTAAGAGCCAATTTTCATGAAACTTGGGGGAAGCACTCAACACAGATCAAAAATGGCTAAGGGTTCTTCATCGCGTGCTCACAGGAGCATTAATGACATTAGAGAGTACCATAACAAATGATGAACTACGTGATGTTCAGAACAACATGTTACTGGGAAATAACTACATCCTATTATCGACACCAATGAGGATAAGGCTAATAGGATGCCAAAAGGTTGTGTTTGATGTATAAACAATATGTCAAGTATGGTTTGAAGATGTTATATACGGACCCTATCTCCCAAGTCTTGTTCCATTGGAACATTTTTTTAACAATACTGATCCCCAATACTTAACGTCTAGTGGTGGCCGTGATGTCGTTGATAAGTTTCTGTCATCTCCATTTTGTCTTTGAGATTCTGGTATCTGTGTTTGTGCTCAAGAGGTGTACCTGTGGGGGCTCTACAGAAGGGTGGTTTTATCTACAAACCAAGCCGAAGTTGAATTGGAAATTCTTTTACAAGGAAACTGTCGACAAAAGTTGGATGTACAAATATTTTTTTGTAGAGTTTTTGAATAGGGATTGCCCTCATTGCCGGAGGTCGATAAGGAACCATTTCTCAAGTTGAAGAGTCCGCAGCCCTCTCGTCACTTGCAATTCATTCGTTCTATCGGTGGTTTTTGTAATGCCAAAAAGAGATTCATTTGGGTTGAAGCCCTTTTAGACAATAAGATGCTGGCGCTCATTGGTTTATTGTTGGTGGAAAAGAGAAAGATTGAGAGACTCCTTCTAGCAGAGAAGAAAAACAAGAAATTCATGGATATCATCAATTTTCCCTAGGAAGAGGATCTTAGGGAGATCACCACCGATAAAAAAATGAGGTTAAGGTTGAAGAGGGAGGCGACGGAAGCAGAGAGCACGTCTGATGCGGGAGCTGATACTGTTCTCATCTTGTTTCTAGTGCAAAAGAAAAGAAGAGTTCAATTATAGAACTTGTTAGTTGAGAATGTAAGAAAGAATAGGGGACAGGGCTCCCCGGGTGCATCGAGGGCTGCCGAAGCTGATGAACATGAGTTTGAGGCTTGGGGAGATGCAGAGGCCCGAGCAGAGGGATTGGAGAGTATTGAGGCAGACAACGTGAGGGTCAAAGAGGTAGAAGAGGATACCACGGATGGAGAAGGAGATGCGGAGGTTGAGGGTCATGTCCCTAAGGATCCTGAAGAAGGAGGGAAGGAGATAGAGGGACAAACCCTCGGGGACCCTAAAGGTATTCGTCCCAGGTTGACAAGGGAGCCCGATGCAGGACCGTCTTTTGCTATTCCTTTGATACCGAGGAATGGCAAGCAGAGAATGCCCGAGGGGACTACTCTTCCCCCTCTACTCCTATTCGATCCCATGATGGTCATAAGGGACAAAGGGAGAGGGGCACCATAGCGATCAATGCAGGTGATCGTCATTACAGTTATGTCGATAGTAGCGAGGGGAGGCAAATAGCTAATTGGGTGGACTTTTATCATTCTGAATTGGAGTTAAATAAGCTATCTTTTGAGCAGGGCTACGAGACCATCATGCTTTCAGGACTTACGGTATGATTGTATCATAGAGTAGTTTATGTATATTTTCGGACTTCATATATTACCTCTATTTGTTTCATGCAGACTGTTGTCCTAGCAGAGTTTCAAAGGCTCATGACAGAGCAGACGATTGATCATCTAAACCATCAAACAGACCAGATGGGCACTGAGATCTCTCGATTGTAAGATGTTCTTTCACAGAGGGAGAAGGAGGTCGAGGAGGAGAGAGCATCTGTGGCCACGTTGAACATCAGAAATGAGGAAATAGAGCATCTCAAGACTGACCTAAACATGGATTCCAATAGTATAAAATGGTCTCCAAGAGATGCGAGGAGCTGGAGACGAAGGTTAGGGTACGCGAGGTGCAACTACTGGTTAGAGAGACTGGCCAAAGTGTGCGGGCGGCCACTTAAGGTTGCTGAGCGAAAAATAATAGAGTTAGAAGGAACTATGGCAAATACTATTGATCAGCATATGCTTGTTTAACGATGGTTGTCTGAAAGGCTGCAGTGCGCTATAGAGATTATCCACTGGGCAGGGTTGATGGATGCTATGCCTTTGGATGGCTAGAATGCTAGTTTTGAAGTGTCGAATTCTAACTTTGCACTCGTTCATGTAGGTGATACTTCTCTTGAAGTAATGGGTGAGAATATTGCTGTCGACTCGCCCCGAGTGCTCCCGTCTCCTACTCCTCCTTGATTATAATCTCTGTCATGTCTTTTTTTCTATATGTACTCTGGTTTCTCCTCCTTTTTGTTAAGGGGTCCTTGTTTTAGTTCTTTCCTAGTCATCTTGATGAACTTTTGTAGTAACTTCACTAATGAGCTTCTTCAAGTATTAATCATGACCTCCTATTTAAGTATTGGGCATTATATTGGTAGCATACTTCATTCGATTGAGAGAGTGGGTCATACCTATCTACTGATGAGATACATCTCTTATTGTCAACACATTCGTTTGATAGAGAGAGTGGTCATGCCTATCTGTTGGGGAGATACATCCCTTATTTATGACACGCTCGTTTAATCAAGAGAGTGAGCTATGAGTATCCGTCGAGGAGATACATCCCTTATTGCGTCACATTCGATCTGTCAAAAGAGTGGGCCATGCCTACCCGTCGAAAAGATACATCCCTAATTGACAATACGTTCATTCAGTCGAGAGAGTGGACTGTGCCTATCTGTCGGGAAGATACATCTCTTATTGATGACATGTTCGTTCGATTGAAAGAGTGGAGCTTGAGTGTATGTGTTCAATATGATCAACTTATTGCGGAACCATAATGTCATTAAAAGGATAGTTGTAATGCAGAAAACTCATGCAAGAGTATCTAATGGACGACCTAAGGTTGTCGACAAAATAGTATTGCAAGAAAATTTAAAATTACTTGGGATTGAATGTTGGGGATTTCGGATCATAGGATAGCGTCCCGATGCCAGTGGATATCCCAAACTTGATTTTCATTATTTCGTGTTTGGAAGTACCTCTAAGGCATTTAATTCGAGTCAGCATAGGACGATATTATAGGGCAAAGGTAGCTTGACTATGCTGAACATCGTAGTAATCATTGCATAATTGGGTGGAGTCCCAAGGGTAACCAGGAATGAAATAGTACTTTTAGGGTATTTCCATTTGCCTAAGAGTCCTTTGATTGGCACGACATGAGGTTAGTGGTACGCTTAATTAAAATCCATCTGTTGAAAAGCATTCCAATAAAGGAGGTTATAGTTAGCCCTCTGGTCCATGAAGATTCTCCTCACGTCGTATTGTCTGATCTTGGTGGTGATGACAAGAGAATCATGTCAGTTTGGATTGACTCTTATCAGATCGTCTTCATCGAAATCGATCATCGGTCTTTTCCTCTTGAGCTGTTTCTCAACATGGGTAGTAAGGACTTCTCTAGAAGTAGAATCGGATAGCTCGGTCTTTTAAAAAATTGGGACCACTATCTGCCCCGTCACATTCCACTACATGTACTCTCAACTATGTTGATACTATACCATGAGGATGTGAGCTAGAAGATAAGGTACTGACGAGTCATAATCATTTTGCACTTAAAGGTTACTTCGTTTGGTCATTTCCGAGTAAGCCCTTGAATCGACTGCACATTTTGCTTATCTTCACGCTTTGCAATGGCTGGCCTTGGGGAGGGATACTTTCTCTCTTCATATTTATAAACCTTTGGAGTCCACCGTTTCGAACGAGAAACTCGAGTTCATCTTTCAGTTTTCTGCATTCATTCATCAAATGACCGTAATCACGGTGAAAGTGACAGAATTGCATTTTATCCTTCTTTGAATTATCTTTTATGGAGCGAGTGGGCCACCTGACTTAGGGATTGTTTCTGATTTGAAGAAGGACTTGGCTTGGTGCCTTGTTCAGAGGTGTATAGCTAGTAAACTTTCGCTATTGTGGGGGGTTCCTATCGGCCTCTCTTAGGTGAAGGTTGTCAAGGTGATCGACTACTTTCGTTTCGACTTGGTTGGTTTTGTCATTTATTGAACTCTTCGATGTCTTCTATGATAATGTATTTTTTTGCACGAGTATAGAATTCCTGAATGGTAGATGGGGAGTTCTTCGTTACAGATGTCTTCACTCTTGACAGCCGCATCCTCGTGAGTAATGACGCTAATGTGATAGAATGGTCTAAGCTTGAGACCTTTATCCATTTGATTTTGAATTTGTCGAGGAAATGTCTCAGTGGCTTATCATCTCTTTATTACAAGGAGAGGAGGGAGATGGACTTTCTTTTAGCCCCTCTATTGATCACGAAGTGAGTTTTGAATTGTTGTTAAAGTTAGGAGAGACTCCTGATGCCAAGCGGCGGAGTGAGTTAAACCATGTTAATGTGTTGTCTTTTAAGATCGTGGGAAAATACTTACATATGACTACATTTGACATATCTCTTGAGATCATCATGGTCACAAAGTGTGTTATGCGTTCATGGGGATCAGTAGTGCCATTGAATCTTTCTATGGGGGAAGAAGCACGTCATGAGGCATCGGTTCTGTAGAAACCTTAGAGTCAAACAGTGAGATACCGATATCATATTGGGCAATTTCATCCCTTCTCATGTTGGCAAATTTTAGTTCGTTCACTACAAGTTCTTCAACCTGTTTCCTTAAATCATCAAGATCATGTCGAAAAGTTATCGGAGGCTCTTGGCATGCTTTAGGTTCGAGTTTTTATGAGCTCATGTGGCCTGACCAGTGGGAGGATAATTGTGCTTCGAGTTTGAGGATGTGACTAAACTCCTACAATTGTTGACTCATGCCTTGTAACTTGGATTTGAGCATTTCCATCTGGGGTCACATGGCCCTTTCCAAAGAGGCTTGAGTGAGGGGGTGGAATCTATTGATTCTGTGGTAGGACAGACGGTTGGGTCTCTGCTTGACAGGGCAATACCATTGGAGGTTAGGCTGAACAGTGTCTGTTGGAGTGGTAATACATCCTTCCATCATGGACACTATTTTGGAAGTGGTTCTAGTCTTTTTCTTGGGAGGCATGGTCTTTGACAGTATGGAGCACGAGATAAGTTTCTTTCTAATTTATTCCCACAGTTGATACCAATCTATTGAAAGTGAGTTTTGTCTTACAGATAGTAGTTTCAATAACTCAATTGGAATGAACAGTTGAAGAGCTTTTTGATTGCAAGAACCTGCAAAATACTGTTGGAGGGCGTTTCGATGGGGAAGACTCTGATACTTAAGTCAGGGAGCGGATTTGGAAGGAGAAACAGAATTATGAGAGAGAGAGAGCTCTATGTTGCCGTTCATATGCTAAGTCTTGAGTTTAGAGAGCATACGTGACCAATGGTCTTATGATGTATATATAAATAGCCTCGTGTGTGACTCTTATGTGCATCTGGAATGTTAAAACCCTAATTTCCTTTGAAAATGTCCTATACCTTAGGGCTTGTGATGAAAAATTCTCAAGAAATTTAAAATTCTATTAGTTACAAAAGTTTAAATTGTCAAGAGATTTTTTTCCTTGTTGACAGTAATTAAATGTCTCTTTCCTAGTTACGGAGGATTGTTTTAGCAATTTAGGAAAAAGTTAATATCTACTTCGAGGATGAAATAACAACATCGAGCATCGAGAATGTGTTAGAGTCAATCAGTCAACTATCAAGAAAGATCTGGTCAATATGTATCAAGAGAGTGGGTCGTGTCTACCCATTGAAAAGATACATATCATATTGATGATACGTTTTGGTATGTTTTGTTTGATGGGCCACGAGCTCGAAGGATCTCAAATCCTACAGTAATGGATTTTTGGATCATACTCTATCACTTGTTGATAAACATTATACTATTCTTTTTTTACTTAATAAATAAAATTTTTTATATTCAAATTCTAAACTAATTATTAGAAGATTCATTTTTAAAAATAAAATCCAAAGTATAAATTATGAAAATAATAATAGAGAAGTTTTAAATATTAATGCTGATATGTGTTTGATTCGGAATACATATATATTTTTTTTAATAAAAAACTTAACAAGAGAAAATTTAAAGGAGAGAAAGGGCAGAATGGTCATTAGGGTTGGTGAGGTATAAAAGGCAAATGGAAGAAAGAGCAATTATTGAATTGAGGGAGAGGAGAAACGAAAACAACTGTTGGGGAGCGTGCGTGAGGAAAGGATTGCTTGGCAAGTCAGGTTGGGGTGATGTCCGTTTTGCTCCCTGACGTGGCATGACACTCCAACGTGACTGGTCTCACGTTTTTTCCCTCCTTCCCTCCAACCAACTGCATCTGAGCTGTCCTAACGTGCCTATTATTCCGCCGTTCCCCTCTCTCGTAAAAAATGACAAGTAACAAAAAAAATAATAATAAATTTGAAAAAAAATAAGAAAAAAAAAAACCGTAAAATCATAACAGTATTTGTACGAAGGATTTAGATGAAAAAGGAAGGTTAGGAATTTTAAGGAATCTATCGATATTTGATAAGATAATTAATTGAACGGGGGAGAAATTGAGAATTTTTATGAAATTCATTAAATTTAATTTTTTAATTTCACTGAATCAGTGAATTTTGAAAAAGAAGAATTTTTTTAAATAATAAATAATAAATTTATTTTTATACACCATTTTAAAATTCTAATGAAAAAAATGATAAAATAATAAATTTATATATATTTTTATTACATTCTCTTAGTCTCTCATTTAATCAAATATGAATTTTTATTTTACTATTCTTTCTATCCCTTTCCCATTATATATTTTATTATCAAATATAATTTTTAATTTTATCTTTCTTTCTCATCTTTTTCTTCCCTTTCTTATCATTTCCCTTTCCTTCCCTTCTCATGTCTTCGCGAAAGACACTGTTTTTCACATATAATACCAATTTGACCTATTTATATATTTTTAGAAAACCATTCCCACGCAGTATTTATGAATAAAAGAATTTTTTAAATAAATTTAGGATGACACAAAACCTTTACAACCCTTGTGATTTACATGCGGTAGGATTAGCAGAAATTTCAGTCAAAATTTTAAAGTTTATTTGATATTTGAAATTTATTATAAAGTTTTTTTAATATAATAAACTAAACAATATAAATAGTTTTGGTATCAAATATTTTATATGATATCAAATAAACTTAACCACAAAAAAATTATAAATATTGATATATAACAAAATCAAATTATAAGAATAATATTTCTAACATTATAAACAAAATTCCGATTATAAAAGAGTTGATGTTCTTTATATTGCTTTTGATGCTTCTGGAGTTGCCCAGTGTCACGGTTTATGATTTCATATCAACTTTCACAAACGACAATGCCTCATTCACAAGTTTGAAATTAGTCTTTATAAAAGTAGTTTTTTAATAATAATGTGTTTATTTTGTTATAAGACCAAATGTTTGATTAATTTCTATTTTTGGATATATTTTATTTTAAATAATTTTAAAGAGGTAAGGAGAGTTCATAAAAATTCGGAAAAAAAGTATATGTCACATGACTTATTATGAAAATACATAAAATTTGGATTAAGGAAAAAAAAAAAACCGAATTCTTGAACATTTCAATATTTTCTTTATAAATGCTTAAAAAACTTTATAGAGAAAAAATCTCGTAACATATTTAACTATCCAATTCTTGATTCTTAAAAATAGTTTTTTAAGGGTTTTATTGTTAACAAGTTGTAATTATTATTTTTAATTAATAAAATTATTACTTTCGACAATCAAATATTATTCATTTAATTATTTTTATTTATTTATTTTACTGACGATACAATTATTACAAATAATTCTAATACATATAAATACTCCATAATTACTTTTGTATTATTTAAGTGGACCATGTGGTTTAGGTACATAATTGTATCTCTATTCCTTCCCTTGGCTAAAAAAAGAAAAGAAAAAAAAAATGTGGGGCCGCTACCAATGGATCGGCTCATGTACTGTTCCATAATTCTTCCACGTGGGATTTCATTTTAAAGTGATGTTATTGGACACGCACGATACGCAATCTCTCTATCTCTCTGGCGGTCGTCTTCTTCAATTCTAGTTTTGATTTTCTTGTCGAGGTGCAACCTTAATTATTGTCCAAAACCAGGGGTCCATTTGGACTGGGAGTCTTCCCAAATTAAATAATGAGGGCCTTCAAATGAATGCTCGGCGTGGGTTCGTTCGGATAAATAAAAGAAATATGACAAATTTTATGAACAAATTACGAGAACATCCCCTGATAAAATTATCAGTCAACCCTTGTCAACTCAAAAACTCTTCCCCCCTTTTCTCTCCTCCTTTTGATGCCAACTGAATATTGATAGATTGACCTCTCATGTCTCCTTTTCTCTTTCTATTTTGATTGATTTTGACTATGATAAGAGATATATAAAAAAGAAAGGATAGAGAAATCTTGAAAACGGAGACACCAGATAGACAGAAAAAAGAAAGAATGAGAACATCGATTAAGATGAAAGAAAAGAATAATGATAGAGAGTATAGAAAATGAGAAAAATGAGAGTGGTTGTAATTTAGAAAAGAAAGAAAACAAATCGAGAAGAAAGGAGAGTGAGGGAGAAAGAAGAGAGAGAATGACCGTAATCAATTGGGAGACGGAAAGAGGAACAGAGATTAATTAATTTACAGTAGCTAAAGATTGATTCGTCAATTGAGAGGGGTGACCACCACATTTCATAGTTTTGGTTATGGCAAATTCGTAATTTAACACAAAACCGGCAGTATTTTAAAAGTTTTCGTATGAATTCTGGTTCTGTGGCTGTTTTGTAATTTTCAGAACATGTCACCACTCCTAATATATTTTTGCTTTTCAAGCTTTCTTTTGGAGCCATTCAAAATCAAGACGTTTTTATTAAAGTGAAGGCTCAAACACAAAAATAATAATAATAAAATTACTGCAAGACGGTTTATACAAAAAAAAATTTAATTTATAGTATTTTATAGTATTTTATTTTATAACTAATTAGAACTAAAAAATTTAATCTAAAAATAAGTAAAATAAAAGGAAAAAAAATGTTGTAATATCATTTGAAGGCAAATGATTATATAAAATTTGAATATCAAATCATGAGAGTAAGGGAAAAGATTATAACTATTAAATTGTTAAGGACATAAGCAAACCTTTTTAGCATGTAGTATAATAGACATTTTATACTTGGTTACCATTAAAAACTTTTTTTTTCAAAAAATACAATTTTTTTTTAATTAAGAACCATCTTCTTCTTCTTCTTATTATTATTATTATGCAAAGACTAGGGTTCTCCATGTAAATAATGTCATTCAAGGGAAATCAAACAAGCATACAGCGTCTGATAGTGCACATGCAGTCTGTGGCCGTGGTCGATACCCACATTTAGTCATCACCTGCATAGTTGATGCAATTGGACATGTTATCTTAAAATGCATTCATATTTTTTATATTTAATATAAAATAATATGACTGGACATGTTACATGTCAAAACGTGGTACCATTTGGATACCCAATAATGTTGAACAAATACACCCACACCCACACACACACACACACACACACACATACAGAGCTGTGTCTCAACTTCTAAAAACCGAGACGAAATCCCACGTACCGAGTGATAGCAGGGATAAAAAAAAAATGGCATTTGAATCACTTGCCAGGTTAAGGCATGGATGGAGCCATCGAGTAATGAAATGATTATATATCGCTATCATATTGGCGTTTACATGGTCTCAATGAATCTTTATTTTATTATATTTTATTTGTAATATTTATAATAAAATTAAAAAAGAAGAATTTTGCAAATATAAGTCAAATTCTTCAATTAAAATTAACTGAAATCATCATTATATTATATGAATGATTGAAATCTTCAAATAATCTTTTTCCAAACTTCATTCAGGACAAATGATCAAGTGGGGACGGGGAGAAGAAATTAAATGCTCACCCAAAACCAAGATTTGAAATGTCATTAATGCACAATTTTAAATGCCCCACACAGTTTGCATTGGTTGTTCTCTTATCCCATCACTTAAGAGAAGAATGTACATAATTTGAAAAATAAGCTAATGCCCATAAGTTCTTATGTATCATTTTCCATTTTTTACCTTCAAATTTGATCAACTGATATAATGTTTTGAGCGTGATACGTATAAACACAAAAAAAAATTATTTCTCTTAACAACTAACTTTTAAGATAAAAATCTGACTTTATTATTATTATTATTATTATATGGTATCAAAGTCACCCTCTAATTTTTAGGTATTTAAGGCAGCCATTTAATTTTCAGTATTTTGAAACTGTGCAAGAGAAAAAGTCTAAAATGATGGCTTCTTTTAAGTTGGTGCATCAGCAAACAGAACCAGCTTTCAAAGTAGTTTGCTTGTTTTGAAATGCAATATCCATTTATCCTTGCTATGACAATTTCCACACCTTATATCTTCGAACTTTTCAACACTGCTCAATCCCACAAAAAAAAAAAAAAAAAACTTTTCAAAACTCCTGCCTAATTCAAAATCAACCACATGATTTGTGCCAATTTATTGTGGCAAGTCTGTCATCTAGCATTTTCCAATTATACTACTCCAACCACAGAGTGATGATTAGAGAGCCTCTGAAGGAGCTTTGGTAGCCTCATTATTTAGGGGGCAAGGAAAGAGTCAAGAAACATAAATGGATAGGACATAGATAAATGAATTTATATGTCAAGAAACATAAATGGATAGGACATAGATAAATGAATTTATTTAATTTATATATGTCCTATCCATTTATGTTTCTTGACTCTTTCCTTGCCCAAGACCAATGATTGGGTTTGTGGGTTAATTGCACGATCCTGATGGATTTTACTAGTGTATTGAACGGTAGAGGATGAACCAGTGACATTTACTTCAAAAATGGAATAATGTCTGGATATTAAGTGACCCATTTTCTAAATCATCTCTAACTACATTGTTGCTAACATGTAGTTTTCTTAGTTGTCAAAGCAAGTTTATATCACTAATCTCCCATTATGTGCCACACACGATGTGCAAAAGTTCAAAATAGAAAAGGGGTTTTTCCCCAACCATACTAGATCATGAAGGCATGCCCAAAAAAAGATATATTCATGGTGTGCACGATAGAAAGAGTTGCCAATCAGTTTGGACATGCTCAATTTTCTAAGGTCCCTCATGGAAGGCTTTTATTGCAGCAGTGGAGGAAGACATCTAGGACAAAGAGATGAGAGAGAATAATAAATGAATAACCTTTCTACTTTTCTTTTCACAAATTCACTATACAAAGAAAAGTAACAGCCAGTTATGCCAACTGATTAGACTCAAAACAACCCAAAAAGTGAAAATTTTGAGCACATTCAACTAGGGTTACTTTGCAACATTATGAACTTGTATACAATAAACAAAAGTATATCTGCAGGGGAAAAAAAAAGAAAGGATTGAGATGGTCAAGTGTTGATGACTAGCAGAATGTCAGAAAACTTGGAGAGCCTCCCTGTATCCGATGCTAAAATTCTTCTGCACTCCATTCTTAGGAAACTCGGTATTTCCCTTTTGCATCATTGCCACAAACTCCTTATAATCAATGCGACCATCCTGAAATGCGAGACAATAAACAGGATCAAACATTGTCCGATATGTTTGTTTTAAGGTCATAATTTGGTTGATAATTGATCATGAAATGCTATAAAGGATACACATACATTATCCTGATCAACTTCTCTGATCATATCTTCAGAGTGGAACTCCTCTATTCCGAACTCTTCACACGCTTGTCGAAGCTCATCCTGAGTGATATAGCCACTTCCATCTCTGTCAAAGTAGGAAAAGGCAGCATAGAGATGATCTTCTCTCTCGATTTTGTTTAGATGTAGTGTTGCAGCTATGAACTCTCCATAATCAATTGTGCCACTATTATCAACATCCGCCTGACACAAAATGTCAACATCAGACCCTACTTAGTACTTCCCTTAGAAATTTAATGAAAAGTGTGACTAGGAATTACACTTACCGCCTGCATAAGGTCATAAATCTCGGACTCCTTAAGGTTAGCGCCAAATCTTTTCAATCCAACTTTAAGTTCTTCAAAAGTTATTTGACCACTGTTATCCGTGTCAATCATCTTGAACATTTCTTTCAACCCAGCAATTTCTTCTTCAGAGAGATTTTCAGCGATGATCTGTATGAACACAAAGTATGTTAGAGGATGAAATCTACAATTTGTCTGGTCTCATAAGGCCTATTTCACATGATAGAGTTTGGAGAGGATTATGCAATGAACTTACTCTAAGTGCCATTTTCTTCAGCTTGTTCATGGCAGAGAACTGCTTCAATCTACTTAAGACAGCGGAATCCAAGGGTTTGTCGGGAACAGCCCCACCATCCTGAATCCATGGATGGCCTGAAAATAAAATATTAGGCTTAGAATGAAAATATGGAAAGTCCTAAAATGTTTGACAGGGTTATTTGGTACATCAAAAGGCCACTTTTTAGCAGTTAAGTTACTCACAAAGAACTTCATGGGCAGTCAGCCTCTTCCTGGGGTCTCTGACAAGCATTTTCCTAACCAAGTCTTTTGCACTTTCGGATATGCTAGGCCATGGATCTGAGGAGAAGTCAAGATCACCGTGCAAGACCTCTTCAAATATCGCTTGCTCCGTTTCTAATTCACAACAAAAAACAAGAAGAGAGGTAAATTAGATTTTTGAAGAAGAAGCTAAAAGATACCCAGACATTCAACAAAAGGAGAATATGTGAGCTTACCTGCCCAAAAAGGAGGCACACCACTTAAGAGTATATATAGAATGACCCCAACACTCCACACATCTGCTGCAGGTCCGTAACATTTGCGCAATACCTCAGGTGCAACATAATATGGACTTCCAACCACATCACTGAAATACTCCCCTGCAAAAGTTAAACATATTAATATATATGCATAAATAGGATGAACGAGGTAATAAAAAGGCCTTAGATAAACAGATGTACCTGGTTTGAAGAAGACTGACAAACCAAAGTCTATTGTTTTGAGAGCTGAATCTTCCTTCTCATCAACAAAAAGAAAGTTCTCCGGTTTGAGGTCACGGTGCATAACCCCTAGAGAATGGCAGGCCTCCGTGGCACTAACAATAGTCCTAATCAGCTCGGCTGCCTTCCTTTCACTGTAGTGACCTCGCTTGACAATCCTATCAAACAGCTCACCTCCTGTACACAACTCCATGACCATATGAACAGCCACAGCGTCCTCATAAGCGCCCTTGATTGAGATAATATTTGGATGATCAGACAAGTGATGCATAATCTGAATTTCCCTCCTCACATCATCAACATCATCTCTGGCCACAAGCTTTCTTTTGGCTATTGACTTGCAAGCATATTGCTTGCCAGTTGCCTTCTCCGTGCAAAGGAAAGTGGTTCCAAATTGCCCATGTCCAAGCTTCTTCCCCAAATTGAAGTACTCCTTCAGGTGACCTGTCTTTGTTTGTAAAATGGACTCCGTCTGAAGCCCTACACTTTTCACTCCCTTCATCTGATTAGGCTTAGGCATAGGTTGTGGCCTTGGTGGTGGTGGTGGTGGTGGTTTAACAATCTCCTCATTTTTGACCATTTCTTGTTCCTTTATGACCTTCACTTGCATTGGTTTGACATTTTCCTTTGTTGTTATCATCACCAGAACAGGCTTAGTCTCTTCCTTTGCTATCTTAACCGGTACAGGAGGCTTGTCATGGACTACTGCAGACTTGGTCTCAACATTTGAGGATTGAGTCTCATTCATGGCGCCTCCCTTAGTAGCAACCATGTGATCAACTGATTTCGACCACCAAACGGATTCCGAAAGCGAATGAAAAATCCCATCTTTGTAAAATTTTGTGCCAACACAGTAACTCCCAACACAGGTATTCCCCATTTCACTTTACTCTTTGAAATTTTTTCCCAAAAGACAAAGGACAACTTTCTCAAATTTTGCCAAAATTCATGCTATATCTAGGTCTAATACAACAATGTGTATTGCCTTGCCCTAAATTGAAAAGGGTTCTTAGTAAAAAGCTGAAACAGGTCTCTAGCATTGGACTTGAAGACAAAGTAAGAAAATTGTGAAACAGAGTATCAAGCCTTAAAATCAATTAAAAAATAAAAAGAACCCGCTTGCAGAAAAGCTTTCCTGATGACAAATAGAGAGCGCAAGAGTTTCACAAACGCTTGAAGAACCCTAGCAGAGAAAGGTATGAGAAACCCCTTTTAAAATAGAGAGGATAAGAGGAAACAGACTACTTGGAAAGTTTCTATAAAAAATCATTCCTTTATTTTTTTCCTTTTTGGAAACCATATCGAGGGGGAAATGCCCACGAAGCCACAGAAGGAAGAAAATTAAAAATGAGCAACACAAATAGCTGTTTCAATAGAGGATTGTGAACTGTGACCCACTTTAGGGTTTACCAGGTCTTCAAGGGAATTGTGTTTTTGTGGAAATTGATGTGCCAACCGTGTGTGATGATTTTCTATCTATACTCGACCCTATTTGAGTTCACACGCCAAAATCCCAAAGAGAGAGAGAGAGGCCATTCAGGTTTTACTGTTGGAAAATTTCAAACGTATGGGAAACCGCGTGTGCGCTTGTGGGTCTCATTGAATACTAAATATATATTCCGTAATCGCATTGTGCCCAAATGTTATGTTTTTTTTTTTTTTTTTTTTTTTTTTTTTTTCTTTGCTAACTGTATACTTAGCGATTAAGTCCTAATATCATACTTTTATTTTTAATTTTCTGTAATAATATTGATAATTTTAACCATTATATTTTCATATGTATATATTAATAAATTCATTAAATGTGTATATACCTGCAAATTTTATGCCTCATATAACTATATCTGTATTCATTTTTACAAAAATTTGATTCATAATAATTCTTTAAAAATAATTAAAATTTTTTTATCTAGGTCACAATTGTTATCTAAATATTTTTTATATACAAGATTTCATTTAACATTTTTCTTATATTAATGTGCAAAAAGGACAATTAGGTGTAATTCTAGAATATTGGAAATTAAACATAGTCAAGAGCATTCGGGAGCTTATGAGGACATTCTTACGTATGTCCGGCAATCCCAAGCCATGGCTGTCTTGGACCTGATCGACGGCCGGCGATTGCCGGTCACCCCTTTTCTAATTATTTACTTTATTTTATAGTATTGGGGTTGCTGAGTTTCACAAGATTAAATTTAATTATTTGACACATTAAAAGCAATTAAATATTAGTTGGGCTTTCAAAACTAGAGGAAGTGAAACAATCAACATTGAAATGAATGAACCCCCATTGTTTTGTTTTGATGACCCTTTCAATTTCAATGCACATAGATCACTTCCCCGTCCCCTGTGGACTTTAATGGGTTTTTTTATTTAATTGTATTTAATTGATGAAAAAAGCCTTTTTTTTTTAATTAAACTCTGAATCATGAGATCGAAGTAAAAATTATTATCATTGGACTAAGTTTGCCCAAAGTTGGAAGACGTGTAAAGCTGAGTGAAGCTTTGCAAATGCATTTTTTTTTTAATTGAAAAAAAAAAAAAAAAAAAAACTTAAATGTGACTCATTGTTGTAATCCAACAAATTGAGAAGCAACCTGTACCTAAAAACACCTTCCAAGGGTTTAGACTTATGAGTTCCCACACACATTCTCTCTCGTCTTTGGAACCCCTCTTCATTATTCTAATGCCTAGTTCATGAATTTCATTTAACAACTTATTTATTACATTTTTCAAGTTCAATGTATTATTTTTTAATACTATATCTTACACTATTAATTCAACATAGTTTAAATTGTTTTACGTAACACTATTTTTTTTAAATATTAAAAGTTTATCTCATTTAAATTCAGCATCAAGCCTAAATTACAGAGCAAAATGCAATTTATCTTTTAAATGAACTCTTTTTTACATTTCTTTTTTTGTCGCTTTATGTATAAATAACATAAAAATATAATGTCATATGACCTTTAATTTACGGTATGTTTAACAACTATAATAATAAATAAAAGGTCGAAATATAAAATAAAAGTTTCGAATAAAAAATCACATTTAACTTACAGTTTCGAATTTCAAAAGTGTATATAACTCAATTTTATAGATTTGAACTCATTTTGTAGGATATGATTTGAGCCAAATTTTAAATGGGTGCAGCAGCCACTTGAGGGGTCTTCTTTTTATATTGTATTTATCCTTTCAGATGCATGGGACTTGATCTTTTCCAACTCCATACCGAATGTTTTCTTTACTTGAATGCGCAAAAGAGAGGAAATACGTAGAAAGACCTGAGGGAGTTGACATGGAGCCATGACCCCATCCTATGTGAGCCACAATTGACTCAAAATTTTTCTTTTTCTTTTTTTTTTTTTTTTGTTTTTTTGTTAGAATATAATCTGCTGCATGACAAAATTGAAGAGATGAATGATGTTGATCATTGCACACGAGACTCCATACCTCAAAGAAAAAATAATTGCGATGTAACACTTCAATAATTTGAAGCGATCTTTTTCCTTTATTCACCACTTTCTTTGGAGCATCGAAAGGAAACGTGATTAATTCAGAATGGTGATAAAGTTTTCAAAATTTTAAGTGGGGTTAGTGATACACAGTTCTACAGGTACCTCCAAATATTCGTGAGAGAAAAGTATAACTCAACTAATCAAGATGAATCTAGAGGTTTAATATATTGGGGTGAATGAAGTGAAGACATCACAATGGAAAAGGCAACCCGTTGATATTGTCAAAGAGCATTCTAGGATAAAAGCTAATCTGTTTCGGGTAACTCACTAAGATGAACCAATTAAAGAATAAGAAATTTCACTATTTTATTATTCCAACTTGATTATACATGACTGATAACATACATGCCTAAACTTTTTAATAGTGAATCTAGAAAGTTACGGTTAAATAACCACAATTATTCTTAAAATTAAGAAACCTTTTACAGATTTAAGGATAGAAAATTTGACATTATTTCTTTTCCAATCAGTCACAATTATTACCTAAGAATTATATGCCTAATTGTCAGATTTGAGGGATAAAAATTAGGTAATATTCTTCTCCAGAAGCTTACAAAATCTTCCTTAAAATAACTCTGTATGTTGAGTAAAAAAAAAAAAACCAAATACAGATGATTGTTTGTTATTTTATTTGAGACAGTTGTACTTAAATTAATTATACGGTATTGTACTCTTTATTGAGTTTCTTGAAAGTAGACTGGATGTCTTTTATACTCGCAATTATAAATGATTTTAACTATTTTTTAAATCACTTAGTTTTTGATTTTGGGATTGGGTTTATAGATAGATTTGGGAGCTCTAGTAATTTGATATGATCTTGATCTTTATGATAAGTGATATCAGGATCGAAATAGCGTGGATGTCCTCATCAGTTCGTTCATCCTTAGTGCTGCTTGAAATCGTGCATATGGATATCTCATAGAGAGAGAGAGCGAGCTAAGAGCAGAAAGAAAAAGGAACCTTAAGTGCCCTTTGCTGCCCTGTTCACCCACTCACCATTTTAACACGAGGATTACCTTTCTGCCCGCATTATAGTTTTCCAATATAATAATTACACAATTGAAATTTAAATCACGTGTCTATCATTGCCTTTCTTAAAAAGTTACTTGGCAAAGTGTGTTATCTGCAGCAGAAAGAAAAGCTCTGTAGCCGGATTTGATCCTCCAGAGATGGGTAAAAGCAGCCATTTGCAAAATTGAGGATAGGCTCAATTTCAAATTAAATAAAATATTTAATATAAAAATTTATTAGTTCCAATACTAAATTTTAATTTTCACAGAAAATTTTGACTTGTTATATAAAATTCTTTATTTTCTATAATTCTTTTACTTTAATTAAAAATATTTATAAATAAAATAAAATAAAAATAAATTCAATTCAATTTATCCAAGTTAAGAGACTATAACTAATCTAATAATATTTTCAAGAGTTGCGTTTGCCTTGTCATACCTGGAGTAACTCTGCCTGCAGTCCGATCCCAACTTGGGATAAAAGAGAAGAGTTACAGTAGATTAATTTGGGATGAAAGTTTAATTTGTTATTATTGTAGAGTAATTTTTGGAGTAATTAAGAAGAGGCTCATATTGAGGTTTGAGAATGACTTATTTGGTAAATAATTAAACTAAGTCCACGCCAAATCTCCATCACAAAACTTCTGTATTGGCTGCACCCTCTAATTGCCTAATGTCTGATCCAGCACGTTCAAAGAGTTGCAGCGCAATCCCCCCCATTTGGTCAGGTCAATCCAGCTGGACAGGATTACATCACATCAGAAGCTGCCTCCTCGGACTCATTTTTGAGAGTTGACTTCCCCAGAATCGAAGGAAGTTTTAGGGGCGTTCATCACATGTACCAGTTTTTTCCTACTCATTACCTTCATAGATGCCCTAGAGTTCAATGTGGAATCAATTCTTCCCCAGTTCCAAGTTCCAGATAGCCTCAAATCAATTAAAGGGCACAAAGATGGGACAGAACCATGAAAACGACTAGTTATAGTTTCCACACTGCAAGGAGAGAGAAGAAATGGTGGGGGCAGAAAAGAAAAGTCAACAAAGGTTTCATATTTTCTATCTACAGCCCACGATTGGAGTAAAATTGTAATAAAAGAAACCAAAAAAACCAAACAAGAAGTCAAAACCTCCAAAAAATGAAAAGGGGGGGGGGGCACCCAGAAAGGATCTTGTAGACCGACCAAGGCTGAGAAAGCTCCTGAGAAGCCACAACATTTTAAACATCTCTTGCGAGTCCAGAGATATCAAGATTACCAAAGTCAGAATTGGTTGGCCTATCAGATGCTTCAGTTCGAGGATCGCCTTTGATTGGTATGTTGCGCCCTCCTGCTCTCAGCGATGAGGATGAAGATTCACCATCCCCCATAAATGGAGAACCAAATGCCTTAAAGAAACTGTCTCTCATCTCTTCTGCAGCCTCAAAAAAGCGGCTGAATCCTGCAAGCATGCTTTGCTCCACGGCATCAATGTCACTGCGGAGCCCAGGAAAGGAGAATGGCCTCATGGCATCAATATCACTGCGCAGCCCAGGAAAGCCAAACGGTCCAGCATCTGATGACCCCAGGGAATTATACCCTTTAACAACCTCATCTGTGACATCTTCCTCAGTGTACTCCTTGTTAGATTGCACCATTTCAGCAGGCCTGCATAAACATATGAAGCCAACAAAGGATACAAAAATACATTCTCATAAATAAGAAATTAGCACATTTACAAAAGCTTTTGTAAGAAATATATAAGAATGTTGGGCATAAGCAAGTTCCCAACTGTATTTTAATTCCAAACAATTCCCTGCTTCACCCCAAAGTACAGATTTATTAATAAAAGTATGACTGCACAATTGTAATGTAAATGAACAGTTCAAAATTAACTGGTTTTTTTGGCTAAATTAGTAAGGAATGATATCACTCAAAGCAATTCTGTGCTATCATCAGGTTCCTCTTCTGCAACTCAATAAAATGATTTTCTTGAATTTGGCCTTAATGCAATAGAAAGTGTTGGTAGTATGAATATAATCAGAAATCTCAAAGGTGGATTCAATACCAAAGAAAAAACTATATGATGCAATTTCAATATATTTTCAGGCCAAATTGATTTTGTTACCAAATGATATTGGTCAAAGAAAATGTCTATCTCATAACTTTGCATTATGCTATTCCTGTTTAACTACAAGTAAGCCTTCTTTATCCTTACAGACTGCACCCACCCTTTTCCCCAGCATGGATGTTTTTACCATCACCAAAACAAAGATCAAATGCTCTACTTTTGGTAACAGGGTGAGTGAAGATTTGAACTCCTGACCCATAGATGGGACAAAATATAGGGACTTGATCTTATGATATACATAGTTTAAAGACATCACAATTCCATTAGCACTTCAATATGCTCGAAAATTCATTAATTAGTATAGTCATCACCAAAAGGATTGCTGGTCATGTCTTCCACGGACAGTAAGCCCATTTCATGCTTCTATTCATAATACTGTCTCTCTAATATCCTTAACTAACAGGGGAAGAAAAGTTATATACCAAATATTTCACATTTATCAAAGTAAAAGGGTGGTTTCAGGCAGCAGTTTCTCTCTCAATGTAGGGAGAATACTCAGTCTGGACACCAAGAGAGTTTCTCCAGTTTGACAATTTTAATATTTAACGTCCAAAGTCTTTTATGCACCTTTTGAAATAAAATTGTTGTGATCTGATGCAAGCTCTTCTTTGAAAAAGGTATTACGAAAACCTTTTGAGGACAACAGGCAAGGGTTTCACTGAATTCTAGGCAACGTATCTGTGCAAAAGTGGACAATATACATGATTAAGTGTGAAGTGTATGTTTGTCAATTAGATATGCTGAGCATTTATCTCCCTCAGACACTCCTTCTCAACACACAGACCAAAATCCAGTAGACATTTATGGTACATTACCATCATCCATGAAACTGCAAATTAAGATAACAATAGGGATAACTATCTCATTTTACTGTTTGATGCTTCCCCTTTGTCCCTCACTCCTAAGGATGAATTATAGACAAAATGCCCTCATCTGCCCTCAATCCCTTCAATGAAAAAGGCAACCAAACAAGGGAACCACTGATTCTTATGCTGGCTTATGTAAAATTAAACACAAAACTGCATCATTTTTGAAATAAAGAGGCAAATAACGAGAACCCATGGTACTAAATGAGGCCTTCAGACTAAAGAACTGTAAGCCAGAGGTAGTTGAATAATGTATCCATGTAATGCATGATCTTTACAGTAAAGTGAGTTTGGAACAAACCATGGAAATTAAAATAACCAACTAACCCAACCCATCCTGATCTTAAAATTATGGATGAGGGCATAGCAGCAGAGTTTGGATTTATCTTGCAGGAACTAGGATTGATCATGGAATTAGGACAGCGATTTAGTTGCAGGAACTAAGATTAATCATGCAATCACCAAACAATCCCGGTTCCTTCACTAGGACACGAAATGACACTTAAAGTGGTACTTCCATCCTTTAACTAGGTCCTAAAATTACCCAAATAAATATTTGGTGCATGATGACCAAGGACAATCTTTTTGTAAGCGCAAGAAAAAGCCACTCCACCACTAAACAGGAATTTTTGAATAGGAATTTTTTATCAATCAGCGAGGAACTTAAATACGATTATTATAACACTCAGAACAGAAAAGACTTCATAAAAGTAGGATAAAACCGCTCTGGGCCTAATCTAGTTATTCCCCACATACAGAAAACACTCTCCAGATATAATACAAGACAAATAGATCCTACTGAGCAATTTCACAAGATAGACAATCATCAAAAGAACACAGGTTAGATTCACATAAACTTCGGTAGAAGCTTTTCAAGCAGTATTACAATTTCAAGAATGGATCTCCCATTAGATCAAGTAAAACGAATTTGTACTTGGCACATCAGATGTACACCTTTTATTGCTTAGAGGTAGAGCTAGTCATATAACCATATACCAAATTTATATGCATATATCAAACTACATCACTGTCCTATCAAATTGCTCATTACATGAAGAATAATACAACATCTAGATCTTCAGTGGAGTTGATATTATCATTTCTCACTTTCTTTTTTAAAATTTATTTTTTGCACGAAAAGGGAAGATGTTATAACCTTAAAGGGAGTTAGGTATTACACTCCTCACTACACCTTTTCAACCCTTTACTCCAAATCTTTTATAAATAATTATTTGTTCTATACATTAGCAAGTGTGTGACAACTTAAAGGACCGTTTACAAAAGTTGAGGCTAGATTAGGTGGAGTTTCCGATGGATATATATATATATTGATAGCATGATAATTTTAGGCACTTTTATAGAGAAATTCGACATTTACTTGTAAAACCTTATAAGAAATTATTTATTTTAGTCGAAAAATGTAAAAAGTAGAATAAGACACAATAGAGGTATTGAGTCTAAGTTGAGGTTCGCCAAAGAGCACCTTGGTTCGTAGGCAACCTATGGCCTAATGTCTAATACCCATAACATACGAGAGAGATTTCCCCCTTCAAAAATTAAGGTGATCCTACACTCCCCAATCTTCCTAGAAGTCGGGTTCAAGTTAGAAATACATGTACACAATTTCACAATTCCTTTATTTCAATCCAACAACCAAGAAACATGCAAAAATCTAAATCAAACAAAGAAATTAATATAAGAGGACGGGAGGATAAATCAATCACCTTCCAGAACATTCCTTGAAGAGCTGCTCGGTCTTCTCGCATTTCCTGACGAACTTTCCAGGTTCAACCTCCTCTGTATTGCAGTGGGACCTCACAATCCTCCTGGTGGAGCACCGATCAGCAGAAAACCTAGGGTTTTGTTTATCAAATTCGCCATAATTGCTAATCCCTAGATCGTGGGTCGTCTCGTCTGCTTTATCGTCCCTCCACATTCTCTCTCTCTCTCTCGGGGGCTTTCGTGTTTCTTCGAGGGATAGGGATCAATAAGTACGATGATTTTTCTAGGGGTTTCTTTCTTGCACAGGGGGCAGGCTCTGGGATGCCGGAGGTGCTTGTGGGCCACAATTACGTCCTACCCAGATATCTTTCCGCATGTCCGTCAGGTGTATTTGGACGGGGTTGATTAGGGCCCAACCAGAGAGGTGAGACCATGCATATATGGGCTTGGGCTCCCTCAACCTTTTTTTTTTTTTCACCGATTAATATCCAGAATTTATTCGAATAATTTGATTTGAGCATTATAAAACCTATTAAGATATTAATTTTTTTAAATCTTTTTTTTTATTATTTTTAAGATTCAAACATGAGACTTTTGATTAAGGTGTAAAATACCTGATCATTTAATTTAAAGTAGTTTGATACGCTCACTCAACTCGGAAAGCAACGATTATTGTACCCAATCCTACCAAAAGCAGTGAAATCCTATAAATGTAACGATAGAATGTTGTAATTTTTTAATTATCATCCTAGATTTGAGTGATAAGGAAAAAAAAAGAGCAGTACTCATATTAAATTAATTAAATAAAATTTAAATATTGATAAGTGACAGATATCCACGTAAAATATTATAATTATATATTCTACCAAAAGCCCCGCATAAGCCCACAATTACCTGACCAACGTCAGCCACTCAAAAAGGACATTCTCGAATTACTAAGATCAGTGTTTAGTCAAGCCACCACGCAGAACTTGAAGGTTCTTAAAATTTGGCTATACATTTTGCTCTTTTCTCTCCCAATTTAGTCAACCCCTCAATATTTTGCTCTTTACTCGATTCTAGATTTAGAGAGAGATGAACTTAAAAATAGAGAAACTAATAAGAAATCTAGAGAAAAAATGAAGGCAATAAGAGAGACACTAATAATAATTTTTTTTATCAACTTAAAAGAAATTAATAAATTTTTTATTTATTTCCAAATTTTTGAGATTGTTTGAGCAGACATTATATTCATTCCGGTATTAAAGATGGTGAAATTAGCGTGGCATCGTTGCAGGAGACTCCATCATTTTCAATTCACCAAAATTACTTACTGTTTTTTAAATTTATTGGGGGGTAAAAAGGGGATAAGCAAAATTTTTAACGTTCTTTCCGGATAAAGGGTTTTGGTGAAAAAAAAAATTAAAAAACAAAACAATTAATTAGAGGAGGAGAAAATGTGAATTTCTATGAATGCCTTTAAAACTAATTTTTCAATTTCAGATTTTAAAGGAAAAATATTTCCTTTTAAAATTATATATACTAAATTTATTTTTATAATCTCTATTTTAAAACTCTAATAAAAAATAAAAATAAATAAAACAATAAACTTATATATTTTTTAATTATATTTTCTTCTTTTTTATTATCTAATTAAATATGAATTTTTATTTTATTTTCTTTTCCTTCACTTTTTCAATATATATCTTTTTATTAAATATAATTTTTAATTTTATTCCCCCCTTCCGGCCCCCCCACCCCCCCACTTCAATCTTTTCCTTTACCTCCCTTTTACCATCAGGTTGCAAAACACAGCGTAAATTTATGGGGTTGGGTAGGGGGGGGGGGGGAGTTGATTTGTTGATTCTTCGAAGTTATTGTGCCAGGAGCCGCTTCCACCGACGCAACAATGGTCTCCACTTCGACTGTATAAAGACCATTCTCCCAAGGAGGAGGGTATTACTATTCAGTAGTTGAAATTGGAACTTCAAAAAAAAAAAGGGCTTTTTCGACTGTGGCTCTGTAAATATCACGTATATATTGCTTATTGCGTTTCGCATTTTCCACCAATTCTTAGTTCTTACACTCATGAGGCGTGTATCCAAATTCCCATCTTTCGCTTCAACTTCAGTGTCTGATCTTTGTTCTTACTTCACATCACTCGGTTCCCATTTTCTTCATTTTTTCTCTCTACTGCTACCTCTCAACCTCTTCAATCCAAACACGCCCAAAAAATCCACAGATCAAATAGAGAAGAAGGTAGCAAAACCCTCAATTCACTCTTCCCCGAGATCACTCACATTCTAGCAACTGAAACTTTCCCAATGACTAAGACCCCTATCGGCATTTCAACACCAGAAGAAACAACCCAGTTGAGAGAAACTGAGAAACAAACTGAATTGCCATTTGGAAGCCACGATAATTGTCTAAATGTCTATGAGAGTAATCGACAAAGAAATGTCCCGGTGCCTATTTCAGAAGATACCAGATGGAAATTTTTGATGGAAATGAAGCTAGCGTAGTTATATAGAGGATTAGTGAGATTCTTCGGTCTGAAAGTGGTGGAGGTTCGATGGAGAAGAGGTTGGAAAACGTAAGGTGCCATACATGGCTTTGAGGCTCTTCAATTGGGCGAAGGATGACGATGGATATGGTCATACATCTAGTACCTATAACACCATGATTTACATTCTGGGACAAGCAAAAGAGTTTGATCAGGTTGAGAATTTGTTGAAAGAAATGGAGAACAATTTATGTGCGAAGGATATCAAAACTTGGACCATTCTTGTCTTGCTTTATGGGAAGGCTAAATTGATAGGCAAAGCGCTGTTGGTCTTTGAGAAAATGAGGAAAACTGGCTGCGAGCCCGAGCCTGATGCTGCAGCCTACGGTCTCATGATTCGGTCACTTTGTATGGCTCGAAAACCTGATATCGCCTTGGAGTACTACAAGGAGATGGTTGGTAAAGGCTTCGGCATAAACATGAATTTGTATAAATTGCTATTCAATTGCTTGTCAAGATCGAGAGATATTTCAGCCGTTCATCTGGCATCTGATGACTTGATTAAGCTTTCCAATATTTCTGCACATGATGCATATGCTCATGTTCTGAAAAGCTTCTGCATTTCAGGGAGAATCAGAGAAGCACTAGAATTGATTCGTGAGCTTAGAACTGAAAATATAAGTCTAGACCCCGAGGATTTTAAAACTTTGTTGAAGGGTCTCTGCAAGGCCAACAGGACTTTAGATGTTCTAGAAATTCTTGACATAATGGAGAAGAAGAACGTTGTTGATGCTAAGGTTTATGAGTTGTCATTGATGGGTTCTTAAGAAGTAATACCGTCCCCAAGGCAATACAGCTTTTTGAAATCATAAAAGAGCAAGGGCATTAGCCTTTAACTCCCACCTATACTGAACTAATGCAGCACCACTTCAGACTGCGTATGGTAAATGCTGCAGCCTAAATGATGAGACGCTAGAAAACAGAGTCAAAATAGATACCATAGCGGTCACAGCAATGATAGCAGGACATTCAACATCATGTATCCAAAGCTTGGAAATTGTTTAACAGTACGGAAGAGAAAAGCATCAAGCCCACTCCAAAATGCTATTAAGTTTTCATTAAGGAGCTCTGTAAAATTTCTGAGACTGATGAGATTCTCTTTTAGATGCTATGCTTGCTAATGAGATGATCATCAGTAAAAATGTATTCAACATGGCCATATCTTATTTGGAGAAAAAAGGAGAAAAGGAGAAGATTAAGGCAGTAAAAAGGATGCAGAATACTTGTGGACTAAATTCCTGCACTGAGACTTTTTTTAATGAGGTAGCAGATGGACCAGAGCCTCTGTTGGACTTGAATTCTAACAATACTGTGCTGCCAGTCAGATCCGGCATCAACTTAGTAGAGTCTCTTCCGAAGAGTTACAGTGAACATGATCTTCAACAAATATGTGGTATTTTGTCATCCTCAAAGACTGGTCTTTGATCCAAGAAACCTTTGAGAAATTCAGTATCATGTTTACTCCCGAGCCTGCTGTAGAGATCCTGCGTAATTGCAGTCCGCAGGGGTGTTCTGTGTCGCAATTTTTCTCATGGGTGGGAAAGCAACCTGGTTATGTGCACACTACAGAGACTGACAACATGGCTATAAAAGTCTCAGGACGTTGAAAAGATTTTAAGCACATGATATGCCTTTTTTTCGAAATGAGAAGGAAAGGTTACAATGTGACGTCACATACGTGGGCAATCATGCTCATACAGTATGGCCGAGCAGGTCTCAAAAAGATTGCACTGAAAAACTTTAGGAAAATGAAATATAGTGGTTGTAAGCCAACTGGGAGCACATACAAGCATATGATTCTATCTCTTTGTGGAAGAAGGGGAAGGAAAGTGGATGAAGCCATTCAGTTATTTAATGAGATGATCAAGGCAAGACATGTTCCTGATAGAGAATTAGTAGAAACGTATCTTAGCTGCTTATGTGAAGTTCGTAACTTCTTAGATGCCCACACGTGCATAAATTCTCTTAGTGGAGTTGGTTTTCCAGTACCACTGAGTTATTCATTATCAGTAAAAAGGCCCTTTGTTGAGCAGGGAAGATAGAAGAAGCTCAAGCAATGGCTGACAAAGTTGGGGAAGAACGAACTTCACTGGATCAAGTATACTTGGAAGCGTTGTTCATGGACTTCTATGAAGAGGACAATTAGAAGAGGCACTGGCTAAAATTGATGCAATGAGACGGCTGGCATCCTTCCCACTGTTCATGTGTGTGCATCTCTGATTGTTCACTTCTTCAAAGATGAGCAAAATGAAAGAGCTTTAGAAGTTCTTGGAAAGATGAGAGAGGAGGGATGTGAGCCAACAACTATTACTTATTCTGCATTAATCCGCGGATATATGAGCATGGGCAAGTTTAAAGATGCTTGGAATGTTTTTCATCGGATGAAATTCTTCTATCTTCTTTTCTTTTTCCACTCTTGATTGCTCCACTATTTCTATACCTGCATGTACTCTCTCTCTCTTTCTCTCCTCAGAAATTAGTTGCCCTAAAAAATTAAATTGAAGGGCAATAGTGGGCCGTATTCGAAAGGATTGGCATTGCAAGGAGAGGAGAGTTATCAATTGCATGGATATTTCCATCAACACAGCCATGGACATGAAGAAAGAGAAGTGAGGGATAAGAATGAAGATCCAGGGTGTTGAAATGATTGATAATCTGCTAGGTTTCAAAGCTTGTGAAGGCGAGGTGCTAGCTCCTTCCTAAGTGCTTCTACATCCAACATCACTAAAATTTATTTGTGCTCCCAAAAAACAAGAATAGCGGTTAGAGACATCACCACATAAAACCATAAATTGGTAACTTGATCATGCACAAGTTCCTTATTACGCATAAAAACGTGTATTCTGTGAGAAGACAACAGGCACCTTCCATATGAAGCCACAAAACAGAGTCAGAGTCATCTCAAAAGAAGAGATTCTCTGCATGTGTTGCGCATCTTACTTTCAGTTCTTCATGGTCTCTACACTTCAAGTGTTTCTAGCTCAACCAGGTTATATTAGATTCAACCCTGAAAAACATGATAAATCAAAACAACTTTAACGACGTCTGTATCAAAAACATAAAATAACTTTGCAATTGTGACTACTAAATTGCATCAACTTCTCCTTGGCTAATGGTTTACTTGCATATAGTAGTAACCCTTCTGTAACTTGAAGTGGGGTAATAGTGCACTAAGCAAGACTCCCTTGTCAAATATGCCCTCAAAGAGCCGTAGACTACCAAATCAATAAAATGAGGAAAAAATCAAATGAAGTAAATAAATATAGACATATTACATCAAATGCCACAAAAGCACCTCACGAGACCCCTCTACTTATTTTTCTCCAAACAAAGTCAATGAAACATACCATGACATCATTCACGAAGCCACTCAGCATCTGCCTAAGGCAAATTGT